>CM060965.1:113130861-113700861 GCA_030765045.1 Tenodera sinensis | reverse complement strand
CACTTAATGGCTTCTTTGACAACTCTGAAAAAGAAACAACTTCACGCCATTAATTGACTCTGATATATTTTATTACAAATGTGACGTTTGAAGTTTTGCCAAGTAAGTCAGTATACCGCCGAGGACACCGTCGTAATTGTTATTTATGTAATTCTTAACCTTAAATCAGCTTCCTTAACTATTAGCACCTGGAGTTGCGCTTTGATCTGATATGGCATAAAAAACTGTTCTAGTTCACAGCTACAACTGGGCGCTATTAAGTCTTATGTTTATTGATGTACTTACGATAGTAAAATAAAGTAAAGCTGCCTAGAAAATTAAAATTTAAGAAATCTCAGTGAATATCCGAACTTATGCTTTTCCACTTTTAAGTACAAGGGTTATAGTGAATTACAAACAAAGGAAATCTAGTAAATTAGTTAAAGCAGAAATGCATTACAGCACTGTTTACACAATATTTGCCGAACAGTTAGTACAATATTTTTTGGAACGTTCTTAATTGTATTGGACATATTGGTTTCAATCAACATATAGAATCCGTGGTTCAATATGGCCGAAGCAGTACCCTCCACCCTGTGTATATACATGAATGAGACGAATGTAATTTAAATTTATTGATCTGTTTTGAAACTAATTATAAATCGTGCATAATGGGTAATTAAAAAGGCAAACAGAGAAAATGTTTAGCAGTTTGGAAAAGAAAGAGGAAATACTATGACCACAACAAGTTAGTTGAAGTTAGTTTTAGAAAGATGTTTGCAATAAATATGCGTTAAATTGTGCTTAAACCAAGAATACCTTAGATTATCACCATGCTTACCTACTGTTGAGTTGATTGTCGAATTATACTGTTATGATTTCCCTGATATTTTGTATTGTGTTGTATACCACTGAGCTATACAGGATGTCCAACCTTTAGGGTTAAAATTATACCTACAGATGGTAAAAAACTTCCACGCTGAGCAAGTTGACATGAAATGAATATTTTGGAAGCCACGCTATGATAGGTGTGCGATTGTTACTCCTTCAGCACTTTCCACAAAGACGTTTTGGAAGCATTAAGCTCACCAGCAAGTCGACGCGTACTTATTGATAGCTTATCTGCCACCTCTTTTGTTTTGCTTCCTGAACAGCTCTCCGTGACTGTAATACGCCAGGTTCTTACATTCCTATCCCTGGCAACAAATGTCTTCCAGTTCGGATGATGCCTGTTGCGAAACCTCTCGTTGAGCTCTCTGGGGCTACATTTTGCCGCACCGTATATTAAATGCATGTCGGCAAGTTCCTGTGAAGATTAACGCTCCATTTTCGACAATCAATCATACACTGTAAACAAAACAAAAATGAAATGAAAGCACCAGGTAGTGTGCTACGTAAAACAAATGATAAATTATAGTGCGGGACAATTTGTTATAAAAATTAGAGCAGCTTTAGAAACGTCCTTCACATTTATTTTCAAGACCGCCAAGTGTCCAAAGTATCAATTTCCGAGCATAGGTACCTTATGTCAAAATTCTCAGTTTAGAAGTCTCTATCTTCCGTATAAATTTGACCCAAAAGGCTTAGAATAACCAATATATTGGTTCTTAAGCTTTTAAAAGCTGATTTCAATGTCTTAAACTTGCAAAGGTGCCAAATAATGCCAAAATAATTTAATGACTTCATTTGTTGACAATGTCGTAAAACATGTAGTTAGCATGTCATAAGTCTGTGCTCGATGAAAATACTTCCCCTTGTTAGCAGCGATCAGGTCCAAGTTAAAGAAGCTGCAATGTGAGAAGGTGATGTCTTGAAGGCAGTTCCATTTACTTTTTAACATCCAAGGTAGGAGCAAGGATGATAGTGAAGGGTTGTTAAGGAAATTCGAGCACTCACCATGACCATTGATGAACTTTGCGATGAACGTGAATGTCAGGAAGACGGCGACGAAAGAAAGGTGATATCTGTGTGAGGACAATAGCATAGGAGGGGGCGAGGTGACAAGAGTGAGTCGTGACTGAGGGGCATGACCACTTCACCTTGTTTGAGCACCGCGCCTCTTACATAGTTTTGAAACCTCTCCTCCTTCTTCTTTTGTTTTACGTGTCGAGGTGATAAACACTTAGCCACTCTCGACATTGATCTGTCCCAAGATTTCGCCCATTCATGATTATCACGCAGTCTTTTTGTTGGAAGCAAATTAGGAACCGGCTCCGGAAACCACAAAAGCACAGACGCCGTCTGGCCAGCAGTCGAATAGCTTAGCGTGTTACCGCTACCCAAGGAGCAACAGGTGTCTGGGAAGTTCCTGCCTTCCTGCGGTTAATTAACACCATTCCCGAGTCACACACAGACACACATTTCATTTAGTGGTGACATTAATATTGCTAACATTATGAGTTTATCTTTTACCTATTCCTCTTCCTCCATTATTGTATTGATCTCACTAATATGGTGATATCAATATTGCTAAGATTATGAGCGTAACTTTCACCTATTTCTCTTCCTCGTTTATCTTATTGATCTTACTAAAATTGTGATATTAATATTCTTAAGATTATGATTGTAACTTTCACCTATTTCTCTTTCTGGATTATTTTATTGCTCTCATTAGTTATTTTAACAGTTTGCGAAAATTATTAATATCTAAAGCAAACCAATTACAAAATTAACTTCTTTGGCAGCGAACTGGAGATATAACCTGCCATTTGCCATATCTTGTAGGTCTTCATACAAAGTAACGAATGTAAATTGGACTACTTCAAAATGAGAAACTGAGATATTCATGTTTTTGTGAACTTTCTCCCCATAAAAGCTGTGTAAGCTATCTTTAAAACTGCTGTTAGATGGTAGGACATTGGAGCTATTATTTGCAAATATTTTGCTAAATCGGAATAGCCTACTCCCACTATTTCCGGTTCGGCACTTGGATCCTTATTGCTAATTGCAATCCAAATAAAACTTGCAGTTCACTGCCAAAGGGTTATAATCCATAGTCACGTTTAGCAGTACTTCTATAGGTAAACCATATTTTAATAAGCTATAATATGTAGCATGCAATTTACTTTCTCTGCTCACACCACTTTGTATCATTCTAATCCACGTATTAATCGAACAAAAACAAATTACCTAAGGTGATAAACTTTCTGCACTGTTGTTTAAATGAATTAATTAACTGAGGCAGGACACAAGTGTTTTAAAACTATGCCGTAATTATACGCTCAATAGGCATGTGCAACAGTACATGTGCATGTTATCATTATGATAAACAAAAGAACGATCTAGTAACATTTAAAAAATGTAAAATATAAAAGTAATTCAGGACAATATTGGTTAATAACACAACGAATTATATTTTGCATAATTTATACATCTTAAGAATGCCTGCACTTCTGCTGTTGTAAATTTATCTGAAGCGCTACCAAGAATAGTGGGAAAGTCAAAGACGGATACACTTCGGAATGAGGGAATCAGGAAGATGTGAAGCAGAAATCAGTGTCCGAGAAATTAAGGAAAAGGCAGCTAAAATGGTTTGGATGAAGGAGGAGGTGGAAAAAAGCCAAAACAGGTGATGGAGGCAAGGACAGAAGGTAGTAGACGAAGAGGAAGGCTTAGAAATTCATATTTCCATAATATTGAGGCATTGGCAACTAAAAGGGCAAAGAATGGGAGAACTGAGGAAAACGACGAGGAACAGAGTAAAACGGAGAAAGTGGACCGGGGCAGACCCGACGCCGTAAGGCATAAGGAAGAAGAAGAAGAAGAAGAAGAAGAAGAAGAAGAAGAAGAAGAAGAAGAAGAAGAAGAAGAAGAAGAAGAAGAAGAAGAAGAAGAAGAAATTTCTCTTTTTCACATGAATTCCAAGTCTACAAAATTCCTTAACAATGAAGCCTAAAACCATTTCCATATAATATATGGCTGTTTGGGTTGAGGTGATTTTCTGTCAATATTCGCCTTACATTAATACTCGAAACAACTTTTAGAAAAAGGTCCATGTGTGTGTCTGTCCGTCTGTAAGCCTGTGGACAGCATAACTCAAAAACGGAAAATCTGTTAAAAACCAAAGTTGGTATTTAAGTTTAATGTCTTTCAAGGATGCGAAACGAAGATTTTGACAAAATTGCTCCACCCTAAACTACGCTTTACATGGAACATTTTTCGAAAATTTTGATTTTTTTGAAAATGGGTCTAACGATTTTGATTAAAATGCCATATATTGGAGATATTTTTTATGACAAATGAAATGTATATATTACAAATTCTGGACATAGCCCATGGACTCCTATTTACTCTGAGTGAACTTTGCATAACTGGTAAACCGCAAATATTACTATACAAAAAATGTACATCTTGCTAAAGCACAATTTATGTCTAAATAAATTACGTTCCAGTGAAACATTTTGGAGATATTCCTCGTTATTTGTATAAGTTTTGGAGAACTTAATGCTTCTATCAAATGGAACATCGCTATTCATTTTTTTAATCTTAGCCGTGCAAAGAGAACGGAGTTTGAAAGCTTTAAAAGATTTGACTATCGCTCAAAGCCTACTATATTCCCATATTCCCGTTGCACCATAATAATAATAATAATAATAATAATAATAATAATAATAATAATAATAATAATAATAATAATAATAATAATAATAATAATAATAATAATAATAATAATAATAATAATAATAATAATAATAATAATAATAATAATAATAATAATAATAATAAATAAATAAATAAAAAATAAAAAAAGAGCAATAAGGTAATTTCTGCAAATGTTTATCCTAACACGAAGAAGATAGAAGAATAAGAGTTTGTAAGAATGATTAGTACAAGAGTAGAGAAAGTCGTGCGAGTGCTACACATCAGATTTTTTGTTTACTTCGGGAGTCTCAAAATTTGGGTCTCCAATTCTTAGATTCCTCTTTTAGTATAGTTACCTATACCGTAGAGAAAGTTAACATATGTTTTAATTGTTACAAGGATAGTGAAAGTACGAGTATATCAGTACTTTTGGATCAAACAGGTTTGACGAATTAAGTAAAATTACTGCGAATTTGAATATTTCAAAAGAAATTAGTAAAACACATTGCATTAATGTTGCAGGACCTCCGTAAATCTTTGCTTGTGTATAAACATATTGCAAGTGCTGTGGCCACAAGTTCACAGCACCTAAGTCATTTGTGCTTCAAATTTTGGTAAGTAAAGTGTCCTTTTTCCACACGTTTACATCAAAACTGGATTGCAGATAGCAGCACACTATATATACTTAAGGACAATTCTAATCCTGTAGAAGTTACATCTCTAATATTATTTCCAAAAATTACAAAATATGTTTAGGTTCTCTAATAAGCACGAATGTTGTAAATTCCGAGGCTGCGGAAGCCTGAGCACATGAATTTAAAACATGTGATGTGTTGCACTCACATGACTTTCTCTGCTCTTGCACTAACCATTCTTACAAACTCTTATTCCTGTATCTTCTTCGTGTTAGTTGAGATAAACGTTTATACAAATTACCTTATTGCATATTTCCTCATTGGTGCAAGGGGAATATTAGAATACAGTAGGCTTTTAGCGATAGTCAAATACTTTGAAGTTTTGAGATCCCGTTCTCTTTGCGCGCTTAACATATAAAAAAAAATTAATAGCGATGTTGCATTTCACAAAAGCTTTTTTCCGAAACTGACACAAATAACAAGGAATATCTCCGAAGTGGTTCACCATACAAAAAAATTATCGGGACATAAATTGTATGTTTTTGCGAGATCTACATTTTTGTACAGCCAGATTCTGACTATCTCTCACGGTTTACGAGTTATTCAAAAGTCATCCAGAGTAAACAGAACTAAATAGGCTATAGCCAAGAAATTCAAGATGCCTATACGTTTCATTTGTTACACAAATATCTTAAACATATGACATTTTAATCAAAATCGTTAGAGCCATTTTCAAGAAAATCAAAATTTTTGAAAATTTTCCATATGAAGGGTAGTTTCAAGGTGTCGCATCCTTGAAAGTCATTAAACTTAAATATCAACTTTGGTTTTTAACCGACTTTTGGTTTTTGAGTTATGCTATCCACAGTCTGAGAGACACAGACGGAAGGATACACATACACACACGAACCTTTTTCTAAAAATGCTTTTTTGGGGGTTCAGGGGGTCTCAAAACATATTTCCGGTGAAATCTCGACATCGAATTTTTGGGTGGAGTGAAACTCTTCCTTCTACTTAGCAGTAGAGGAAGTAAAATGGTTCAGGATAATAGTTTTAGTTTTTAGAGTTAGGGGTTCCTTCAGTTCATATTTGTGCTGCAATTTGTTCAGAATTTCAGCAGAATTTCTCTTTACTGAGTGAAAGAATCAGACTACATAAGTACAAATGTGAATGACGTGTAAATTGAATTTACAGAAGGAATATTGCAGTTTTAGCAGCAGTATGAAGTGACATAAATGAACATCAGTCTCTTTTGAAAGTAAAACTGAATCCATCGATCAGAGATGAGTAAATTTTAATGAAGTAGTTAGTTTCCGTTGTACAACAGCGTTGTTTGTGCTTTGTGTTTAATAAATACCGTGACTATAACAAACACACAGAATTTTTTAATTGCAGAATTACAAAATAGTTTATAACTACAGAAATTTCCCGCAAATATAATTATAGTAAGTTTGTGTGATGTACCATGCTAAGATAGCAAACTTTTGTTTAATATGTTAATATTACTCTGTATTTGTTTAATGAATTAAAGCGTTTAAAACTTGTACATATATTGACAACATTAAAAATCCAGTCCAGTTACTTCTCTGTCACTTTATTCTCGTCCAAACTTTTTTACTCTCCTTGTTAACAGTCTACAGTCCTTCGTGATATTACAACTTAAAACTGTTTTCTTTTCGTATTCTCACTACACAATTTTCTATTTTGCAGTTCTTTCTCTGTGTCACAAAAACTAACTCTGATGATGCAATCACTCAACACGCATTAGCTGCTTCGCTATCTTCTTTTTGACACGCCTGTTCTATCACCACGACCGTTCACATGCAGCTGACACACACACACACACACACACACACACACACACACACACACACACACACACACACACAAACACACAAACATACACACACTAAAACTAAAAACTCTCGTTGCCTCGCCTCTTTATATAACTAGGATAACGTAACAAAGACCTTTCTCCAACTTCACCTTTGCTGGAGCTTCTACAAATACGCCGACCGCCGGGTGAGTCTCGAATAATCTCGAAAAAGCTCTGTACTGCCGCGCTCATTGTCACGTGTTCACAAACAGTCACGCAAGGCAGACTAACTTTGAGCGCCTGGTATGTGGTGTGAGGTAGTTTGATCCCGACCGTTCTTTATTGTTGCCGCGGCCGACTTTGCAATATTACTACAAAACATAATTTTATGTCAGAAATGGATACAATATACTAGTTTAGAAGCCATATTAAATAGGATATTCTTTGTAATCCCCAAAATACTTTATTAGTTGCGAAATTTTAGAACGACGTTCATCTTAAGTTGTAGTTATAACCACAGATGATGCCAACATATTCAGTGGCTATGAATGAAGAAAGTTATATGAGGCACATAAGTGCCTTCAACATAGTTAAGTGTAAACTGCGTGCCTACTCTTTGATCAGCAGAACTGTCCTGGTTCGATAAAATTACTGTAACCTCCTCTCTGTGCCTTGTCATACTCATAGGAGTCACTTAAACAGAATCTTTACACAAACACCTCATTCATGGCATTTAGTATCACAATACTTCATGCAAGCTACATACACGTCTGACACCGTTCCCTAAATATGAATGGTACTCTCAGGTGTCTTGACTTGTGAAAGATAGTACCAATATTGTAGTGCTTTTCTTAACATGGCGATGCCCATCTTGGTCGTAGTATGATGTAACTTGTTACGGATGTAATATTTCTAACCCACAATGGACACACCCCACCAGGCAGTGTGGTAAATTCTTTGGCGATGTCGAGGCTGAACCGCTTTGTGATGAGAACGACCTCATGAGGTAATAATATCTGCAGGCGTGAACTTCACATAAGCCACTTCATAAACATTCCCTTTTTAACAGGCAGTGCTAATAACCTATGAAAAGAACCACGGGCAAAACAAGACTTAACATAAATGATAGATATCTTTCAGCACGAAATAGTCCTGCTTTCGTTTTAACCAAGCTAATATTTTGCCATCTAATGTTATCTCGTGATAAGCAAAGGGATTTAGTTAATCTTTCTAGCTGTTTATTTTATATAAATGACTTCTTGCCGACCTTTAAGAAGACTGTTGCAGCCTTCTGCAGCTTTTGAGTTGTACTGATCATTGGTTTTTAAGTAAAAGATGAAATACTTTTGTTTTATGTGCAATTATGAGCGAGATTGAAACGATCGTGCAAAGACTCTATCAATAGCCCAAGAACGGTAACAAAATGGAAACGAGAACGGGAAACAAGGCCGTGTGGTTCAGTACAACTGCTAACGAGAATGGGGATGCTTAACGATGATCATTAAGTGAAAAAGTAAAAAAGTGAAAATTAAGTGAAAAGTGAAAATTTTCAAATTGGAATTTCATTTGCGTTTCACTGACCCATGTTATTTTTACTTTCTCTGCTAAGTATAGCAAGTAGAAGTATCGTCTTTCCCTTAAAAATTCGATACCGAGATTTTATCGGAAATACATCTTTTGAAACTTTTTGAAGCGCCCCCCTCCCTAAAAATGGTATTCTTAGATAAAGGTATGTGTCTTTGTGTAAGCTTACATGTGTGTGAATAGCATAACACAAAATACCGAACTTGGCATTTAAGTTAAGCATCTACCAAGAATGTGACCTAAAGAATTTAAATAAAATCATTCCACCCCAAAGTACAGTTTACATGGAACATTTCTGAAAAAATTTATTTACTCAAAAATTACTAACGATTTTGATTATACTACCATATGTTTAAGGTATCTTCATGTCAAATGAAATTTATACCTGTAATTTTATCAGAGAATGTCCCTAGAAATTCTCATCATCATCATCATCATCATCATCATCATCATCATCATTATTATTATTATTATTATTATTATTATTATTATTATTATTATTATTATTATTATTATTATTATTATTATTATTATTATTATTATTGTTGTTGTTGTTGTTGTTGTTGTATTTCATTATACTTAAATTTCAGAATTTCAATACATTTCCGCACAGACTTTCTGTATCCTATAGTAACTTATATTATTTACTAGTTTTTCAAATATTTCAAAGCATTTAATACATTTAGGAGGTTTAACCGGGAGGTTACTCATACACGGTGTGCTCGTAGATCGGTGGCACCAGACCGGGCCACGACCGCCGCACTCTCCGCCAGAGTTATACGTAAACGTCCGGCAAGTTATATGTTTGGAACACTAATACTGCACTAACTTACATTAGAGTTACCTGCATCACAACAGCTGTTAAAATGGTGCTTCTCAACGCGAAGGCATTCCCTGTATCTCCAAAAACAATTCTGGTCTACTCATAAAAGTTGACAGATTGCTTGTGTTCCTCTCGTAGTTTTATCTTTCAATTCTTGTAAGGTGTGCGAATTTTATGGTTAAATTTTAATTAAAATTATGGTTAAATTAAAATTGTATGGTGATAGGTCAGGGGAAGGAGATGGCACAATCCTCAACTAACTATTCTGTTACCATACACACTTCACGCATATAATTTGTAGTAGTGTATATAGACTAGCCCAATATGAAACACTTCACCTGACGAATATCCAGGATTTTTAAAACTCCATTCGAACACAGATTCAAATGATTTTATTAAGGAACACAATTTCAAGGTTCAATCGCTAGATAAAGCAAGACCATTGGGACATAGTACTTATAAAAGATTGATGGTTGTCTATGTATGGGTGGATTTTATTTGCTATTAATTTATTTCCGTGATGTAACCTCTACATCCCACGGATATTGCAGCAGGAAATGAAGCCTACAGAGATTCACAAGCATTATTGGAAGTCCTTGGCTGATACCCTGGCGCCGATGTAACTACAGCTTCCTTGTTAAATGATTATCTATACTTTTGCAGGAGATTTATTGCGGCGAGGGCGCTGACAGCTCTTTCTCTACGCTCGCTTCAGTTCACGATTGGTTTCGAATCGGCACTTCCCACTTGTATTCGCGTTACATGGTCACCAGGTATATTGTTCTTTGGCAATGTTTACAGACCACTTTTGTGGCTAAGCATTGAAATGGTTGGGAGGAATAATAACCGGCATTAGATGTTAACTATTCAACAAGCCTGGTTTATGTTTAACACCACAACATCATATAAAGGATCTGTTATCTGTGGAATTTGAGAGTAGAGGGAATTTGTGTCTTGGCAGGAACCATAATGGGAAATATGGCCGTCATGCGCAATCTAGAGATGCCTGGGGAGAAAGTTGAGATTCATTTAGGTTCACAATTGATAATGAAGGATATAACGCTGCTGAGTGCACCCCGGAAATTATTACCCACACAAATACTTAAATTGGTAGTCATATTGAGTACTTATCTATTTATTATTATTATTATTATTATTATTATTATTATTATTATTATTATTATTATTATTATTATTATTATTATTATTATTATTATTATTATTATTATTATTATTATTATTGTTGTTGTTGTTGTTGTTATTATTAAATATTGTATTTCCTGTTGTTAATCTTAATATTTGACATTGCTATTCCTTATACATCACTTGGTCACATATTTGGTTAATTTATTATTGACTTTATTTATTACTGGATAATAATTATTGGCAGAGTCTACTGTACTGTGTCAAAGTGCCATTTTCTTTGTTTCCAGCGTAGGAAGTTACGATCTTCATATAGGTACTTACGATTAGAGCTAGGAAGTTAAGGAAAATCCTTTTTTTATTCTAGCATCTGAAGAGAAAGCCCAATATAATATATGGCCATTATGGGTCTTTACAGGTCAGAAAATGGTCAATTTTATCCTTCTTTCTACCTTTGTTTCTTTTCTTTCTTTCTTTCTTTCCTGTGTTTTTTTTTTTTTTTTTTTTTTTTGGGCATTTTTTGTTTAGCTGTCCTTTTTAGCCTTTTTGCTTAATTTAATGGCTTTTTCTTTTGCAATATTACTTTCTTTTGACCATCTTTTTCCTGTCCAGAAGAGCCTAATCTCAATTCCAATTTCTTGTAACTAATGTTCACCGCTAAGACTGGCTACAACATAGTCGAGAGGACCGTTTCTATTGCATTCATGGCATTAACATCAGCAGGGAAAACGCACATCCAACGTGATAACTACTGAATCTTCTTTAAATATCCCGTTATTTTTTTATCAGAATCGTGATAATGACCTTGACCATTAGAAGTAGGAATGGGTAGGTATTATTCACCTTATGTTTTACTGAAATTTCACAGTTTGCAAGAAATCCTGACCATAACTATGCCTAAGACTAAGCCTAGTAAAACTTCTTTGTGACAGCTAATATCTCAACTTGGAGCAGATGTATTTTCTTGTGCTGGAAGTATTATTTTCTGCAAATATTGCAAGATGAAAGTTACTGCTGAAAAGTGGTTTCCTGTCCAGCAGCATATTGAACATGAGAAAAATTGGAGAGCAGCCTCCCGGCCCGCGGAGAAAACGAAATCATAAATGCTGGTCAATGTTCTAACTTGTGTCCACTTTACAAAGACCTTTGTAGCGCCTTAGTGCGAATATTCCATTAGCAAACACATATCTATTTCAATTTCTTTCTCCAACATGTTCTTTACTGCTTCCCGAATTATGAAAAACGTTTCTTTAATGTAGTTTTTGTGTTGCATATAATTAGAATGTTACACTTTCAAATATATGTGGAGATGTGCAATTGAAACTAAAATTGTATTATTAATTAATTTGACCACACTTTCAATCCCTTTTCTTTTTTCAGTTTGTAGGTATTTTGTTAATGCCTTGAGGTATTTTAAAGGTCTTTTTTGACAATTTATGGGTCTTCAACTTCCTAGCTCTGTTTAGGATTTTCCTTTACGACAAATAGAAGAGTAAATTTCTAGTTCATGTGTAAGGCGTAACTGAAAACGACTGTTTTATGCACACTCGTAAGTTGCACATAAGTTTTTGTACTTTCGTGTTCCATTTGTGTTGTAAGCTTTTTTTGACAGTGGTCGCTAACCCCATGGATTTCCTGTTTAAATAATCGCTTCTTATATGTTTTGCTCCAGTGCCAGTGTTTGTGCATTTGATGTACAATTTTATATAGTTATGTTTTTTTGAGGTAAATGTATTAAATATAATTATAGCAGTTTAACAAAAATAACAGAGCCATTTCGCAGAAAATGAAAACTGTCTTTTACTTATGTACCCCTTAAACATTAATATATTCTTCTTCCTTCACGGGTTAGACATTCCGGTCTCATATTTGTTGAAGCCATGTGTTTGGGGGCGTCCAATTGATCTTCGTCCAGTAGATTTATTCTTGAAGGCTTGTTTTGATATTGTTTCTTCTGCATGCAATAAAGATGTTGCTTCTATATCCTTCTATTCCCTCTAATAATGGCTGTACTTCAGATTCTTCTTTAATTACTTTGTTTCTGATATATTACTCTCTCTACATCCCTTGACTGATCGCAAATGCCCCATTTCCGCCTCTTGTATCTTACTCTTATCTTTTCTTTTTCCTTATAGATCATGCCTTATTTCAATAGTTTACCTGACACTACCTTAACTTTATTTGTGTTTCTTTCTTCACCTTATTTTGAAGATTCGTTTAATAGTTCAACAGTCTGCTTGAAATAGAATAGTATTTTATTTCTTGTAGCCTGATCCAATTCATGTTACATTGCCGGCAAGGTATTGAAAGTGTGATACTTGTTCTAATATGTTCTTCTCTAATACAATTTTAGTTCTTATTGGGTACGCCCCCTGAAATGTCATTACTTCTGTTTTTGTCTTTGAAATAGTCATATCGTATTTCTTGTAATTTGGTATGCTGCCCTCTGTAGTCTCTCTTCCTTGTCAAAACTTAAAACTGGATCATCAGAAAACAGAAGGGCACGTAATACTCTTATTTGTTCTAACCTAACCCTATATACCACTTTTTACATTCTATTAAAATTTCGCCTATATGTTTCCTCTATATAATATATTAAAATGAATCGTAGATAGACTACACCCCCGTTTGAATCCTCTATGTGTTTAACAATTTCTTTTGTTATTTTCCCCTCATTATTTTATATATGTTAAAAATGTTTCCATGTAAATCTTTGTGTTGCATCTTCTGAAGTTGCTGAACTTTAAACATCACCTTCCTAATTTAACTGACCTTTCGTGTTTTTATGTGTAGTGTACGCTCTCTCTTTCTCTCTCACTCTGTCTCTCTCACAGATATCACGTCCAAACTTACATGCATACAAACGCCAACAATCACGGAATATTTGTCTAAAAATGCTTATTTTGGAAGTAGTGCGCCTCAAAAGTGCGCCTAGTGAGACCTAGGTACTGAATTTCTGGGTGGAAAGCAACAATTTCTCTTCTAGGTGATCTACAGCTCATCAAAGGTGAACTACACACTTTCAAGTCTTTCCTTTGGGCATTTTTCACAAAAGAATTCTAAATTCTGTATTTTGCTCATAAATGTTGGTATACCTACTCTACGTAATACAACCTATGTGTGCATATAACAAGGTCAATAGCATAATCAAGCAGATTTCATGAAAACTCCTTAACAGTCATATATACTATACAACCAGGTCTTAAACTTTGTTGAAAAGAAGACTTACTCTTATATTATTCAACTTGTCAGCGTTGTTATGCAACAAAGGAGATCTCTACGATGCAACATTTCACGGAAATTTCAGGAGGGAATAAAGGCAAACATCACCGTTTTGACTACAATAGTGCCCTAAATATACCTAATGAAACACTACTTTGAAAATGGCAAATCTTTAGACACAATCCTTCAGTAATTCTCAAGATTAACAAATTCCTTAATGTACTTCCAAAAGCGTTTTCGTCTGTACTAATGCAACCATAAGACAGCGGCTGATGTGCATAATAAAAATACTTTCAGTTAGCAGTTTTCATTGTTAACATCTAGTGGATATTTTTCATTGCAGCAATAGAAAACACAAATATTGTTAGGTGACGTCTGCTCTGGGCGATAGAGTTGCACATGAAAGATGATTATTTCATGTTTGAATGAACTTCTAGTGTTGAGGGAAGAAAAACTTGTAGCCACGATGTCGTTAGACGGCATAACATATGTTTCAACTCTAATTGGAACTATAACTGTTTGAAGGCTTATACGCAAACATATATTTCGAAATGTTACAACGATATCAGTAACAACATCGGCTATAAATTTCAGCACTCAAACAACTAATCAGATATCCACTTTCTTGCCCCTGAACTTCAAGTGTTTATACGAATGGCTGTGAAGTGAATTGCGCTGAAACCGCTCGTCACTCGCCAGCAACTGAACAAGAACGCATTTGAATTCTCTCCATTCTTGGGGTTCGAAGAAAGTCTGGAAAATATGCAAAAACTGAATTATTTTGCTTTTGCTGTATATATTCTTGAACCGAGCGGGGGGAGTTTCAGGCGGTAACATTAGTGGCCCGCATTTAGGAAGTAGCGGGTTCGATTTCCCTGGCCGACCTTAGGTACCTTGAGCTCTTTTGGCTATTTTCTGGGTCAATCAGGCAAATGGTCGAAAGGATATTTACCTTACATAATTTGAATCACTGCCTTTCATTTCATTCATTTTCTTTCTCTATTGGATCCCTTAATGTCGTGTCAGCAGGGTCACGGTATGGTTCACTAGTGCTCTTGAAATACAGTGTTCGGATGAAGGGAGGCACAGTTCTCGGTCACAGTTCAAATGTGGAAGCATTGCATGTGGATTGCTTCCACATCCCTCTCTCTCTCTCTCTCTCTCTCTCTCTCTCTCTCTCTCTCTCTCTCTCTCTCTCTCTCTCTCTCTCTCTCTCTCTTTCTGTCTCTGCTTCCACATTGGAACTCTGACCAGTATAGACAGCGGATCGTGTTACCCTGATGATGCCAAGCGTAGTACTTGGCGAAACGTTGGTATCTACAATGCCTTCTAGACCACGGCCTACACGCCCGAAAGAACTAAACATACCTAATTGTCAGGACACCGGCCGTGAAGGCCTAAGTTTATACAATATGTACTGACATTTATAGCGATGTTAGAAAACATAGGTTAACATTTTATGGACCTATTAAACGAATAAACTCAAATAGGTTCACAAAAAAATATTGGAACTTTTCGACAATAGAAGTAAAGCACAAGTAGATACCATGAAGTGGATAGGGTGTTTAAAAGTTGGCAGGAATTACTCAAGAGGACATCATAAACAGAGTTAACTTTAGAATCAAGGTGCATAAATAGCAAGTTTACCAAGAGGACTAACCGAAGAAAAAAACTGGAACCACATGGACAGCTGAGAGAAACAAAGCCCACTGTCTAAGAATGAAAGAATTGTAGACTCAAAGGAGAACTAAGAAACTCTCCAAGTACTTTGTATAGGACTCATTCGCGCTCAAAAAGAAATAAATAAAATTAATAATAATAATAATAATAATAATAATAATAATAATAATAATAATAATAATAATAATAATAATAATAATAATAATAATAATAATAATAATAATAATAATAATAATAATAATAATAATAATAATAATAATAATAATAATAATAATAATAATAATAATAATAATAATAATAATAATAAATAATAATAATAATAATAATAATAATAATAATAATAATAATAATAATAATAATAATGATAATAATAATAATAATGATGATAATGATAATGATGAAGATGACGATGATAATAATAATAATAATAATAATAATAATAATAATAATAATAATAATAATAATAATAATAATAATAATAATAATAATAATAATAATAATAATAATAATAATAATAATAATAATAATAATAATAATAATAATAAAAGGATATGATGTTACCAATAAAATAGATATTATTCACATAGGTAAGTGTAAGGAATCATCATCATTGGTAGTTTTGTAGATCATACTCATGTTTGTGACTTGCTATTTGCAATGGCATAGCAATCTTGCTCAATTAACGACGAAAACCATGTCAGTAATATGTAATGAGAGTGACGCGCAGAATTGATTGACCTGCGTGACACGTAACTGCTGATTATAGTAGTCATTCTTGCAGCTAAGGAAACAAAACAAATAACGTTGTGGCCCCAGCAAACAATAGAGTAAGGTGTGATATTAAATGTGCTAGTCAGACGATTGTATATTGGTTCGAATGCTATAACCTTTGAATAAACCTAGGAGTCTCTCAGGTTATTAGCAACCTACATTTGTTGAAAGTTATCTTCAGTTTCACTCCTTTGCCCTCTGGACTTGAGTCTTATTATTTTGATACTTGACACTAGTTCTCACATGTTTGACATTTATCACTTTTTTAACTGTCATTGCCATATTAGGTGTGTTTAATATTTCTTGACACTAGGTGTTAGTGTTCCTTCCAGGTGTTGCAGTTCTGAAGAAAGTGATGGAACATTGTTCATTTTCCTAGATTACACTAAACATCCGGTTTTCTACATATTCCCATGACTTCATAGTTAAGCATTACATTTTTGGCTCACAGCCCAACTGCTGATGAACTCATTTCACAAACACTGCTCAGAATTTAAATGAGCTTTCATTATTCACCTGCAGAGGAATTACGTAATCGGTACAGAAGATAAACAAGAATCAAGTGCAAGTGCTCTGCAGCTTACTAGTGTATAAATTAATGACTCACATTATATTCCATCTTGAAACTAGTTTTCAGTGATGAGAAAGATCCATATAACGTGTCTGGATGATTTTGCAACAGGCTATAAGGTGAAATACTCGTAGTTTACGTCAAATGAAACAACATATAATGTGACGCTTCAGTAAAAAGCTACCTAAAATTCATAGCAATCTTACTGATGAGCAATTAGCTTCGTTTTCCTATTTTGACTTACAGGACGGTAGGTGTACATCAAATTTGATGTATTAAGGCACATTTCTTGTGGTTGTTTAGTAACTGTATAGACTGACCACTGAGTTTCAAATATATGTAAGAGCGTCTAGTGCCCTTCGTGTACCATCAAATGATATGTGATTCCGCCTTAGATATGTCCACTAAGGCAAGAACTGTTCCAAAGGCAAGAATGCGTTAGCGCGAGTTCAATTCTGAATGGTTCTAATCTCCTTCCTATCCATCTACGAGTATTTGGAGAATGACAATCCAGATATTTATGCACGGCAATAGAAGAGGATGCGCTAAAACCACATACAGCCACGTGACAGTGAAACTTCCTCCAAAAGCTAAGGTAGTCGCAACACGCTGTAACTAATGATCATAGACAAGCAACTACAGAGGAACAAGACTGGGAGAGGGCCAGGAGAGACGTAATTCTTTGGTTTGCTTCCACATACACTATGGCGTTTTTATCATCTTAAAGCAAGAGAGTGACGTTCACACAAATGAAATAAGCATTTCTGAGCAAAACGAAATAAAAATAAATATGCCGACTTTCCGATGATTTATATAGGTACAACTAATATCTCTTAATCCTCACCTCAACCTTAGCAGGGACACACTGGGCTCAGATCTTCCATAGTACCAATCTTCACCACAGAGGAGGAAGAGCACTTTAACGATCGCTACTAAGACTGCCCAGTAAAACTACCCCTTTTCATAAACATTGCCTTAATGTCAAATTCAACTAAGAGCGTGCATCAAGATTAAAATAACAAATTATATATTCTGCTACTTTTGGTTAGTTTGTCACTGATGCACCATTACGATGATCAAGTTCAACTAACGGTGAAGACTAAACTCCAGAATGATATTGCCTTACCAATTACAAATATGAAATCAAGTTGTTAATTACGTAATGTCATGCAAACTAACACATCCTACTGACCGGGAAGTTATTAGCCAGTGGGCTACAGGTCTTACGTATATGTGCAAATAGACTCCATTTCTCATTTGTTATCACTCAGCAAAGTTGTGTAATCATTAACAAAATATATTTTAATTTAATTATATATTATATTTCCACTACTTGTATGTTTATCACCAGCAAATTAACAGATTAAAGAGTTGTACTTATCTCTCATTTCACATTAAGCACTTCACTTTCCAAGCGACACGCTTGTGCTGATTTGGCAGTTCGGGCTACTCACTGTAATAAAACGTATGAACATCTGAATTAATACCCACGTGAAGTCCAGGAAGTGCCAGAAAATTAAGAAGATTCGGTTCACATACAGACCGTAGCGATATAAAACGTACTGAAATCACACAGACAAGTGAATACGCCGGACAGCCACAATGAGTCTAAGTGAATGTTTCTCAAAATAGAAGTAAATAGCTCTGTTAGGACCTTTTTCCTTATTTAAAACACGTTGATACACATTATATGTGTATGTGCTTATTTATTTATTTACAAACCTAAATGTTCCCCTTTGTTTTAACATCCTTGTGGAATGCATGTTTAAAGATTGAATCCATCTCATTCAAAAGGAGCAAATTTAACTAAAATTTAACAGGATATATATTTACAGCCATTACATTTAGCCTCTATAAAACTAAAAGATTAAGGAGTGCTTAGAAGCCCTGAATGTTAAGGGCACATAACAACGAAGAATAAAGGTAACAAAGGCACACCTTCCTGCAATTGAAAATACACGTAAGAAAATCGTCCATATCCCATCCTAAAATACAATTCTTACGAGATGATCACGAGGTTAAAGTTAAACAAAACACACCACTGATAAACAAACCACTGGCCAGTTTGTAAAGACACAAAATCATAACACTTTTGACATTTTATTCAAATACTCTAGATGTGCACAATGAAGTTTACAGTTAGTCAAAACCTATAAATAAACTCTAACTTAATGCTACATATCTACAATAGATAAACCTTTGGAAGCTGAATGCTTTTACTAGCCTTTATATTTGTAAATAACTTTGTTCAATGTTATATCTGTGAGAGTGGACGAATTAGTAATACGTACAGGAAAAAATGTGCTAAATAGTCTAGAGAATTACTCAACGAATATAATTCAGGATTGAATCGTTAAACAAAAGCCGATAACGCTAACTGTTTAGAAGCATCAAATGAAGGAAAGGCAGATTGATTTTTTAAATCAGAAAATCAAATAAACATAAATGTTAATTACACTTGAACGGAATGTTAAATAATAGGATAACCGTGCAACATTGAACCATAATCTAGGGGTAAAGGAAGCTAGGTGGACCTAAAGAAAGATAGCATTTACATTTTGAAGTAAGAACAGTCTGTGTCTCAGATAATGGTATTCGTACACTTTTTAAAATAAAAGGTTAAGGGTTCGTCATAACTAAAGCCACAATTCTTTGTGACCTTACTGTGAGCATGGGACTGTTTGGTTCAGTGCTGATGGCTGGCCTCTCGGTCTGGGCGAACACACTCACGGCATAACTGACACTCCTGCACACGATACGGCGCTAAAAATTGTGACTTTAGTCATAACACCTTCCAGTTTCGTCAATATATCATATAAAACAATTTTTAGTCCATTAATTTGTGAATAAACGTCTGTCAACATTGCCGTTAGAAGAGGCAGTGTTTAATTTAACGCAGAAATAATATTCGAGATCATTCTGCAGAGACTTTAAGGAATTTCCATTAAATTTATAATAAAGTCCAAATAAAAAACGAACAGCGAAAATTAGGATAAAGAAGTTCATGTTACACATAAGAGTGTAATCCAAAAATGTACCGTAATTTTCGGTTTTGAACCAGTAGTTAAAAGGAGTCTTAATGAGACACAAAATAAAAAAAAACTTTAAAAAGCGTTTAGTATTAAGGTTTAATATAACGTTTGTTAAGAAAGTATTTTAAGCACATTGTTTAGTGAAAGATTTTGTTATTTACAATTTCGATAGGATGACCAATTAAAGCTTTACCAATATCTCGTCAGTAATATTCTTATGAGCAGTGATGACGCGCCTAGCTCTGGCACGGAGGACCCACGTTCGATCCCCGGTACCAGTGTGGGGATTTTTAACCCGGTGGAGGTCTGGCACGGGGTGTACTCAGCCTCACTAGGTCCCGGAAGGGCCAATTGAGGAGCCACTTGATGAAGTAGCGGCCTCACGTCGTGAAGGCCGCATAAGTGGTCAGGAGGGCTCGGCGCGCTGACCACCCTCCATTACTGTACCTCACTCATGACGCCTGTAGTGGGCAGAGGTGGAACATGCAGCGGCCGGGCTTTAAGCCCTGGCACACGAAGGGCTGTTGCGCTAGGGGTTAATTTAGTATTCGTATAGGTTGTATACCACGAATGGCATAAGGAAGGGACTCAAATTTGTGTGTTGTGATACCCTTCGCTAGTGATTTTAGCATCCCAGAGAAAAACAAAAGTTTTATTGCCACTTTTCGAAACGGCATTTCTTGTCTCTGTGAGGCAGAGAATTCGGACACGTCAGTCGATGGCTAAGGACACCGGGAGGAAGGATGATATATAGGCGGCCAACACGCATAACAGGCACAACTACTACGGGGGGTCCCTAACAGATGCAAGCAGTTCTTCAGCCCGCCTGAGTTCCAATTAGCTACGGAAAACGCACTACTAAGCAAGGTCCGGCTGATCAATCAGTGCCCCTGGTGGGCGGCTAGTCGACCACCGCACCTCCCATCAGCCGAACACTGTAGTTCCACCGCAGCACATTCTACCGGCAACATTCTGACACAACATGGAAAGATCGGATAGAGAGAGAATGAAATGAAAGAGGGATTCGGTGGATGTAAGTTCAATAATCTTCCCAGCATTCGCCTGAGTGACTCGGAAAAAAACCCGAAAAACCCAAATCTAGGAAGGTCAACCGTGGGAATCGAATCAGCCACCTTCCGAATGCGGGCCACAGACTCTAGTGCTTGAGTCATCCCGTCGATAAAGCGGCATATAACATATACCTTACTTAGAAAGAAATAGAAGAGGTAAATACGATGGAAGAGAAGAGGAAGGAAACAAAGAGGAAGAGATAAGCAGTGGAAAAGTGACAAGGGGGGAGGCAGAGAAGCATCTCCACATGCAAGCAATGACATTAGCTGCGGGTTGACTTAGTTCCTAATTAAACGTGAATGATTTAGTGTAAAATATATATCTGTTGGTATACGAATGGCTTTTGTATAGTTTAGAGGAATACTTTTCATAATGGTGTTCAAAAGAGCACTTCTGCATATCTGATATTTATTTTAATGTATTTGTGTATTGCATGTGAACCTCCCCAGTAAGATACCCAGACCTACGTTAGTCGCTGTTCACAAGGACTTGACTTAATGCAATTCTCAACAATAGTTGAAATTTGTTAACTTCACTAAAGGGCCATATTCCGAAATAACGATTTATCAAAATGTCAGTTCATTCGAATGTAGTTAATACGACGGTTGGAACATAAATGTGAAATAGGTGACTAATACTGCACGAGCGAATGTGCAAGTAGCTGCGGCAGCACTACCTCAAAGATTGGACCACCCTGGCTCACAACAAGGTCACGCACCTCCCATGAACGCCTATTATACAAGACTGATATTGTTCCTAACCTCGAATACAATTAGTTCCAGCCGCTTTAATCTTATTCAATCATCCTGTGTCATCTGATACAGGAACCTTGTGGCAAGTGGCTAAATAAAACACGATGACATTTCAAAAGGACAATGGCGCTTAAATACCTCTGACTATCTCCCTTTTTCATCACATGCACTCCCTCTTATTAATCAGAGAGCCGTCTTGCTACAATCCAGTGCAATAAAAGAATCAGCAATCTGCAAATGTCACACGCTCTGCTACTATGTCTGATGACCAATTTCATTTTCAACATATTGCCGTTCCATGTAAGAAAACATGTTTTCACGCTAGTGTATTAGTTTATTCCTTCCTGTTACTCTGTTCGTATTTATTTTTATTCTTTAGGCGACTTTATATAGGAAATAGTTTAGTGAATTTGAGATCTCTTTGAGGTTTACCACAAAAAATGTGACTCAGCTGGATAATTTAATGTCGTGGCGGCACGTTGACATTGTAGCTCAGTTGGTTAGAGCAACTGGACGGAAGCCGCAAGAACGGCGGTTCAAATACCTCAAATAACATTGAACTTTTCAACTCTGATTCTAACTTTCCAATCTTAGCTTACATATGGGTTGTATGACAGAACGCTTAACTATCATTGATTGAATTAATAGCTGGTTAAACTGTGAAGCTCAGGGCTTAAAGTTCCTACGACAATGGGGTAAGTCATCTCACAATCAATTTGAGATCTCCATGTAATTTAAAGGGAAAAGCCTAGTCAGTTGGGGAATATCGTACTGGCGTGTTGCCTGGCGGCTCAATTGGTTGGAGTAAGATCCAAGGTTCAAATACCGTCTGTGGCATTGGCTCTACCTTTCCAATCCTGTCCTACAGTATTTGTATTTGGGAAAACCGAACGAGATGGCTTCACGCTAACGTGTGAGGCTCGCATTTGGGAGGTCACGGGTTCCATTCCGTGGTCAATCCTCCTGACCCATGGTTTTTCCGGGAGTTTTCCCGGATCTCTAGGCGAATGCTGGGAAGGATAACAATTACATCTGTTACTTTTCCTATCCCTCCATTTCGTATAATAAATAAATAAAATAAGGGATTCGGGCATGCCATGCATGCCCAGGTTTCTCAGGAAGTGACTCCTCTTCAGCTGAGTTTTTTGTTTTTGATTTGGAAGCTTGGGTAGAGACCCAAGAGAGTTGCTGCGTCAAAGCTCGTTATGGTGAAATATAAATTTAAAAAATTTAGAATTTGGGAACAATATACTTTTGATTATTGCTACACATACGTATTTTTATTGTTGTGTTTGTGTGTGTGTGTGTGTGTGTATGTGTGTGTGTGTGTGTGTGTGTGTGTGTGTGTGTGTGTGTGTGTGTGTGTGTGTGTGTGTGTGTAGCTTTTTAGATGTTTTTGTTTGTGTTTTTGATTTTTTTAAAATTTCTTTTCTGTTTGTTTGTTTGGTTGGTTTTTTTGTATTGTTCCCCGTGGGCACTTAAACCATTGGCGCATCCTAGGAACCCAAGAAGGCAATTTTACTGAGGGAAAATTATTCTTTATTGCTGCTGCACCTCCTATTACTTTTAATTTATACTTTTTGTTTCGTGGTACGGGGGTTGTGTGTTAAATGTTTAGGAAATGTTGTAGGTATTGCTGTAGTTCTTGTTGCTCGTCCTGTTGCTTCTTATCGTACACTTGTATGAGCGTTATCAGAGGTGGGCTTTTGTCTCAGTGATTAGGTTCTATGGTCTTCATTTTTGGGACGCCGTTTATCTGTTGTCTTCTGTACGGTCTGGTGTGGGTGTTATGAATATATTTCAACATGAGCTTAGCAACGTGTGTGTCAATGGGGATGGTCCTGGTGTATTTGTGTAGAAGGTTGTTCCTGTAGTTGGGGAGAAGCTTAAAGACCGTGCGTAGACACTTCCGTTCGAACGCTCTGATTTTAGCTATCATGGTTGTTGTAATGAGCGGCATAGTGACTACTGCTACGCATGTGCGGTACGGCCGTATCAATGCTATGTAAAGTTGTCTTAGTATGGCTAGTGATAGTCCTTCTCTGTTGGGTTTTGCTAGGTATGTTAATGTTGCACGTATGGGGCGAGTTTTTCTGATAATGTGGTTTGATGGAGGTATTTGATGGACTTTTGTCATGGGATTTCTTGACTATTGAGTTTTATAATGGCTTTTCTGTGTTTTTCTTTCAGTTTTCATCGCAATAATATTACTTGTGTTTTCTGGACGTTAATGGTGACTCTCCATTTGCGTGTCCAGTTGAGGAATACCTTTAGCTGCTGTTGCACTTTATTTTTTGCGGCAGCGAGTTCATCCAAAATGGGGGTAACTAGATAACCCTTCGTGTGTTAAGAGTTACAGGAAGCACCAGCAGTCATACTGATGGCAGTGGCGTGAGCGA
The DNA here is from genome assembly GCA_030765045.1 of Tenodera sinensis. Lineage (NCBI taxonomy): Eukaryota > Metazoa > Arthropoda > Insecta > Mantodea > Mantidae > Tenodera > Tenodera sinensis. The sequence goes on along the minus strand of CM060965.1, from coordinate 113,676,802 downwards.
GCTTCCTTCTGCGCCTTAGCGAACACGAGAGATGAGAGGTAGATCCCAGGTTGAACTATTGTGTGTAGTCCGTGATAATGGACTATAAGCAACCGAGAAGTTTGAGCCGTTGAGTTCTGTAACTATTTTAATGACCGGTTATCAACTTACGCCGATACCGGATGGCCTATGTGAGGTGAGAGGCAGCTGAACTACCATGTCTAGTACGTGATAATAGACAATAATAGTACAAGGTCTCATTTACTTACACAATATTCATTTTCCAGGGAGTAAGCTCACCCCTGTATCTGGTGTAATATTACGGATTACAGATTGTAAAGTGCAAGCATGAGGGCACGTAATGTTTCATTGACATTTGTTCGTTTCATATTAATGTTATTGTTGTATATTATTATAATTATTATTATTATTATTATTATTATTATTATTATTATTATTATTATTATTATTATTATTATTATTATTATTATTATTATTATTATTATTATTATTATTATTATTATTATTATTATTATTATTATTATTATTATTATTATTATTATTATTATTATTATTATTATTATTATTATTATTATTATTGTTGTTGTTGTTGTTGTTGTTGTTGTTGTTGTTGTTGTTTTCTTTTTGTTTGCCGTCATTATTTGTTATTGTGTTATATTATTTTATTATTTTTTTATTAGTATGTTTATCACCATCATTATGCTTCTCATCATTATTGTTATCATTAACATGAGTATTATAATTATTAATTTTATTCTAACTAGGTATAATATTATCGTTATTCCATCAATATGTATTAACCAATATTGTAACTATACACACATACGGTGGAGTAAGATTTTGTATATCTCTTACCAGTTATGCAAAAGTCATTCAGAATCTAAGGGGCTTCAGAGGCTATCTAAAGAAAATTCAAGATGTAGGTTTTCATATATCATAAAAATATCACAAATATATGGTATTTTAATCAAAACAGTTGGAATGCCCGCCTCGGTAGCGTGATGGTTAGCGTGTCTCCCTCACGTTCAAGAGTTCGCGAGTTCGAATCTCGCTTAGGGTAAGTTATCCGGGTAAGGTTTTTTTTCCGAGGTTTTCCCTACCCTGAGAAGACGAATGTCGGGTAACTTAAAGCTCCATGGACCTCGGGCTCATTTGAGCATCATTTCACCCATTTCATTTCATTCATTCGTCCGATATGACACAATGATGGAGGACGTTAATTAAAAAAAAAAAAAAAAAACCGTTTTGAGAAAATCAAAATTTTCGGAAAACGCTCAGTGTAATACGTGGTTTGGGGTGGAGGGAATTTCTTTAAGATCGTCTGGCATCCTTGGAAGATAATGAACTTCAGTACCAAATGCGGTTTTTAACATAATTTTGATTTCCTTTTGCTTTCTCTACTATGTATAGTTAAGTAGAGCAAGTATTGTATTCCACCCAAAAATTCGATGTCCAGATTTCACCGGATATATGTTTCGAGGGTCCCTGAATCCAAGAAAAAAGCATTTTTAGAAGAAGGTCCGTGTGTGTCTGTGTGTCTGTCAGTCTGTGGCCAGCATAACTAAAAAACGAAAAGTCAAATGAAAACCAAAGTTGGTATTTAAGGATGCAACACGAAGGTTTTAAAGAAAATTGCTCCACACTAAACTACCCTTCACATGGAAATCCTTTAATGTAAAAGGTGGTTTGGGTTGGAGGGGGTTTCATGGAAAAGTTTTAAAAAATTTTGATTTTCTAGAAAATGGCTTTGGTGAATTTGACTAAAATGCCATATGTTTGAGATATTTTTATGGCAAATGAAATGTAAATTTTGAATTTTGTGGCTATAGCTCCTGTAGTCGCATTTACTCTGGATGACTTTTGCATAATTCGTAAACCGTAAGAGATAGACAGAATCTTAGTGTACAAAAAATGCAGATCTTGCTAAAGCACACAATTGATGTCCAAATCAATTTTTTTGTAGAGTGAACCACTTCGGAGATATTCCAAGTTATATGTGTGAGTGTTGGAGAAGTTATACTTCTGTCAAATAGAACTTCGTTATTTTTCATATGTTAATCGTGCAAAGAGAACGAAATTTGAAAGCTTTAAAAGATCTGACTATCGCTCAAAACCTAATGTATTCCCATATTCTCAATGAACCTACCAGGAAATAAGCAATAAAATAATTTCTGCAAATATTTATCTCATCTAACACGAAGATGTAGGAATAAGGAATAAGAGTTTGTAAGAATGGTTAGTACAAGAGAAGAGTAAGTGATGTGAGTACATCACAGGTTTTTTTTTATAATTATTTATTTGCCGCCTTTAAAATCTAATGTCATACAGGTGGGACAATTCCTCATCAACAATGATGTTCACTCGCTTGAAGAGCATTTAACCTTCAATACCTTGGGATATTACATGAAATTCAGATATCCATACAGTAACTAGCACTTTCAGACTCTAGGAAGGAGAGGAAATAATCTTGCTAAGAAAAATTCCAATTCTGCAGCCGAGAATCAAAATCGGGACCTCGGTATTTCATGGTTAGCATGCTACTCACAAGGCACCCTTCCTCTTTATGCTATTCACTAACAAGCAGGCGCTCGGATTGATCGCTATTCTTTGTGGGGGGGATTGTTGTTGTAGTGTTTAACGCCCGCTTTTACTACTACGGCACCGCAGGCGGTGACACTGATGATACATGAAGATGGAGCACCGGTGGAATGAAATGGCGGGGGAAACCGGAGTACCCGGAGAAAACCCGCCCTGACGCCGCTTCGTCCACCACGAATACCACATGCGGGTCCCTGGGATCGAACCCGGGCCGCCTAGGTGGATGTGGGGGGGAGGGGCGGTAGGGGGGAGAAGGAGTCTCAGATAAATCGAAACATATATTTGCGGTGAACTTTGGAGGTTGACTTTTGGATGGAATAAAATACGTTTCCTACTTATACGTAGAGGAGAAAATACAAGTGTTTAAGGGTTTGCTATTTTAAAGTTTTGCTTGAAATGAAATTAGCTACGGCAAATTCTAACAGAGCCTCTTATTGTTGTCCATAAAATACTTTAAGCGAACACGTGACAAACAACAATGAAGTGGTAAATAAAGGCTTTCCGGAATTTCCAGAAAGATTTGGTTATATCACGGCCGGTATGTGTGAAGAAGTTCGCAAAAGGTGAGTGTGACGTCATCCTAACTATACAAGGAGGCCAGCAAGTAGCAGTTCGAGGGTTGCAGTTACAGATACGAGTCTGTCAGTGCTTCAGTGAGACAGTTGTGCGTGTGTAAAGAAGATTTAACGAACATCGAGTGTTAGCAACGTCATAGTTAGTGTATGAGAGACAGAGAAACTGAAGAAAGACACTTAAAGCACTGAGGCAAGGTTACGAAAAGTGAATGTTGTAAGCTGTGATAGCGCTAAAGACTGTAAACTGTGCTAACGACGAGAATAAATCTGTAATTTTAGAAGTGAATAAAGTGACAGAAAAGTAACCGCACTGATTTTGTCATTTTGATACAATATATTGCTGAAATTTAAATTTAATTCCCTAGCACACAGTAAAAAGACAAGCAACTCGAGCTCAGGTGACATTCCGCAACAATGCAAATTATATGTATGCCACATTGTTTATAAATCACAGTAGCAGCGTATACTTGGTATTTATTTTTAAATTGCACATTAACGCCCTCATAATAGTAGTATTTTTCTTTAATTTATAAACTAAGTAGCATTAGAAGAATATAGTTTAGGAATTTAGCTAATAACTGGTTACATAGACTATTGTCATATGGTGCTAACGTATTATATGTGATCTTTCCGTTTTATAATTTAAGAAATAGATGTTACATAAACGTTATAAATTAATAATTTTATTAATTAGGTTTATGTCAAATACTTTACTTCAGAGTACAGGATTTTAAAACCATTTTTTCAGCAATATTTTAGCTCGAGGAAGTACTAAAGACACGACGGAAAACAGGCACACACCTTTGTATGTAGTGTGCATGCGTGTGCATGTGTGTGTTTATATGCTTTTTGCAAGTTTGGTAATAACCTGAAAAAAACTACCCAGGCCATAATATTGATATATAAACATGAAAACTGATGGTGTGAATATATAAATGTCGTTTTTCATATGTAAGCGGATTAATATAAAACATCAGATGTATTAGTTTGTCTTGTAAATATGTAAAATCATAAACGCTTTTAATTAACCCTCTTGGTGCATATAAGCTAAAATTAGTCCACTTTAGTGGCAGTTCTTGCTCTTTTCAACATTTGCTGAACTTTAATATCACTGGCTCTAAGAACAACAAAACAGGAAAGAACCGATACAGGTGATATTCTTCTTCTGATAAAGCAAGAGGCATCGTTAGGCATCAGTGACGAATCTTCAAGGTAGGCATTCACTGCGATTGCAAGACATTAAGGCAGTTCTGGTTCTTGGATCAGGTGGCACTTCATGCCGGTAGATGAACCGTTTTTGATTAATAAAGATAACCATCCGAACTTTCTCTTCCAATGACTTTCGCCTTCCAGGAAGGGGAGAGGCCGAATTCTTCCACTGGCAACTTTGTTGATTTCGTTCACGTTTAAATGGGAAAGTTAAGATAACCGATTTCCTATAGTTATTCTCACTTGAGGTCAGGTTAACTACCGAGAGGAATAAAACTTTCTGACGTAGGTGCCACGTGTTGTTTGCATTCAAAGGAACGAAGGGATACTAAAGTCTGAGAATATGTGACGTATTTCATTAAATTGTGTTTTTACTTTCTCTACAACGTATAGTAAGTAGGGAAATTATTGTATTCAATCCAAAAATTCTATGTCGAGATTTCACCGAAAATATATGTTTTAAGTCCGCCCCCCGAATTCAAAGAAAGCATTTTTAGAAAATGGTATATTGTTGGTGTTTGTGTGTTTATCACTAAATAGGGACAGACACAGACACAAAAACGAAAAGTCAGTTAAAACCAAAGTTGGTATTTAAGTTTAATGTATTTCAGGAAATGCAAGTTGAAGATTTTGAAGAAAATTCCTTCATCCTAAACTACCCTTTAAATGGAAAGTATTTCGAAAATTTTTATTTTCTCAAAAATTGCCCCAACGATTTTGGTTAAAATGCCGAATGTTTAAGATATTTTATGGCAAATGAAATGCAAATTCTGAATTTTCTGGCTATAGCCTATGTAGTCCTGTTTACTCCTGATGAGTTCTACATAATTGCTAAACCGCAAAAGATAGACCGAATCATACTATACAAAATTATGTAGATCTTGTTAAAGCACACGAGCTATGTCCAAATGCATTTCTTGTGGAGTGAAGCCCTTCAGACATTCCTTGTTATTTCTGTGAAGTTTGCAATATTTGAACTTTTCTCAAATAGAAGGTTGTTATTCACTTTTTTATCTCTTGGTTGTGTAATGAGAACGGAATTTCAAAGCTTTAAAATATATGACTTTCGCTCAAAGCTTACCGTATTCCCCTTGCACCTACAAAAATCAGCAAATGCTTATCTTGACTAACATGTAAGATAGTCTGTAGAAGAGTGGGTCGAGAAAGTAATGTGAGTGCTACGCATCAGCTTTTTAACTAAGAATTTTTTTTCACAAAATATTTTATTGTGTATCGTTCATAAGCTTGCTTTGTTAATTTGTATTTAACTTGAGGTCTCCTTTGCATTAGCGGCTATTAATGCCGATTAAAATTGTGATTTACTCAAAATGATGATTTAATCTCGGAGGTTCTAGGTTTGATTCCAAGCAGTATTTTTCTTTAATGGAGATTATTCCTTACTCTAAATCAGGACAGTGTTATGGTGTAGACTATAGAAGCAACAATAATGAGAAGAATAGACATGGCCACCATTCTATGCCATCTTTATTAAAATGTCGACCGTGTTCAGAGAAACCTTATGCTCAATTTCGAAAGATATTCCGCAAACCCAACAAAATATCGCATTGTTGCGTGAGCCTAGTGCATGTAGTTCTTGTTCCTTTAAAATAAGTACCTTGCAGAGCTGCATTGCAATATTTTATTTTCAACAGTTCACAAATGCCAATCGATTCATACATCTTAGAATGAGATAAGTTTGAGGTGGGTGGAAAGATTCGATATATGAGTTTACATAAAGCAGACCACCTGCAGATTTAGATCTCACTTGTTAAACTTCCATTTTCTACCCTCTGTCTATTCGCATACATAACCACAGCGGTCTATCCATCTCTCTTTCCCCTTCATCTGCTTTTCACACCATATGCTAGGTGAGTAGAAAGCCATTTTCATCACTTTTATGTGCACGTATTATGTAATAATAATAATAATAATAATAATAATAATAATAATAATAATAATAATAATAATAATAATAATAATAATAATAATAATAATAATAATAATAATAATAATAATAATAATAATAATAATAATAATAATAATAATAATAATAATAATAATAATAATAATAATAATAATAATAATAATAGTCATATATTTAAACGAGCAATTCTTGTGTGTGTGTATGTGTGTGTGCGCGCTAAAACTAAAGAAAGTTCAGTATATTAGTCAACGCGTGACAGTCGAAATTAGTCGAAACCTTATTTTGGTTGTCTCTGTTAATGGGCCAATTTCACAAACAAACCAGGATATTAAAGGCATCGCCAAGAGCTTTGAGAAAACCTAAATAAAGTTGACTTAGCTATATTAGTTTACGCGTAACAGTCACAATTACTCGAAACCTGATTTTGGCCATAATTTCTCTGTTAATGGGCCAATTTCAACAAACAAGCCAGGATATTAAAGGTCTCGTCACGTAAACGTCAGCTACCTCACACCACTATATTGCTACGCAACGTGCGACAATGTCCGCTAAAATCAAACGCCGTTTGCACACAGTTCTAGAAGCTACGAGTGAAGGACTTGTTACGAGAAGCCTTGCGAAACGCTGACATACAGAAAATTCGCCAGTAGCTAATTCTCGGCTATATAAGCCAGTCGGCATGGACAGAGAATCTGTTTTACTGTTAGTGATTACTTAAATATCAGAATGAGCTGTGTGTAGTTATGCAGTCCTTGTGTCAAGGTTACGAAACAACAGAACAGCTGTGAATTGCAAGATCAGGAATTATGAATTGTGATTCAGATTAAGAGGAAATAAAGTGACATGATAGTTCACTTCACCTGCCATTTGTCACAATATGATGTTTGACCCCAAAGTTCGGCAACCAAATTTCATCTAAACTAAATATGTTCGGTAAAAACAATACTCTTATACTCACGCATATGTACATACTCTTATTTTGATGAATATTCATAATTATGCAAAATTATTCAAGGATATTTATAATCTCAAAGAAAGGATATACTGTCGCTCTGAGTGGCTCAGTTTAGACGCTGATCTATAGATCCCAAGGTCCTGGGTTGAAATCTGGCCCAGATCGATGGTTTTTAGGTATGCTCCATGTCAGTAGATTCACTGGCATATAAAAGAACTGCGGGACGAAATTCCGGCACACTGGAGACGCTGATATGATCCTGGCAATTGACAGCGTCGTTAAAACAACAAAAATAAAAAAACAGACATACACAGTTAGCGATTATGTGAATATTACTGTAACGGATTAATTGGGGGGAGCACGAACGGCAGTTCGAAGAGCCAAAAAGAGAGGGTGGCCGGCAAAAGATGGAACAGCTCGAAATGACGTCAGAGACAAAAGCCGGTTGCCTGTGGGATTCTACTGCGTGGTGAGTGTGTGGTTAGAAGTCTACCGTGAGTTGTGACCAGGTGTGGGTCAGCCATCAGCAAGGGGAAGTTGAACCCGGGCACCAGTGCAAGTGGTTGGCACGGCGATCAGCCGTGGTGAATGCAGGACAGGCGCATAAGCCTAATCCTGCTAGTTACATGTAATTCAACTTGGAGCATGTGGTTCCTTTGGGAAAGGAGCGGTATGGACTTCGGAGGTGATTGTGCCAGTTAAGGCTGGTAAGAGACGTCGCCTATGTGGAAAGGAGGCTTCGATGAGTGGCTGTGAAACCAGAGGACACCGTTGTACACTGTCGACCAGGGCGTGGCTGTTCCAGGCTGAAAGTTCTCCGTACATCCTACATCTTCGAGTGCCGACATCGGGATGAGTATCAGTTTAGTTAATAATACTTTGTAGGAGTGGGAAAACTCCAGCGGGACAGTTAATAAAGGGGGATTGCTCTGTATGAGGCCCTTAATCAGTAAACCGGAGAGCAACTCGGTATAGGTGGAGATTGTCACAGACTGTAAGCAAGATTTCCAGTTAGATAGTATTTTCTTCCTAATTTTCTTGATTTCAAATATAGGGAAATTTCTTGTTTTCATCTTAAAATTTTCTTGTTAATATTTAACAGAGTTCTTTATCAAATTTGTTGTTTCATTTTAATATTTATAGGTTACTATGTAACGGAGTCCATTTTTAAAATTATTGTTGTCTTTAATAATTGCTTGTTAATGTTTAACACTTTTCATTATAATAAATGTTATGTTATGCTGTAGTTTGTTGTGTTACTTGGTAGTATCCTGTCACGATCCTGCGGAATACGTTATTAAGGAAAGGGGAAAGGGAAAGGTAGTAGGTGTAAGTAAAACGCCAAAGGAGGCGTAACACTGGTAGCAGAGCCATTTTGTCCTACATACACGTTTTAGTGTCAGTTGGAACATTTAACAGGATACTACAAAGTGCACAAAATAGTGTTTTAGGTCAATAATATTGCCAATGTCATAATGGAAATTGTATTTCAGCCCGAATTCCTCCATCGTACGGAGTTGGAAAGAGAACTGAAAGTAAGACAGATAAAATATGATTCAAAAAGTACAGTAGTTGAATTGGCCAGAAGTTTACGAGAAGCATTAAGCCAATCAGGCCCAATTAATCTCGGAGCCAGTTTTGATCCGGTACAAGAAATCGGACTTTGTGAGGCGAATGTTAATTTATTTGATGAAATGTTAAAAGAACTTAGTTTATCGGAAATCACACCGAGTCAGAAACGAAGAATAGTTGGAAGGTTAAAGTATTGGAGTTTTCGGATAAAGGAAAATGCACGATTGTTAGAAGGAGAAAATAATGAACAGTTTAATAAGTTGGGGAGGCGCTTGTCGTCATTAGCAACACAATTAGATGCCACTGGAATTGAAAATAAAGGAGCAACTGGTCCAGGAAATACTCAGAATATGAATCCGGAGCTACTTCACGTTAAATTCGCGAAACTTGTTGTACCGAATCCATGGCAAGCGTTCTTAGCGTCATTAAAAATATTTGAGGTAAAATCACCAGACGACATATTTGATTTTCTCATTTGTTTGGTGAAAGCTAAAATGCAAGCTGAAGCTTTACGAACACCACAAGTGACTGTGTTACAGATGTTACAACCTTTTTTAGGCTTGAATTTACAGTCGGTGTTGTTACAAATAATTGCAGAAGAGGGCTCGTTAGATAGTTTTCATAGTAAGGTGTTACATATGTTTCTGTCATCAGTACAAATTCGTGAGCTCCTATATCGACATTTTTTAGGCTACAACGGTCTTCGGAAAGTATTTTAGATTATATTAATCAGCAGAAGTTGGTAGCCTTGGCACTAAAAGTAGTATTTTCAGAAGAAGAGATTGTGAGTAATATATTACAGAATACAGCTCATATCGAACTCCGGTCATTATTTCTGAGTAAATCAAAGCCCACTACCTTTAAAGAGTTGGAGGAGGTAGCTTTGAAATGTACACAATTGCCAAGTTTAAATAGGGGCAGGCCTCAGAATCAAATGGGGCAACCACTATCGAATGCCGAACTAACGAAACAAGAGGGTAAACAAGTGTTTGTGTGTTATTACTGTAAAAAGCCAGGTCATATGGTAAAAGATTGTGATGTTAAACGGCTTAAGGGAGAGCAGATATTTCAAAACTCGTCTTTCGGGAGGAATTCCTGACAATTAAGAGAAAGGCTGGGTCACGGAATAAATGCAATACAGGGTTTAGTGCATAAAGAATTGCCTTTTATAAAGATAGAGGTAAATAGGATTCCCTCAATTGCGTTGATAGACACGGGCAGTGTGGTAACATTAGTTAATGCACAGTATGTTAAGGATAAGCGTAGAGATCTAATGGTTGAGTAAACACAATTTATTACGGTAGATAGCAGCCCGTTGAAGATTATTGGATCCTTAGTAATTCCATTGAAAATTGGAGAGTTTCGTTGGAACTATAAAGTTTATGTGATAGAGGAATTATTTGTACCACTGATCCTTGGAGCGGATTTTGTTAGACATACACAAATGGTAGTGGATTTAGCGAGAGCAAAAGCTTATTTCGGTTTTCAGCCGAGTACTTATATTCCATTACAAACTTGGTTAAAACAGAGTCCAGGGGGTACAGTTATTTCTAATGTGGAAGATGAACGGTTAAACAGGGAAATTGATGTGGGATATTTATCATCGCAACAACAGAGGAAATTACAACCACTTTTGGATGAGTTTACTGATGTATTAACGAAACGTCTGGGACGAACGAGCCTTATGCAATACGAAATTCAGTTACAGGATCAAACACCGGTACGATTACCACCTTATCGGCTGCCCCAAATCGGCTAAATTTATTAAGAAAGAAAGTAAACGAAATGTTAGAAACAGGAGTGATAGTACACTCCCAGTCAAATTATTCAAGTCCGGTGTTCGTAGTACCAAAGGCAAATAATGAGGTGCGGTTAGTAGTAGATTATAGACAGTTGAACCAGAAACTGCGGATTGATTCAACCCCATTACCACATATTCATTACTCATTTCATTGGTTTGCAGGAGCAAGGTATTTTACAATTTTGGATTTAAACAGTGCGTATTACCAGATCCCTTTGCATAAGAATTCTCAACGGTATACAGCTTTCAACGCAGATTATAATTTGTTTGAATTTACTTCACTACCTTTCGGTTTGGCGGTTGGAGCTCAGGTCTTAACACAGTTACTAGATAAGATCTTTGAGGATATTAAATTTGCTTATCTTTATCATTACTTAGATGATCTTTGTATTTATTCGAGTACCTTTGAGGAACATCTTTGCCATATAAGAGAGGTGTTTACGAGATTACGTAACGCTGGATTAACAGTTAATCCGCAAAAAGTGAAGTTCGCTACTTCAGAATTGAGATTCTTGGGGCATATTATCTCGTCACAGGGAGTACAAGTAGATCCTGACAGAGTAGTTAAGATTCGCGAATATCCGCGACCACGGTCGGTTAAGCATATAGCAAGATTTTTGGGAATGGTTAATTACTTTTCGAAGTTTATCCCCGATTATGCAGATTTGGCTGAACCATTAAATAGACTACGTAAGAAAGGAGTAAAGTTTCATTGGGATATAGAGCAAGAAAATGCGTTTATTAAATTAAAGGAATGTTTAATGTCTCCTCCAGTGTTGGCAGCACCGGACCTCTCTAAAAAATTTGTGCTTCAAACGGATGCCTCGTCTGGAGCGATTTCGGCGGTATTGCTATTGGAATCTGCCGAGGGGAGGAAAGCGGTGGCTTATGCATCACGAAGATTATCAGCGACCGAGAGAAAATATTCAATTTACGAATTGGAGGCCCTAGCGGTATTGTATGGCTTGGAGAAATATCGATTTTACCTGGAACATACCGAATTTCAATCAGAAACAGACAATCAGGCGATATCATGGGTCTTAGCGAAACCAAGGAAAACAGGGAAAATTGCCAGATGGGCATTAAAATTATCTAGCTTTAAGTTCACAGTAAAACATGTCAGAAGTTCGAGTAATTCAATAGCGGATGCTCTGTCAAGGATTTATGATACACCAGTGGATAATTGTGAACAAGTTTCAGGAAAAGTATGTACAATATTATCAAATCTTCCCTCGTTGTTTGAAGATATCCGGACCTATCAACGTAACGATAGTGAATTGGGGCCCCTATTGCAACAGGTTGAGGGGGGGGGGAAGGAGTACCAAAATATGTCGTACAGGATGGAGTATTGTGTTGTAAAAATAGAACGCAGGACGCGAAGATTCTGGTACCAAAGAGCTTAGTGCCAGAGCTGTTTACCTATTTTCACGAAGCGCCTAGTGGGGGGCACTTAGGGGGGTTTAAAACCAGAGTTAGGATCAAGCAGTATTTCAGATGGAAAGGAATGGATAAAGAAATAACCCAAAGAGTAGCTCAGTGTCGTAGGTGTAAACAGAGCAAGCCTGTAAAGAGTAAGCAAGTGGGGTATTTGGCCTCCAAGGTAGCTGAACGGCCAATGGAGAGATTGTTTGTCGATTACATCGGACCATTTCCGAGGAGCAAGATGGGAAATAAACATGCGCTGGTGATAGTTGATGCGTTTACAAAATATGTTTGGATACGAGCAGTTCGTGAAGCGAACACCCATAATGTGATTAAGGAATTGCAAGGCATAATTGCTGTCTTCGGAGTACCGGAGGAAGTCGTTTCGGAAAATGCCACGTGTTTTAAGTCAAGGGCGTTTAAATCGTTTTGTTGGGGAAGTGGCATTCGTAACGTATTCATGGTACCCTACTATCCGAAGGCGTCCCAAAGTGAAAGGGTTAATAGAAACCTGAAGAATGCTTTGATTGCCTATCACTCAGATGATCACACCAAGTGGGACCAGAACTTGTACTGGTTGCAATTTGCATTTAATGCGGCTAGGCACGAGAGCCATGGCGAGAGCCCGTTCAGGTTAATGTTTAAATTCCAGCCTAACTGTCCTCTATCTAATTTATGGGGGATTAAGGATATTTTGCCGGATAAAATAAGCGAATCCAAGATTCTGGAGACCTGGAAACGGGCCAGACGTAATTTATTGAAGGCTAGAGATAAAGTGGCTAAGTACTATAATGCGGGACGACAAGCTCCTCACTTTCAGGTTGGCGATATAGTGTACGTACAGAATCACCCCCAGAGTAAGGCAAGTAATAAGTACACGGCTAAACTCGCCCCGAGATATAAGGGCCCATGGCTTATAGAAGAATTCACATCTCCAGTCTCAGTGCGATTGAGGGAGAGTGGTACTGGAAAATCAAGCTTTGCGCATGTGTCTCAATTGAAGAAATAATAGGAATAGGAATTGTAAATTGAGATGTTTTCCGGGGTAGGCTGAAGGGTTCACCTCTTCAAAGCTATTGTTTCACAATAGATTAAAGGGGGGGAGTGTAACGGATTAATTGGGGGAGCACGAACGGCAGTTCGAAGAGCCAAAAAGAGAGGGTGGCCGGCAAAAGATGCAACAGCTTGCAATGACGTCAGATACAAAAGCCGGTTGCCTGTGGGATTCTACTGCGTGGTGAGTGTGTGGTTAGAAGTCTACCGTGAGATGTGACCAGGTGTGGGTCAGCCATCAGCAAGGGGAAGTAGAACCCGGGCACCATTGCAAGTGGTTGGCACGGCGATCAGCCGTGGTGAATGCAGGACAGGCGCATAAGCCTAATCCTGCTAGTTACATGTAATTCAACTTGGTGCATGTGGTTCCTTTGGGAAAGGAGCGGTATGGACTTCGGAGGTGATTGTGCCAGTTAAGGCTGGTAAGAGACGTCGCCTATGTGGAAAGGAGGCTTCGATGAGTGGCTGTGAAACCGGAGGACACCGTTGTACACTGTCGACCAGGGCGTGGCTTTTCCAGGCTGAAAGTTCTCCGTACATCCTACATCTTCGAGTGCCGACATCGGGATGAGTATCAGTTTAGTTAATAATACTTTGTAGGAGTGGGAAAACTCCAGAGGGACAGTTAATAAAGGGGGATTGCTCGGTATGAGGCCCTTAATCAGTAAACCGGAGAGCAACTCGGTATAGGTGGAGATTGTCACAGACTGTAAGCAAGATTTCCAGTTAGATAGTATTTTCTTCCTAATTTTCTTGATTTCAAATATAGGGAAATTTCTTGTTTTCATCTTAAAATTTTCTTGTTAATATTTAACAGAGTTCTTTATCAAATTTGTTGTTTCATTTTAATATTTATAGGTTACTATGTAACGGAGTCCATTTTTAAAATTATTGTTGTCTTTAATAATTGCTTGTTAATGTTTAACACTTTTCATTATAATAAATGTTATGTTATGCTGTAGTTTGTTGTGTTACTTGGTAGTATCCTGTCACGATCCTGCGGAATACGTTATTAAGGAAAGGGGAAAGGGAAAGGTAGTAGGTGTAAGTAAAACGCCAAAAGGAGGCGTAACATTACAAAAAGAAAAATCTAGTGTGTTGCACTCACATGACTTTCTCTACTCTTCTACTAAGCATTCTTACAAACTCTTATTCTCTTATCTTCGTGTTAAGATAACCATTTGTACAAATTATTTTATTGCTTATTTCCTTGTAAGTTCAAAGTCATTATTAGAATACAGCAGGCTTTGTGCGATAGTCAAATCTTTTAAAGCTAGAGATTCCATTCTCTTTGCTCACTTAACTATAAAAAATGAACAACGATGTTCCATTTCCAGTTTTAAGTTTTCCAAAACTCACACACATAACAAGCAATATCTCCGAAATGATTCACTCTACAAAAAAAAATTATTGAGACATAAACTGTATATTTTAGCAATATCTACATTTTCTCTACAGTATGATTTGATCTATCTCTAACGGTTTATCAGTTATGCAAAAGTCGTCCAGAGTAAATACGATTACGGGGGCTATAGCCAGAAAATTCAAGATATACATTTCATTTGTCATCAAAATATCTCAAACATACATAATTCGATGTCGAGATTTCACCGGAAATCTATGTTTTGAGACACCCTGAATCCAAAAAAAAAACATTTTTAGAAAAAGGTCCGTATGTATGTGTGTGTGTCTGTCTGCGCGTGTGTGTGCGTGTGTGTGTGTGTGTGTGTGTGTGTGTGTGTGTGTGAGTGAGTGTGTGTGTGTCTGTTGACAGCATAACTTAAAAACAAGGTCAGCTCATATGTGTGAGATATTTTTATGGCAAATGAAATGTATATCTTGAATTTTCTGGCTATAGCCACTGCAGTTGCACTTTCTCTGGACGACTTTTGCATAACTGGCAAACCGTTATAGATAGATCAAATCATACTATACAGAAAATGCAGATCTTGATAAAATGCACAGTTTATGTCCCAATAAATTTTCTTGTGGGGTGAGCCATTTCGGAAATATTCCTTGTTATGTGTGTGGGTTTCGGAAAAGTTAAAACTTTCGTGAAATGGAACGTCGTTGTTAATTTTTTTATATGTTAAGTGTGCAAAGAGAACGAAATCTCAAAGCTTTAAAAGATTTGACTATCGCACAAAGCCTACTGTATTCTAATATTCCCCTTGCACCTACAAGGAAATAAGCAATAAGATAATTTGTACAAATGTTTATCTCAACACGAAGAAGATATAGGAATAAGAGTTTGCAAGAATGCTTAGTTCAAGAGTAGAGAAAGTCATATGAGTCCAACACATCAGATTTTTTAGATAAATGTCTAGTTATTAGTGTTTGCACACCCAAATTGTTAAGAGCAAACACACTGCAGTGAAACATAAGAACATTAATGTTAGCAATTGAAAAGAAACCTATAATTCTATTCTAATTTGGTGCTGCATGCAACGCATGGCGGCGGTTGACACCCCTTGGGGCGTGCTCTTTGGGTGGAGTCAGACCCCATCTATTAGCAAGGAACAATGGTCCATCGCAAGTGATTCTTCATTTCCTCACTTGCCTTCCTACAAGTACTGCAACATTGTCAATATTACTTAACACTTGCGACCACGCACGCGCATTTCCAAACCTTGTGACGCTCTGCCTACGATCCGATTAATAACACCTTCAGCAGTGCTGCTCTGAGATCTTTATTCGTGCCAATGTGTATGCTAATCAAAGTTCAGCATTTAACCTTCACTACAAACATGTATTCATAGACTTGCATCAGCTAATGTGGAAAAATATTCAGAATTATTCCAGATTTGTAGCTAGCACATTCAAGAAACACAATGATATCAGTATATTTTAGGATAACATGGATATCAGAATATGAATAACAAGAAGAAACTTCTTCAAGAAGCCATTATTATCAAAATAGTGCAGAAGGTTCTACCTTCGTCGAACAGAGTAGAGCCGGTAGGAAGCTTTTTAGAAACGGATATGCATAAATGGACAGACAATGGGTAAACTCGACTGATAAGAGTGCATGAGTGCAAGGCTTTGCTAAAGGTGACAAGGAAGAGAGAAAATATTGAATAGGAGTTTGTGAAGACAGTTACGACATAATTGACTGCGTCAGCGGGAGTGAAATTATTAAAACGACAAACAAAAACTGTATGTTACACTCACATGACCTTCTCTACTATTCTTACAAACTATTATTCCTGTATCTTTTTTGTGTTAGTCGAGAATATATGCATTCACGAAATTAATACTGATTTTCTTGTAGTTGCAAGGGGCATATGGGAATACAGTAGGCTTTGAGTGATAGTCAAATGTTTTAAAGCGTTAAAATTCCTTTCTGTTTGCACGGCCAGGAGATAAAAACGTTAATAAAAACTTCCAGAAAAGTTTAAGTTAAAGTTTAACTCACACAAATAACAAGAAGTATTTCCGAAATGATTTGCTTTAAGGAGATAACATTTTTGCATAGTAACATTTGGTCTATCTTTTCGGTTTACCAGTTAAGCAAAAATCAAGAGTAACAGGACATGGCTAGAGCCAGAAGATTCAAAGTAAACATTTCATTTACAATAAAAATATCTTCAAAATATGGCGTTTTATAGAGCCTTTTTTGAGAAAATAAGACATTTTGAAAATTGATCCATGTAAAGAGTGGAAGATGGAGGAATTTTCTTCAAAATCTTCGTGTCGCATCCTTGAAAGACGTTAAACTTAAATACCTTGGTTTTTAACCGAATTTTCGTTTTGGAGGTAGACAGACATATACACACTTTTAGTTCTTTTGGCTGGGATAACCAAAACTACTCATATTTCTTTTTTGGCTTGACTGCCGTTGTGTGTATAAAGAGAATGCAATAGCCTAAAGCGATACCTTTTATCAAGTCTGTTATTCCAAAATCAATGGCTTTTGCATAGTCGCAGCAAAAGATTAAGGGATTTGAAAATATTTAAGAGATACAAATTATACCTCAGAAGTGGTAAACGCCACAAAGAATTTATTTGATGTAAATCGTTTTTTTTAACGAGATCTATATTTCGTGTACAGTAAGATTATATCTCTTACGGTCTAATAATTATGCAAAAGTTGTTAAAATTGCAAAGTACTTCAGAGGAAGTCCCAGAAAATTCAACATGTGCTTTTTACGTGTCATGGAAATGTTTTTAACGCATGGTATTTTAATCTCCCGCTATCAACATTTTTGAAAAACGATAAATAACGAACATTTTTCCATGTAAAGTATATTTAGAGTGGGGAATTTTCCTGTAAATCCTTACGTTGCGCCATTGTAAGACACCGAACTTAACTACCTATGACAGATGCAACATTTAATGGCGGCTGATAACTGACCACCACTACTCTCTTTCTTCTTGTACAAATAAATTTTTTGGGCGTAAATTATATTTATATCACAGGCTTTACAATGTGATATTTAACTATGTAACACCGCGAAGTTTGGCAAGCCTCTGATTGGATTTTGTGTTAATCAGCGCCTCCTACCATCCTCCTGCCATTAAATTTTGAGTCATCCATAGTTTGGTATCCATCTAACTTTTTTTTTTTTTTTTTTTAAGGCTCTTCACAGACACGCCTGCGCAAGCGCAACCGCACTCTGACATGCACGTAAACAGAAGAAGACACAGACAGACACATAGAACAATTTTCTAAAAAGTAAATTTTGTGGAAATTCGGATCCAATTTTTGGATCGGATTTTAGACTTCTCTTACTTGCTATAGAAAAACAGTAAACAAAGTAAAAGGAAAAGTATCCCTTTAGCCTAATGTACCTTTTGCGTACAGCTAAATGTGGAAGTAAACATGAATGAAACTTGCTCCCGATTATTTCAGACTCAGTTTCTTATTATATTAATATATGTTATGAGTTGATAAATATCATTACATGATACTTCAGAAGGTACAGGTTTAATACGATTAAGTTGTCTTCTAATTGCTTTAATTAGATGATCAGAATATAAATATATAGTACACAGAATTTCAATGAGCTATATGAACTACTTTTAAGCTATTAATGTTTTTACTCATAATTAATCACCTTCGATTCAAAGTTAGGACGGTACTGCTGATCAGCAGTAACACGCATTAACGAGTTCAGCTACTAAGTACGTAAACCAGGTGTTACGGATGAAGTTTACGTTTGTAAACAAAGTTTCCAACACCGTATCTTACTTTTGGTCCACTGAAACCTAAAAGTAAACCTCAAGCCCAACAGCCCATGAGGGGCCAAAGGTTACCACCTAGCCGCTGCATCCTCCACCTCTTCTCACTAAAGGCGTCATTTGTGGGGTGCAGTACTGGAGGGTGGGACGTGGTCAGCGTCCCGAGTCC
The DNA here is from genome assembly GCA_030765045.1 of Tenodera sinensis. Taxonomy (NCBI): domain Eukaryota; kingdom Metazoa; phylum Arthropoda; class Insecta; order Mantodea; family Mantidae; genus Tenodera; species Tenodera sinensis. The sequence continues at coordinate 113,658,343 of CM060965.1, read as the reverse complement.
TCCCGGCCAGTTATACGGCCTTCTCTACCTTATTACTGTAATGGTCCTTTTCAAAATTTCGAGACGAGCCGGTGGCTGCCAAGTTCTCTGAACAGCAAGGGAAGCATATGACAAATTTCATTTTCATACGAGTATCATCTATGCAAGAACACCATACAACTTGTTGAACCTTACCATAGATCTCACTGAAATTGCGTATTTACTTTGTGAAAGATAGTACGTACCTGCAAAGAGAGGTGTAATAAAAGCATTTCTGCAAATTTTTAATAGAAGCAGTCAGAAGAATAACCTTTACAATAAAACAGTGGGAAGAGAAACTCATGGGAACGTAATGCTTCACATTTTTAAAAATAAGGTCTAAATGTCTAATAGCTAACATATTATATGATAAACATAGCATCAATTCGAAAGTAATTGAAATTCATGTTGTGTGTATGTAAAAATATATTTTTAAACTGGATAGACGAATGACATTTCTATTTGTAGAGGTATACTTATAACCTCCGTTGTGTTTCACGGAATTTAAATAAACATCTTCCTTTTAATTTAAACCTGGACACAATGATGATACAGACATGTAGCGTAACAATCGCAAATAATCCTATTATATTATTGGTTTGAATGACTAGTATTGTGACGTTGGCCTCAGTGTTCAACAAAGGGTGGATACGGCCAGGCTGTTTAGCCCCGCTTGCCATGCCGGCACTGGACTGCTGTGTGTACGTGACTGTTAACAGTCAAGGCGGCAGAAACAAACGGGGTGTCGAGAACCTCCTGAGACTTATAGCTGAGTCATTTCCGGTGCGTGTGTTTTCGAAATCGAGAAAGGTCCGTGTGGCGTCATCCCCAGTATATAAAGAAGCCATAGAAGAACGGAGCAGTGAATTTTAGAGTTGAGTTATGGACACGAGTGGTCAGTGTGTCATTGAGTGTGAGACAGCTGTGCTTGTGTGTCGTCATGCTGGTGCGTCGTTTGTGATTTTAATTCGTAATTAGGGTATGAGAGACAGAGGAAGTGAGAAAAGATACGAACAAGGATATGAGAAGTGAAAAGTGTGAGATGTGATAGGCTGAGAGACTGTAGACTGAGTTAACGACAAGCAGAAAATTGTGTATTTGTGATAAAACTTTAGGAGACAATAAAGTGATAGAAATGTAACTGGACTGGATTTTTGTGATCTTTGTCACAATATACCATATTACACTGAGACACTTTTTGTGCACGTTACTTTATACGGCGCTTCACATTTAAATTAACAAGATGCTTCTAGTAAACAAAACAAGCGATTGAGTCAATATGAAGGTAGAGCAATTTCTCCCAAAATTCTCATTCCTATTTGCTAGATCACATTGTAATAAGTAAGTATTATCCAATCTTAATGAAAAATCTAGGTGCTTTATTCTAAATATCTGTGTATGGATTTGAGGACACCACTATTTTTGCAAATGTTGTGTGTTTTATAAAAATAGAATGCGTAATTAACATATTTTACTTTAATAGTTAGAATGCAGAAACTTAAAAAGGTACCCATCTGGATAATGTATCATCACAGATAATGGAAAAAAAAAAGAATAACTCAAAATATATCACTAAAATTAAATTCTTTGGACAGTTTATGGACTAAGACGGAAAGGTGCGTTTACTTAAGTATGTTTTATTTTCAAAAACTAGATGCATTACAGCTTTGTATCTATGTATGTGAGATGCCAGGACTTCATATTTAAATATTCGCAAAAGTTGAAGAAAATTAAAGAAGTCCAATTATTATAACACTGCAGGCTTTCATTTCTTACGTAAATTCTATTATGAAGTTATCACATAATCTCCTCTAACAGTTACCGATTCAAAGGTTAAATAGTTGTCTGCTCTATTAAACGAAAACAAGTATTCAATTCCGAGTTTACAAAGTAGTTCATGAAAGTGCTATGGTATGTATTTTTTTACCTGTTTAAAATGTAAGGTTGGATTAATGATTCCACTGGTCTCGTAAATACTTAGTTGACTTTTCATGCCTTTATTTATTTGCTTATCCTTCTTGGAGTTTCTTTTGTTTTTCCCTTTCTTTTTTCGCACACAAAAATGTGGCCTTCTTAGCTTGCAACTTCTAATCCTAAGAAATAAACTTTAAAATGTTCACTATTCCGGGTGCATAAAAGTGAAATGATGACATGAGAAAGCTCGTATGGCTTGGAAAACCTGTAAGTAAATTTCCAAGAAGTTGTATAGGTACTTGTGTCTAGGAGCCACGCCATGGAGTGTTGTTTATTGCAGTCTCCGTAACCTGTTAATCCTCTAGGTGTCAAAACCCACCCACTAATAACTCCATCGCCACATTACCTTTATCTCCATAATCTGCTTGGGGACAAGAAGCAGTGGCGGTGCTGCCTCTCATATTTGTGTCCGTCACGTTGGCGGGCTCATTCCATGATAACTTGCTGTATAGAGACAAAGCAAATCCTGTATTTCGCTTGCACTTGTCCAGGTTTCATGAACTCTGCCAAAAAGTAACACTTGACGCGCTCGTATGCAATGCATGCCAGCTTAGTATCATTCATATACTAACCGGCGTACTCAACGGGACCTGACAATAGCATGAAACTTGAACGTTAACACACGGAAATGCACGTACAAACACTTGTAGAGGTTTTCTACTGGGAACATCTGCTCCCCTTCAGGATACAGAAACCCCTTACTGTTGGCCGCTCCACGGGAGTCTGTAACAAGATTTTTCCCCTCCACGATTAAAAAAGAAGATATAAGGAAACAACAGCGCATTAATAGCTTTATTATAAATTGATTGGAACTGTGTTAATTTCATTTACCTCGAGAGCAGAACAGGTGCACAAATAAACAAAATTAAACTTCTCTTGTATATAAGAATTTCATTTCGAAACTTCCCAAACAAATAATTTTCCAATTGAAATATACATGGTATAAATTCAGTATTCCCCTTATTTTATTGGTTTCACTCTTAAATACTTTATTTAGTTCGTGTTTTATGGAAATACTTTCAAAAAGGCTATGTAAATAGTGGGTCGTCTCCTTCGCATGACTGCTCAGGAGGGACCGAAGGCTGACCGTGTCCCATCTCCAGCACTGCGCCCCACTTATGATACCTGTAGTGCGCAGAGGTAGGGATGCAGCGTTCGGGCAGTAGGCATCGGCCCGATTGGGTTGTTGTGCCACGGGATTTATTTGAAAATTGTGTACAAACAAATCATTAATTTCAAGCTCAAACATTTAAGTTTCATTAGACAAATATAGTAACATTATGTTCTGCCAATTTATGACTGAGCGCTATTGAAGTTCGTAAGCAGCAGCAAAAGATGAAACGATTTTAACAAACATCCTACTATACATAAATGTCAACAGGGAGGAGCACTAAGTGAAGCTAGGTACAAAGAATGAAAAAGATAGATTGTGGTTATTGTTAGAGAACCAAGCAATATGCATTTTAACATTCAAGGTGAGCTGTGGTGGAGGAGTGGAATAGCTTGAAATACTTATAATGTATACTTCAGAAGTGACACACCGACTGTTTTCAAGAAGACAGAATAAAAAGGGGAAATAAAATATTTAACACATTTACAGACTTAAATGAAATGATGAATAAAATATTAGTGAAGTATTTGTAATGAGCGTCTCTTTCTGGAAATTGATGTTGCAAAGAAGTGATGAAACAGCTTTGAAAACATTTAAAATGTGAATACAGAGCAAAATCGGGCTGATGAAATAGGAAGGCAGAATAAGTAACGAAACTGGCTTAAAAAATGAATGAAGGGAGAACAAATAGTGAAACGTAGACACAGTAAGATATCCTGACAAAGCAGAGTTTCAGTTACTTTGTATTAGGCTTTATTTACTCTAAAAGTAAATTGCGATCCACAACTTGTGACCTTGCAATGAGCAAAGTTCAATGTCTCGCTTGACATTGAACTGAAACCTGACTTTTCTGTCCGTGCTGACTTGCTTATATAGCTCAGGATAAAGCACAAGTGATTTTTCTGGAAATCGACAGCTTCAGAACTGTATGGAAAAGGCCGGACTTTGTTCTTAGGCGCGTTGTCTAACAACGTAGTGGTATAAGCTTCCTTTGATGTGCGGCAGATGCTACAATACATTTATTGTGGCACTGAATGCGGCGAATTCACTTGCTAAGAGATAATAGAAAAAAGTAATAGACGGCAAAACATTTCTAATGTGTTATAGCCAGATGATTTCCTCCAGTCACTATTATTTGTTTTTATAAGGCTTCTACAAACCATTTTCCTATGCAATTTTTCCTCTATCTGCTTCATCTTGATTGACGTAAATAGCTTCAGTAATATTTAATTATATATTTCACTGTAGGTTGCTTGTTAAATATCTCTCATGCTGTACTAAGATTTCTGTATTGCACTGCAGCAGCAAGTATGATGCCAAAGCATCTGATTTCTCAAACACATTTGCAACTTATTATTTATTTATGCCAACAAACTTATTGTTGGTGTTTTCAGTTCCGATTCTACCTCTCAAACATTTTCGACTTGTTCGGAAGTTAGCACAGTGCAGTGTAAAAATCCTAAGATCTGCAGTTCATAACCTGTCAACATACTCAAATATTTGGTAGCTCTACTTTGAACCGTTGTTTCTAACTTATCAAGTAACTTAAAACATGATTAAAGTTATCAAATGTAATTTAAAATTACTAACACAAACATTCCTTCTGTGTTTTCAAGAACACTATATACAATAAGATCTGGAGCCTTAAAGAAATGTCTATTAGTTTATGCGACAAATACTTGAATATTATTATACGAAACCTATTTATTCAACATTTTTAAATCAATTGGCCTAGAAATCTTTTAATTACTTTTCAGGTATTTATTTATACAAAGCACTCAGTTCAGAAGTATAATTCATTGCTAATATAGTAGTAGTCATACTTTCAGAATATCTGCATGAAAATGTACCCAAAAGGGCATGCAAAGCACTACTTACGGAAACGGCTGTTTAAAATTTGAACCAAGAACAACTTACTTGAATGCAAATTTTGTATAGTGGTATTACATATAAATATTAGAATAATTAAATGAAAACGCAAGTATAAAACTAGACTGAAATTAATAAGACGTTGGGAAACAAAAGTGTTACGTGTTTTATCCGCAATAAAGAAATCTAATTTACAAGAAGTAACTTATTTAGTATGCTATTATTAGAAGATTTTATGTTATTCATTGCAAGTGGTAAACTTTCAAAATATTATTATAATGAAGCTTTATTAAAGGAGTTGTTGGGTTCACAACTTATTATTAATTTATTTCACCAAAGTATTGCCTTGGGAGAGCCCTATTGAGCGAAATAATGTGTTCAATTATTTTGTATGATTCTGTCTGCTACAGTACTAGGACAGATTTGAAGATAAAGAGATAAAGAGAAATTGAGCATTGAAATATTACAATTTTTAGAAAGTAATAAAATACGTGACACAGCCTTGAAATTGTATAAAGGAAAGCCGGAACTACCTGTTGGTATTAGGAGGAATTTGAAGTGTATGAGTGGGCGAGTGAGTGAGTGAGTGAGTGAATGAGTGAGTGAGTGAGTGAGTGAGTGAGTGAGTGGGTAATGGTAGTATGGATGGATGAGTGGGTAAATGAGTGAGTGGATGAGTGAGTGAGAGAGAGTGAGTGAGAGAGTGTGGATAGGTGAATGAATAAGTGAGTGAGTAAGTAGGGTTTAAGGACCCATCAACAAGGTAATTTGGGCCCATAGGAATTTGGATTCTCACCACAAATAGTCGGAAATAGTTTGGAATGAAATATCTTCCGGGCTTGAAGGCCGTGGTTGACGTGTAGGAATTGCTCCTGACGTTTCGCTCAGGTCTGCGTTGAGCATCTTCAAAGGCCCCATCAAGTAACAAACTGTTATCTTTGTATATATTCAAGATGCTCTCGGGCTTCTAGCCAGGTGTAGTGATGAAGAGACATCCACGTTTCGGGAGTGTACATCTCTCCCATCTTCAGGATGAAGAATGAATAGCAAGAGTGAAGGGACCAGTATTAAAACTTAATACACCAAAACTGATGACCGTATCCTTCAGATAAAACAGATTAAACATACGGCGGCTGTCACTCTTGAGATGATCAGATGTTTTTAGATTCAGATTTTTGCTATTCATCTTATGGTTTACGAGTTATTCAAAAGTCATCCAGAGTAAACAGGACTACATAGGCTATAGCCAGAAAATTCAAAATATACATTTCTTTGTCATAAAAATATCTCAAACATATGACATTTTAATCAAAATCGTTAGAGCCATTTTCAAGAAAATCAAAATTTTCGAAAAAATTTCCATGTAAACGGTAGATTAGGGTGGGGCTATTATCTTCAAAATCTTCGTGTCGCATCCGTGGAAGACATTAAATTAAATACGAACTTTGGTTTTTAACTTACTGTTCGCTTTCGAATTATGCTGTCCACAGGCACACACACACACACACACACACACACACACACACACACACACACACACACACACACACACACACACGGACCTTTTTCTAAAAATGCTTTTTTATGGAATCAGGGGGTCACAAAACATATATTTCCAGTGAAATTTCGACATCTAATTCTTAGGTGGAGAAAGTAAAAATATGAATCTCGTTAAAACACTCAATTTATGTTAAATACTTCTTTTTTCTTTTGAGGGTATAATTTCCGATATATTCTCTATTATCTGTTTTAATTTTCAAAACTTATACTTTTCTCAAATAGGAATATATTACTTGCCTTTTTATCTCTTGGCCTTGCAAACAGAACGGAATTTCAAACGCATTGCATAGCAACCAGCTATTAAAACATTGCACTGCCACTTAAAGCCTACTGTATTCCCATATTCCTCTTGCACCTACAAGAAAATTAGCAGTAACGCAATTTCTGGAAATTCTGTCGATTTAAATGTGGTAGATAGAGAAATAAGCATTTGCAAGGAGAGTGTATAAGTGTGAATATAGCTCTACATATATTTGGGAACAGTTTCTCCAAATGCAACTACCTGTAGTAAAAATCTGTATCGCAATATGTTACGCGACGATCACTTGATGTATCTTTTAAGGCTATGCACTTCGACTTTGTCGCCAAACATGGATAGACTTCTTAAACGTAAACAGTGCCAAATAAAACACTAATGAACAGACGTGTATCTTATAAGATTTGAAAATGCTTTCGTACATCAGAAGCAACGTATGAGTACATAATATAGCCAAACCACCACTGCAACACAATTCACGGCTGGGGGAAGGAGGTAAACCTAACCTTCCCTCTTTCGCAAACGTTGGGCATAGCTGTTATAACCGAATACAGTGATTCTGGTTTATTATCAGTGCAGCTAAATATTATACTTTCCTTCTGTCTCTTCATTCAGTTTTGCCATGTTGTATAAAGCCTTAAAGTAATGATAGGCTAGTGCTCTGGATAAAACTTAGGCATTCAGTAAGTTCTAATCAGATAATTATACCCGTAGTGTGCACTTACATTCAGTGATATTAGCCAGGGGGAGGAGGAATAGTAGATGTCCAAGGAGTCATCCAAGCGTAGAATTACCTGGCAGTTGCGGCATTTTCTTTTCTTTTTTCCTTTGTTTACTCCAGGAGGAATATCGCAGCTACCCAAATGCCACATATAAACCCCTTAGTGAAATGCAATATTTAATGTATAGGTAATGCGTGAAAATATCTAATGATGATACAGCCTGTGCAGTTTGTCCTGCCACTGCCCAACTCCTGAAGTATAGATGTGAAATAGTATAGACCTGCCCACTTGCATAATAGGGGAGGTGGTGATTAGTATACCACTTGCTCTGACTGTGATAACTCCATAATAATTGTTTACAATACGTAAACGTACACTGATTTTGTATATAACTGAGTTCTGATATCACTCACTTGTTCCCCACCACTTCAATCACTTCTAATTTCTCCTCTCGTGCGCATATGGAGTGTCAGGACGACCTGGAAAAACTGTAAATTTGCTGTAACTACGCTACGTTATGGAAGCGGAGATTATCTTAAAGTAGTAAACAATTCATTATTAGATTGCGTGATAAACGTACATAAAGGTAACTGACAACTGGCTATAAATGGCATCTTACTTATTACGCCGATGCTGCTTTGTTTATTACCCGTCACATAGGCATTGTTAAGGTCTCGGATGTGCTGAAATTTGTGCCACCATACTTACTGTCGTATTGTGTATGTTGCAAAAGCTACATCTTTAACCGAGGTATACTGCCAGGCGGACACGCTATACAGAAATAGCCTTTCAGGATTCAAAGGCTATCTATGATATAAAATATGTTGTGAAATGTTCAAGCAACTACATATTCTTCCCATAGCCAGAAACCAACGTCATTCTGGTTATCGCGAGAAACGATAAGAGAAAAACTGTATTTTAAAACAATGTATTTTAAAATAAATGCATAGTTCAAAGGAGGAACTAATGAAGAAGAACGATATTAAAACAAAAGCAAGATGGAGTATGAGGAGAATACTATCTGCTTAACTTAAATCGGCTACTTTGGCATTACAATGAAGAACAGAATATATAAGTTTACGAACTTATAAATAGTTTTGATGCCCAAAGAAATCTGTATAATAAGAATCATAGCTGTGCATATCCAAGCGTAGCTCAACATATTGGGCAACGTAAAGCTCGTTGAGGTACATCACTGGTACCTGCCAGTTACTTCTCTATTAGATAGAAGAATGGGCATTAGTTATGAACTACACCTTCTTGGACATAAATAATGAGAACCTTCATCTAACAGATTACATTTTAACTTAAAATTCCTTTACTACGTCTGCTTTTTTCTCTTTAGGTTTTATTTTGTTTACTTTCTTGCAATCTCTTGTCAGCCGTGCAGTATCATTTATTTATTAGAAGGTAGTTTAGGACATTTAAATATGAAGAGATAATAAATGTACCCTTGAAACGAATTAATGGATAAGGTCTTTGGCATACGGCGAAAATTACCATCCAAATTTCTCGCTATGTAGTGCTTCAGGTATTGGACTTCCAAGAGAGAAAGCTTTAAACATCTGCACAAAAAGATTTACTAATGCCTGAACATAAGATAAGTCATAGATAACAATACACAGAAAACAGGTTTTAGTTTGATTACTTAGTGTCTACTACTGATGGAGCTGCTTCAAACTAATAGCATTTTCTCCTAACTGTTCAAACACGAGCTTGTCTGGTGTAAACGATTCAGGAATAAGTTTGTCTTCGATTACATTTCTCCACTGGCCCACTGTGATAAAAATAGTATTAATATTTTGTTAAATCATTCTGCAGGGCTGCAAATCTGCGAAAGAAATTTTCATGAAAAAATATTTAACTAATAATTTGGACTACTTCTGAGCATCTAACGTACCACTAAGAATTTCATTGTTTAAATAAAACGTTATAGGCTATACATTAAGCTGTGCAAACATTTCTGTACATTACACGTGATAATCAAACACCTACCATGGTACCTGCTTATTATTAGAATGCTTATAGTTTAACATACTCAGTTGATTACCCCCCCCCCCCCCAAAAAAAAAAAGAAAAAAAAAAGAAAAAAACAACTCATACATGTAGAATAAGCACCAAAGAACACACAGTAATATTTTCACCAATATGTTCAATACTGTGATGCCTGGAGCGGCACAGAACAAAGGAATGTCGGGCTAAGCTGCTTTACAACTCATACCAGGCCGGCGAGCAAACAAAGGAGCAAGATCCAGCTTCTCCACGTCACTCACTAAAGAGGTTTTCAGAGGCTCGGAGAATTGCACGGCATTCGGCGTGTTTGTAGTGGTGCACGAAATGTCCCTGTGACGTCTTCTCTACTATATAAGGAGGCGAGGAAATAGCAGAGCAGAGCTAGTTACAAATATGACTGTCCGTGTGTCAGTGAGTGTGAGACATCTGTGTGTGGTACTGTTGTTGTGAAAGGTACGTCGTATCGAAGTGAAGAAGTTTTAACGAGTGCCGAGTGATTCTATCGTTGGAGTTAGTGTATAAGAGACAGAAAGTGAAGAAAGGCAGTGAAAGGGCTGAGTCAAGGCTACGCGAAGAAAACAGGGGGAATTGTAATACCTATCACAATATTACAATAATAACATCAGTAGAAGAAAACTGTGTTTTTGTGTAAAAGTTTAGAAGGAAAATAAAAGTGTTAGAACAATAGTTGGACCGATTATATTGTTTTGTCACACTGGTGTGAGGACTGGGATTTGTCGAACTATCATTTTGTCATAATACTTAGTCAAAAAGTGGTTCCTTAATAATACAAATTACACGTTAAAGAAAATACGTTTATACTATGCACTAGTATACTTTTCCTTTGACTTTTCCGTAGTCTTAGTGAAGGTAATAAATTAAAAAATTGTAATTTTTTGTCTATATTTTCCTTTATACACAAAAATTCTAAAAGTTGTTATTCTAACTTTATCTGTTTGTCTTACATGTTTTCATTTTTTTTTTTTTTTTTTTTTGTTTTTTTTTTTTTTTTTTTTTTTTTTTCCCATCAGACACCTCTGTGACTGCAGAAAACGCAACTGCTCAAGCAGAAGTCTATTATTTGGAACTAAAGTGTTAATTATTTGAAACTAGCTGGCAACTAAATGTTTTTGGAGGATTGTTAACAGCGATCCTTCGCGAGACATTTAGATATTACTTTTAAAAGCGTATTTTGGAGTTAGAATCTCGGTAATTACCTTTGGTATTTGAACATTTCGGAATAATGAAAAAATGCAAATAAAAATAAAGTGAATTATCCAAAGAACACAAAACAACATATTTAAGTTTCTAATATTTATCTCGTTTATAACTTTGGAAACGTTCATCTCGAGAGGGTGACCAGCTGTATAGGACGAGTTATTCTTGTATCGTCGGGCAGTTGAAAGATGACCTTTCCGTGTCTCCCTTCTCGTAATTCTAAAATCTGCGCTTACTTCCACATATATGTCGCGGTTTGATGTCTTTCTGGAGGAGAGCATGTCACCAATCTTTAGAAGATACTGCCTCTTGCATGGAGCAGTTACTTCATGGTAACTCCTTAGCTGCAGGAGATGCTCTTTCTTCCACCGTCGACAGAAATCTGCGGTTATCTTGTGCTTCGGTCGAATTGCTTTATCAGAATCTGTGCTGGAAGTTGTTGGCCCTTCTGGGATGGATTTAAGTTTTTTCTGTGTTGGTGTTAGGATTTCTCTTCTGTCTAAATCTTCGGTGATAGATCTGCTGTTGAGGACGGCTTCAATACTTGATGAAGAAGTGCTAAGGGCTTCTTCATCTAGAAGGTCCCCAAGGAATGCAAGAGTACTTATATTCATATTACGTGCAGTAGTTTTGGTTGCCTAGCATTATGGGGACTTTGGAAAACCCGCTTTTAATGTAAATCCTTGTACCGATGACTCTTAGCGCTTTATCTGTAGGCCAGAGTGATTTATTCTAGGAACTGGCCAAGCTGCAGATATTTACTACTTAGAAGAAGAATGTGCTGCCTTTCACCAATCAAACACTTCACTGACTTAACACGGCCTGAAAGTGAAAACCCGATTTTCAATACCTACTTATAAAGGTTATCAGTACAGGAAACCCTTAATGTATACTATGTTCTATAGCTATATACCTACATAAACTTTATTCATGAAAGCTTCAGAAAAATACCAAGGAGTGCAGAAACATGTGTGTTAAGCATTGAGCATTGTAAATACGAGGAACCTCTACCTGTATATAGCGTAAAATAATAAGTACTAAAGTAATTAATAAAAGTAAATTTTTCACAGTCATAATAAAACATAGTATAAGAGGTATAATTTTAACTTCACTCAGACGTTGTATGATTTGGAACACACATTTATGGTAGGCAGTCATGCTTTCGTGTTTCCGCAACATGAATAATAAATAAGAAGGTCTTTGACTTAAAAAGCTGAAGTTAATACTTGAAAACATACTAGAAATGTCTAACAAATTGGTAAACTAATCGTTATCTCATGGGTAACTGCATTGGAAATATGTATTTCCCGAGCAACAGAATAATGTTTTTTCTAAAAGTATGCACATAACTGTTGATATTATTTTTGACATTTAATAACAGGATAATGTGGAACAAGAAGGAAAGATTTCTATTGAAACATTCTTAGCAATATTAGGAACTGTAATATATATACCAAGCATGCACTTTTGTTTTTATATTGCGTAATATATAGAATCACTATGATGCCGATAAGGAGTACATAGTTGCTTTTATGTTTCTAGTGGTAAAAATATTTTAAACTTTTACTCATTAGGCTTCTGTTCTTAATTGGATTTTAGTGATGTAGATGTCAAAAATAAAATAAAATAACAAGCGCAAAGTTTTAAGAAACCGAAATAAAAATAAAATATAGTGTTGCAGAAGAAAGCGTTACTACCAAACCGGGTAAATGTTTCCTTTATCCAGCCCTAGTGGATCATAACTCATTTCATGATGAGATAATATAGATAGTTAAGTTGATTTCTCTGGGCAAAAATAATCAAGCTTAATTTTTGTATAATGCTGATCCATAGTATCCGGAGGCCCAAGAAAATCAGCATTATTTTCACATACCTACTGGGTGTGTTCTGAATATGGCCTGAGGTATATTATTATTATTATTATTATTATTATTATTATTATTATTATTATTATTATTATTATTATTATTATTATTATTATTATTATTATTATTATTATTATTATTATTATTATTATTATTATTATTATTATTATTATTATTATTATTATTATTATTATTATTATTATTATTATTATTATTATTATTATTATTATTATTATTATTATTATTATTATTATTATTATTATTATTATTATTATTATTATTATTATTATTATTATTATTATTATTATTATTATTATTATTATTATTATTATTATTATTATTATTATTATTATTATTATTATTATTATTATTATTATTATTATTATTATTATTATTATTATTATTATTATTATTATTATTATTATTATTATTATTATTATTATTATTATTATTATTATTATTATTATTATTATTATTATTATTATTATTATTATTATTATTATTATTATTATTATTATTATTATTATTATTATTATTATTATTATTATTATTATTATTATTATTATTATTATTATTATTATTATTATTAATTATTATTATTATTATTATTATTGTTATTAATATTAATATATCCAGAATATTTTGCAAAATATCATTTACTCATAGAAAAAGCGATGACAATCTTTAAAAACATTGCAAGGCTATCTTTCAAATTTGCATCGCTAAGGTCAGAAAAATATCCAGGAACACTTTCTGTTCCTTGCTCTCTGTTATACATTTTTTAGTCGTTTTTTAATGCCGCATACAGATTTTCAGAAATAACATTAGCTATATATATACAATATATATATACAATAATGTATATACAAGATATCCCAAAAACACCGAGAGCACTTACTACGATGTGCAGAATGGCAGAATGACACTCCTGTAACGATCAGTGGAGGAGCTTATTGCTCAAGTTTACGAAGCGATTGTAAATCTTTAAAGACAACCACACGTATTGGGTCATATGCATGAGGTTCACCACCACCGATATAGGCTCTACAATGAGGTAGGAGGTGCACAGTTTCAACCCGTTTCTCATGTAACAATGTATTAACTCGAGTGCTACTCATGTTGAGCTTATTGACGAAATGTGAACGCACACCATCTCTCACAACGATGCATACCACACCGTCAAATCGTGCGTTTCCGGACAGGGGTTCCTTCTTGAAACCCGACCGGTTTAACATCCTGCACATCATACTAAGCATACATATATAAACATACTAACAACATGTCGCTGTTTTCTGGGACACTCTATATACCAGGTGAGTCAGCTGCACCTTATTCTCGAGTTTTATGCAATCCACATTTTATAGTCCAACATGAAAACATCGACCCCATTACTAGGCTCTACCCAGGCATTTGACACGGATGTTAAACACTCAATGTAATTAGTACTAATATAGATGTTATCACATCGCCGTTTAATATATTCGTAATTAGACAGCTGACGTTTGCATTTCTGCAAATGTTCACTGGAACCAGCGAATATTGCATCTTAAACGGAATGTTTACCTCACACGTTACTAGGTAGCTCAGTTGGAACGGGCGCAAGACTCCTAAGTAATTTGTCTGCTGTAAAGGTGGTTCGAATCACCTGCATGTGCTAATTTTTTTACCGTGTAATACAATTTACGATTATTATTTTGAAAACTTACTATTTTTTAATTGTTTTATTGTATTATTGGATGTTTCTTTATTGTGAACTACAATAAGGTAGTTGTTTAAATATACCTATAGGTAGGTGCAATTGAAATATGGATAATTTATACACATTTGAACACAGAAAGCAAGGAAATTGCATTATCAGAGTTTAACATGGCAGTTAAACACAATTTTGCAGACAAAGAATTATTGTGCTATTAAAAATGTTTCATATTGATATGTTTTGTGGCGCTGGAATGACCTTTTTTCTATTCCTGGAACACGACTCCTCTAACGAAGCAAGTGCTCGAACCCAAGAAGGTCATTTCTTGGGCAATGCACGCCTGGGCACGCTGTTGAATGGAACCTCCGAATCGGTGTAGCATGGCGGGTTGAATAGATCTACAAGCCACTGTAATACGCTGGCGAAAGGTTTCTGTATTGTCTAGCTCCTCTGCATAAATGCGTTCTTTTAAATAACCCCAGAGAAAGAAGTCAAGGAATGTCAGGTCAGGTAATCTGGCAGGCCAGGAGAAGAGCCTTGTCTTCCCATCCAATGACCAGGATGTGCAGCATTCAAATGATTGCAGACGATCCTCGGCCGATACGGAGGAGCGCCATCGTGTTGAAACCACATCGTCATTCGCTCCTGCAGTGGCACATTCCCTAATAATAAGGGGAGCTCATTATGGAGGAATTGCAGGTAGTGTGCTCCTGTTAGATGCCCCTCAAAGAATAATGGTCCAATAAGGTGGTCTCCCAAGATTCCACACCAGACATTCACACCCCACTGCTCTTGGAATGCTGCCTCCCTTACCCAATGAGGATTATCAACACTCCAATAGCACATATTGTGGCGATTTAGAGTTCCATTGTTGTGGAATCTTGATGCGTCAGAAAACAGTATCCTGGATGCGAATCCCACATCATTTGCTACTCGCTCCAGCAACCATTTACAAAAGGTTCGAAATTTCTCCCATGAAGTGCTTGGTGTAGGTGCAAACGATAAGGATGGAACTTATTGGTGTTCAATATTCGCACTACAGAAGACTGGCTGATGTTCAGCTCCTGAGCAGACGCCTTTCATCATTCCGGCAGGTTGTCGTCTATTCAGATATCTCTCCCGATATAGATACTGAGCCGCTGGTGTCTTTGTTCTTGCTTCTCCATAGATCAAAAGCACATCTACCTACTCGTCTTTCGAATACATAATGAAAGACTGGCACATAATATCGTACGACCGCGTGCGTGTGGTGAACGAAGGGGTTGGCATTCATAATAACACACTACATCATGCCAGTCCAATGCGGCAGAAGATATTATACCTGATCTATTACAAAATGCAGACAACCAAAAGCGATTTAAATTATGTCTAAACCCTCAGGGACTTTATAATTAGATTATTGTGAATTCGGTTTCCAAGTTTTGATGAAAATAAAAATAAATTTTTACAATGCCGAGACTCGAACCTGTGCCATTAGGGATTAGGGCACAGGAGACGTGATAATCCTATTTCGGGACTTGACTGAAAACACGTCCCACGTTCAGCGCTATGCCATTGCCACCTTGCTAGTGTTTATGCTTGATTTAGCCTTTTAAGGCAGTTTTAATCATTTGCTGGGCGTTTTAATATTATTACTTAAATGGCAAAAGCTCTTATGCATGTTAATTAAGATGCACGAGACGTAGTTTACGCAAAAAATATAAATAAACTGTTGTTTAATATGCCCGTTTTGACTGTACGGGTCCATGATGGATGAGGCACGGCTCTAATTTTTTCCTGATTTTTGACAGGCAACCCTTGCTTTAAGTACAAGAATCCGCCATTTTCTTTTTAGCTGAGTTGTTAGTGCACTCATATGATAAGACCATTTTTTTCGAGACGTTTACTGAATTACGTTGCTATGTATGTTCTAATAAAGTTTGTAAAATTGACTAGAAACTGGAATTCGCTCTGAGTAAACGAGTCTATGTGTACTTTAGCGAGGAGTAAGTTTTGTCCCTTAAAGCGCTATTCCTCTGAGTTTTACGCATTTCTTCCCTAATAACGTCAAGTGGTACATTTTAGTAAGCGCAAAACTGTACTAAGGCGCACATGCCGTTTTATGGGTGGCCTACCTATAAAAAAAATAAGGCGCGGCTGACTCACCTGGTATATGTATGCTCAATTATGATTTTTATTATGGTAATGCGCTCACAATAGTCTATGTTTATGAAACCGTACAAACATTTCTTCGAAGATGGAAAGCACCCACATCACTTTTGCAGAAAGATGTCCATAGAATAGGTCTAGTTTAGACCATCAACTCACATTCACTTTATAGAGCATTAAGAGAACATTATTAATTACATTTACATACAATTTATGCTTAGAATGCAATGGATATCCAAGCAGATGTGTGCAAGTTTAAGAATTTGCTAGTGCGAGTGAGTTGTTGCAATGCTTTACTCTCCACTTAGGCATTTTATAGTCATATACAGAACTATACAATGTGACAAAGACTGCTTTTGTTTGCGTTAATTAACTTAGTTAAAAGATTGCGTTTGCCTGCAGTGACGTGAACGTGCGTAGAACTCAAGTATTGTAGACATACTAAATTATACATGACCAAGTTCATAAGTTCTCGGCATCAAGCTATTAGAGAAAAGTTATTACCCTAAATGACAGTTTAACCGCCATGTTTAATGTTTTCGATGCTTCGTGTTCCTTATATAGAGCCCAGTTTCATAGGAACGATTGTCTATTGTTTGAAGTAAGAGACATGGCGTCCAATATGGTGGCCGATGAGATAGTATCTATATGGCTGAGGACAAAATATATTTCCGATAGAGGAGTCGAGGCAAGGGCGTTGACTGGACTCCGTGGTCAAGCGAGCGAGACAAGAGGTTAACCCTAACACCGAATGACATGGCAGTCTGGGATGTGGACCGTGTACTTGTCATCACACCTGCAGGGAACGCTCTGGCGAAATATTAATCAGGAGCATGACCTCAAGCACGAGCCCAAGACAAATCGCGCGTGCTGCGATCTAGTATCAGTGGCGTACACATCCTTGCACCTGCACCTGCACCTTCACACCGCAATTATTCATGGGTGAAATGTGGAATTTTAAACGAAAAATTTTAAAAGAATGATACTAGAGATAACGGATGAAATATATACTTCACTTGTTGTTCGCAGACGACAAGATCATAATTGTACAAAATGGAGATGACGCTGCTTACGCATGTAACCAATTATCGACAGAATATAAAAAATGGGGCCTGAAGATTAACTAAAATAAAGCACAGTATCTGACGAACGATTTAAGGAATTGAAGGGAAAATATTAAAAAGTTTACAACTTTCATTACTCAGGCTCAATTTTAGAAAAAGAGGGAACATCACACATGGATATCAACTTAAACATTAGCAATGGAAGAAAGTGGTTGGAATATTAAATTCAGTTTTATGGAGTAAAAGCATCATTAAAAATACAAAATGATGATCTTCAAAACAAACAATAGAGCATATATTTCTATTAAGAGGAAACATAATTTACATAAAACACATAAAGAAGTTGAATGTACTGGAGATGGACTTCTGGAGAAAGTCAGCCAGGATCTCCAGGAAAAATAAAACAAGGAACATGGAAATGCCACTACTAATGGAAGTGGAAGAAAATAGTGGCATTGCAATTAAAAGGAAAACTTGACTGGTGCGGTCATGTACATAGAATGGAAGTAGGAAGATTACCCAAAATAGTGCAAGAATGAGAAATTAAGAGGAACAGACGGCGAGGAAGACCTGGATACAAAATGTACACATATCAATGGAGAGATTTGGTGCAGCTGAAGAAGACACGATGAAAATAAATGGAGTTGTAATACACAAAAGCAGTGACGAGTTCTGTATGGTAGTATTTAATCTACAAATTTATTTTGTTTATCTGGTTATATAATTGACTTTATATTGCTCTTTAGAAGTAGCTCCCCTAGTGAGTGTACTTGAGCTGCCCTGCCGATGGCAGGAGGCCTTAGCCCTTATGGAATGTAATAGGCTCATTTCAATTGAACTGAATTCAATTGCTCTGGTGGAGACAAACCTCTGTAATAATAAAAAATGGAAATTATGGGAAATAGGTAAATTATTGCAATAAATAACTTCCGTACGTTAAGATTAGCGATGTCCAACCTTGTCTCTTTGGAGATGCTTACGTAATTAGCTGTTACAACCAGACTGTCAGTATCCAGTGACGGAATGTTGCCAAATAAGCGGTCAGAGGTTTGTTTGATTCTTGAGTATGGCTGATTTGGATGAAGGAATCACAGAATGTGAAACAGCCTATCAGGCATCGTACACTGCGTGTCATGTAGCACGTGCATGACTCACATTTTATTGATTTGATCATAGAATTGTATGTTTCAGTTTCCCTAAAAGTGATTGATCAGTTGTGATGGAAGTGATTACTACTGATAAGGAAAAGCCATGCACGTTTCACAAGGTTGCCCATGCCAAAAGTACAGAGAAACATTAAGTAGTATTATAAAATGGACCTGAGTGAAGGAAATGCTCAAATGTGACAGAAAAATAAATATTTTATTGTTTAACGACGCTGTCAATTGCCAGAATCACATTAGCGTCGTCGGTGAGCTGGAATTTCGTCCCGCAGGGGTTCTTTACATGGCAGTAAATTTACTGACATGGAGCTGTCGTTTTTAAGCACACTTCAATGGTCAGCAACTAACTTCAAATATATCATTATTAGCCTTCTCTAAATGTGTTAACATAACTAAGAGTTGTTTATCCTCAAACCTGCCTTCGCATACCCTGAGACAAAGGTTTCATTGTACATCATTGCAATAGCTGGTAGCAGATACCTACACAAGAGGAAGAGACTGGAGTGGGTGACAAAAATGTCGCAGAAACATTATCGCCATCAAAATTTCTATGATCTCTGTTCATATGCGTCCTCCGTCGGCTGCGCATGGCGAATAGAAGCGCCAGAATGTTGTCAAATGAAGATCAGAAAGCAGCAGTAGCAGGTTAGAAAGTGTAAATACCAATTTTAAAAGATAACAAAATTAGTTTCAATACTTTTCACTTTAAACAAGAAAACCTGCGCTGATAACACTGTGACTACCATTAACATTAACGCCATTGTGCGACGTGGCGCCACGGCAACGTGTGCGACTCGTAATTGGGAAGCCTCGGGTTCGATCTCTGGGACCGCGCACTCTGACAGGTTTTCTCGTGACTTTCCCATGTTATTTAGGGAAATGTTCGGGTGGTTAATTTCATACCATGGTTTCCTTTTCATCAGTTTCCTTCATTTTTCAGGTTGCTTTTAGGCACTTGTGTTTGGTGACGCCGGATAGATGGCGCGGATGCTTGCGCATTGTAACTGCTGTTCTCAGCGCTGTGTGGCGTTAGGCGACCGCTGTCCCCCCAGGGTGGGGACGCTTGTGCGACACCGGGCCCGAAGGGTGATGTCTGTTCGAGGGGGCCTTACGCTGGGATGAAGAGTTCTTGTTAGGGACTTCCGCGCTCTCTGTGGTCCGCCTGGCTGTGGCCCTGTGGCACAGCGGTTATCTAACTTCATCACTGCCTTCCGGTGGGTGTTAACCACAATAGATATGTACAAGTCGCAGTGCGTGAGGTGTCCCTCCGCCGTGTATACCCTTTACCCTTTTTATCGGCATTGTGACATGAACAACACTAGGCGTGCAATATATACGCCGCTACATTAAATTCCATCAATAATCAAATCCAAATTAAACCACAATTCGGTAAAGAAAGTCAGAAGTATTGCTCGCATAGTTTAACAATTACTTATGGAACAAGTGGATAATGTTAATGATTGCGGATTGATTGAAAGTTGGTCGCACTGACTGTGGCAGTGTCATAAGGTTATCCACAATCTATATAGTTCGACGTTAGTAGAGAGACATCTTCATATGCTGCTAAATGAAACTTTAGCCTCGCTCCCTGCCTTAACGCTTGGCGTGTTGAAAGTGGGAGCAAGCTGAGTAGCTACTACGAACTGTGATGTAGCCTATTATCAGCACAGTACGATACATCATTTTAAACTCAAATTTTAATTATTCCATTTCTAATAAGATGCAACAGATTTTGTATATCCATTACTCAGAGGAAAGGGTACTACGAAATGGTTTCGTCTTCTGTTTATAACCAGAAGCAAGATTATCATCATTATGCCATTACTATTTGAAATATTTAATTGTTACTATTTAGAGATTGGAGCTCCGTTGTGCTCACTTAAATTATTACACGTTTAAATAAGATTTCAAGTATTATTCGTGCTTTGCTGCATTTTTCATAATATTTCTGTACAATAGTATACATTAACACAAATGATGTAATCTGAAAATGGACTCTACGAAACAATATTAATACAGAATTTCTATTTGCATTCCTCCATATATATAATGCTATCGAAAAGAATGTTAATACACAAGAAGAGATTTAAAAAAAAATGTAATAAGACATTTATTTTTGTTGAAGACAAGGAGGACAACCTAGAGGGATGAACATGTCATCACATCTAACAAAGAGAAATTAATTAATCTTGCAAGATTTACTAATGCATGTGGTCAATACAACCGCCTTCGTAGCGTAATTGGTAACCCACTTGCCTCTAGCATGGAGGACCCGGGTTCGATCCCCGGTACCAGCATGGGGCATTTATCCCCTCTGGGAGATCTGGCTTGGGGTGCATTCAGCCTCGTTAGGTCCCAGGGTGACCAATTGAGGAGCTACTTGATAGAGAAGTAGTAGCTCCAGGTCGAGAAGGCCGTACAGCTTGGCCGGGAGGGCTCGGGGCGACGACCACGTCCCACCCACCAGTACTGCACCCCACCAATGACTGTAGTGGGCAGAGGTGGGGGACGCAGCGGCTGGGCGGCTGTTGGGCTGCTGCGCTAGGGTTTTATGTGATCAATACACAGTTCTCTAACAGTTTATCATCAATACTCTTTACAGAAAACAATCGACTGATACTATCCAATAGTTTCCATACATTTGGTGAATGACATAAGCCGAAGACTATTTTAGAATAATTGTTCTCATAGAAAAGAACTTATTTGCTTGTGTTTAAAACATTGAAGATAGAATATTTTCAGTGACATAGTCCACTACCACAAAGTTCCAGGAGAGTATCGGGTTTGATTGGCTGTTGTGGCAGTAATTCGTTTCATTGAACGTATTCACCAATTTTGGTCTTTGGAAAATAAATGTGTTGTCACAACCAATTCCAATTAATCAGTTTTAATGTGAGTCTATGATTATACATTCGCTGGCCTTTTAGGTTGCAATGTAAACAACAGCACATGTGTGAGTAACACGTCATTGGTAGATCGAACCGGACAACCTGCATGCCAGCACGTGTGAAAGAAAATATAGTTCGTTAATTAACATACAGAATAACGTTAAATCAAAAATAACTGCAAGAATTATTTGCAATAACAGATTGAAAACCTTATGACAAGAATAAATGAAATAGATTAATATGCAAATTCATCATCATCATTATTATTATTATTATTATTATTATTATTATTATTATTATTATTATTATTATTATTATTATTATTATTATTATTATTATTATTATTATTATTATTATTACTATTACTATTACTATTAATAGCACATTTAACTGTGATACGAAATGAATGTGCTCACAGCCATAGAAAGAAATAAAGTTACGAACATATGGTTTGTTCAAAATGGCACCTGTTTTGGAGCATGTAAAACACCGCCAAGGGAAACCATTACAAAGTGGTAGAGAGTTGTTTATAAATGCGCAGTCTTATGAGAAATACTTAACAGCGTAATCGTATTTATATTTTACGTATGCATGTAGAATATATCCGCTCCTTCATTTCCTTCTATAGTTGTAAGTAGAAGTCGCTAGATGGCAGTGCATTCCTATGTAATATTTTTAAAGGCAGAACCTAGTTCGTGGCGATAACAGTTCAATAACACACATTACCAAACACAGGGGCCCGCGAAGGAATACAATTTAGAACTTTGTTAACATTGCAACCTATAATAAGGCCGGGAAACGATTAGTAATTATTCATGACTTCCGTTCCTTTGGTTACTAAGACGGGCATTCTAAAAACTCTCGGCTTGGTCAAGAAAACAGAAACAAGTAAAACATGAGCCTGTTAATATTAAGTTTTGGTCGATCACAAACTTTGAGCTAGTTATTCCGAAATGTAGAATTGCTTCTTTCCCCAACAACAATACTAAGTATAATTGTAATTTAATATTTATAATGTGCAAACTATAATTATTTAATATACCTTGATGGGGTAATCTATTGAAAGTTTACCAATGACAGGCAACAAACTGCACAGTAACTTACCGCATTGGCTGTTGAAGAGTGACCGCATTAGCCTCACTGTACGCCACTGAAATGCACTTGCCTGTGAATGGCCGACTCTGATGCCCCTCTTATTGTGTCCATGACGATGGCCTTGCTCTTGATGTCACAACTATACAACACGATGCTGACCACTTGCCTAAATCATCAAGCACAACCCGTTGTTGTCAAATAAACAATGCTCCGCATAGTAAGTGGAACAGGGACCCTAGTGGAGCAAAGTTTTGCATAAAATAGCAGAGTAGTTCAGTCATCGAAGAACACGAAGGTGATGGTAGTGGTGGTGTTAGTGGTGGTGGTGATTGTGGTGGTGGTGGGGGTGATGGTGGTGGTGATGGTGGTGGTGGTGATGGTGATGGTGGTGATGGTAGTGGTGATGGTGGTGGTGGTGATGGTGATGATGGTGGTGGTGATGGTGGTGGTGATGGTTGTGGTGTTGATGGTGATGGTGGTGGTGATGGTGTGGTGGTGGTGATGGTGGTGGTGATGGTGGTGGTGGTGTTAGTGGTGGTGGTGATGGTAGTGGTGATGGTGGTGGTGTTAGTGGTGGTGGTGATGGTGGTGGTGGTGGTGATGGTGTTAGTGGTGATGGTGGTGGTGGTGATGGTGGTGGTGATGGTGGTGGTGTTAGTGGTGGTGATGGTGGTGGTGATGGTGGTGGTGATGGTGGTGATGGTGATGGTGGTGATGGTGATGATGATGGTGGTAATGATGGTGGTGGTGATGGTGGTGGTGATGGTGGTGGTGGTGATGGTGGTGGTGGTGATGGTGGTGGTGGTGATGGTGGCGGTGGTGGTGATGGTGGTGGTGATGGTGGTGGTGATGGTGGTGGTGATGATGGTGGTGATGGTGGTGGTGGTGATGGTGGTGGTGATGGTGATGGTGGTGGTGATGGTGGTGGTGATGGTGGTGGTGATGATGGTGGTGGTGATGGTGATGGTGGTGGTGATGGTGGTGGTGATGGTGGTGGTGATGATGGTGGTGGTGATGGTGGTGGTGGTGATGGTGGTGGTGGTGGTGATGGTGATGGTGATGATGGTGGTGGTGATGGTGATGATGGTGGTGGTGATGGTGGTGGTGGTGATGGTGGTGGTGGTGATGGTGGTGGTGGTGGTGATGGTGGTGGTGATGGTGGTGGTGGTGATGATGGTGGTGGTGATGGTGGTGGTGGTGGTGATGGTGGTGGTGATGGTGGTGATGATGGTGGTAATGATGGTGGTGGTGATGGTGGTGGTGATGGTGGTGGTGGTGATGGTGGTGGTGGTGATGGTGGTGGTGATGGTGGTGGTGGTGATGGTGGTGGTGATGGTGGTGGTGGCTTCATTATTTCAGTGGAATAAAATTCTTTGGGACCATTAGGAAAAAGGCTTAAATAAATTTACGTATGACAGAGCGACCCAAATACATACTCATAATCACAATATATTACTGTCTTCCTGTGTGATCCAAGGGTAACATGCTAGCCTCTGGTACCCTAGGTCGTGGGTTCAAAAACGGCGGAGGGCAATGGATTTTTTTCGGGCGTAAAAATCCATAACGTGGCTTTCTTCGGAAGGGACTGAAGCCGGTCGTCCCATGTCGTGGATTTATTGCATGTAAGAAAACCTCAAGCCTAATAAAGAGGCGTGTGGGTAAAATTAAGCTGTCTTCCTCGCCCATACGGAATGGGACACTGACAACCATAGCATTTAAGGAGGGTCAATAAATATGGTACTCACTTTTTGTCAACAATGTACAAACTTACCGTTTAATAACGACAGTGCTTTGATCTTATCTAAGCATACGTAGAATACCCGTCTCTTTAAAAAGAAGAATGATACATTGCTGAGGGATATAATTCAAAGTAGAGTTCTTTAAGGATCAAAATGAGCTTCTGTTCCTTACTATCGGCTGACTTAGTCGACGTAAGCACGCTTTCAACTCCAATGACGGTTTAATTAATTCCAATAGTCTTTCTTTAGGAAATCAAGGAAATAGTAATTGGTAAAATGAAGCAGATTTTTTTTTTTTTTTTTTTTTTTTTTTTTTTTTTTTTTTTAAAAAAAGGGGGGTGGACAAGTGAGCATTTGTGCCGTCTCTCTGATATCGACCAAAATTACACGGGCCTAAGCCTATCTGAAAAAAGTTATGTGTTGCACTCACATGACTTTCTCTACTCTTGTCTGACTATTCTTACAAACTCAAATTTTTCTATCTTCTTGGTGGCGCCGTTGCCGAGCGGTTGGTGCGCTCGCCTACCACCTAGGCGGCCCGGGTTCGATCCCTGGGACCCGCATGCGTTATTTGTGGTGGACGAAGCGGCGTCAAGGCGGGTTTTCTCCGGGTGCTCCTGTTTCCCCCGCTATCTCATTCCACCGGTGCTCCATCTTCATTCCATGTGTCATCAGTGTCACCGCCTGCGGTGCCGTAGTAGTAAAAGCGGGCGTTAAACACTACAACTACTACTATCCCCCCTACTCTATCTTCTTCGCGTTAGTTGAGATAAACATTTGCAGAAATTATCTTATTGCTTATTTCCTTTTAGGTACAAGGGAAACATGGGAATACATATAAAAAACTGAAAAACGATGTTCCATTTGCCAAGTATAAGTTTTCCAAAACTCACCAAAATAACAAGGAATATCTCCGAAATGGCTCACTCCACAAAAAAGGTTATTCAGACATAAATTGTGTTTTAGCAAGATCTACATTTCTGTATAGTAAGATGTGGTCTATCTCTTACGGTTTACCAGTTATGCAAAAGTCATCCACAGTAAATACGACTACAGATGCTAAAGCCAGAAAATTCAAGATATACATTTCATTTCTCATAAAGATATCTCAAACACATATATGGCATTTTAATCAAAATCCTTAGAGCCATTTTCAAATTAATCTAAATTTTCGAAAAATGTTCCATTTAAAGGGTAGTTTAGGGTGGGGTAGGGCAATTTTCTTTAAAATCTTCGTGTCGCAATCTTGAAAGTCCAACTTTGGTTTTTAACCAACTTTTCGCTTTTGAGTTATGCTACCCACAGACTGACAGACACACACGGACCTTTTTCTAAAAATCTCGACATAGAATATTTGGGTGGAATATACTGCTTTACTATACGTAGTACAGTAACTAAAAAATGAGTAGGAGAAATGACAGCAAATTGAGGAACAGAAATCATCCCAGCATTGACCTTTCCAACTAGGGAAAATCACGAAAAGTGGGTGGCCCTAGGAATTAAACTCCCTAACGCGAGCCTCACATGTTGCCCACCTTGCTATGTTGCGTTTGTGTCACCTGCCACTCATTGTTTAATCATTTGCTACATATCTAGAGTAAGGTTGCTCCATTTTTACTTTCTCTATGTAAATAGAGGAAGTATTATTTTCCACCCAAAACTTCGATGTCGAATTATGTTTTGAGAAGTATGTTTTGAGACCCAGTAAATCCAAAAAAGCATGCTTAGAAAAAGGTCCGCGCGCGCGCGTGTGTGTGTCTGTCTGTCTGTCTACCTGTCAGTCTGTCAGCCTGTGAACAACATTACTCAAACACAAAAAGCCGCTTAAAAACCAAAGTTGGTATTTAAGTTTAATGTCTTTCAAGGATGCGACACGAAGATTTTGAAGAAAATAGTCCCACCCTAAACTACGCGTTACACAGAAAATTTTAATTTTATTGAAAATTGCTCTAACGATTTCGATTAAAATGATATATGTATAATATATTTTTATGACAAATGAAGTGTATATTTTGAATTTTCTGGCTATATAGCCTATGTAGTCCTGGTTACTCTGGATGACTTTTGAATAACTCGTAAACCGTAAAAGACAGACAAAATCTTACTGTACAAAAACTGTAGATCTCGCTAAAACACACAATTTATGTCTGAATAAATTTTTTGTAGAGTGAACCATTTCGGAGATACTCCTTGTTATTTGTGTCAGTTTTCGAAAACTTAAAACTTTCGTGAAATGGAGCATTGCTGTTCATCTTTTTGTGTTAAGCGTGCACAGAGAGCAGGATCTCGGAGCCTTAAATGATTTGACTATCGCTCAAAGCCTACTGTGCTCTTATATTCCCCTTGCACCTACAAGGAAATAAGCAATAAGATAATTTGTACAAATGTTTATCTCAACTAACACGAAAAAGACAGAGGAATAAGGGATTGTAAGAATGGTTTGAACAAGAGTAGAGTAAGTCATGTAAGTGCAACACATAAGATTTTTTAATTTTCACTTATACAATAAATTAATTATTGCTTTTCTCTCTCATTCTCTCTCTCATTCTCTCTCTCTCATTCTCTCTCTCTCCATTCTGACAAATGCTTCCGAATGTTGTGAACTGAAAACATGCTCGATATTTCTTGCGATGATATGAGAGAGTTAAATCTAATTATCTTATCTACCACCATACTTAGATATTTATATCGTTATAAGTAAGTTTTATAAACCTTTCTTATGACTCAATTTCCTTGTTGCTATATTTTAATGCTATCTACATTTTCAACAAGTATATTTGTTTCTAGTGCCTTGGCTGAGTGCCACACGGTCTTCTTATCATTTAAAAGCAATTTACATTTCTTATGCGAGCCGGTGAACTTATTTATTAAGCATGTGATCAGCTATATCCTGTTGTGCTGACTTATGACAACCAGACCCGTTACAAGCACAAATGTATTAAGAGATATATTTGAAACGTCTAAAACCCAAAGACTGTAGCCTTCTTTCTTCCTTTACATTTTTTGTTTTTCTAGTGGATAATAACTACACAGCATCGGGTGTTCAATTTGTTTACATACCTACTGTTGCTGTAAAATCGGTTTAGTAAGGTACGCTAATAATTAAAAGGTAAAGAGCGATACAAAGTTTATTGCATTATTAGACGATGCCACAGCTTGCTTGTCAGTACCATTCCTCAAGAATACAGCTACAAAATGCGAAACTTTCGAGCTCCATCTTGCTTCTATATCTAATATGACAAAAGGACAAATAGCCAATCTAATTACTCTTTTCTCAGTTTAGTTTCCTCTAACTGAATGCAGAAATACACAATTTACTGATGTTAAATGGTCTTTAGTCTAATACAGCTCACAACTGTGTTGTTTTTTTAACTTTGAGTCATTGTCTTTCTTCAATTTCTCTGTCTCTCGAACACTTAACTCTGACGATACAATCACTCAAATCTCATAATTGCTTCGCTTTCTTCCTTCACGACGTGACGACACATATAGCTGACACGCGCGCAGACACACACACTCAAGTTAATGGCTGACTGACTCGTGTCTGTAACTGACTCACTTTGCTCATTGCTTCACTTCCTTGTATAGCGAGGATGGCGTAACAGGGACCTTTCTCGAACTTCTAAAAACACGCCGGCTGGTGGACATTTTTTTGGAAAACCCGTTTTGGTTGTGTCACTCTGATTGTGATCACGTGTTCACAACAGTCATGCGAGGCATCCTGATCTTGAGGACCTTTGATGTACGCACCGCCAGTTGGTTGGGCTAGCCCGACCCCAACGTCCTTTGTTGTGCGGTGCGGCCGGCGTCACAACTTCTAACGAATGGTTATTGCTAACACTTTCTTCTAATCTGCGAGTTTACTTCCAATACTGCTAATTGGTGATTCCCTCAAAATGGAGACGTTGAGGTGCCATGAATCCGGAAATGGAAATAGCAGAAACAGGTGCTTACCTGCATGTACGTCTGCTAGGATATGTGTATGAGAGAGAGAGAGAGAGAGAGAGAGAGAGAGAGTAGCACGATTGTTCCAAAATGATACCTCAAATTAAAAGAAAACTTAATTTTAAGCCCAACATCGTTTAAGGATGCAAGGTGTAAATGTAATTCTGCACTTCAAACAGTTTCTGGAATAGTAACTGTTAGTTGCTTTCACACATAATCGTAACGATTTTATGAATGAATTACACATTTCAAAATTTTGACATGGCAAATAAATGCTAGTATACTTCAAATTCTGTGAGAATACGTTCCATTTTCATCCAATTTCTTTTAAATTAAGACCTTTGCTCCGGAAAAGACCGCGCCGTTTCCGAGTGGTTAGACCGTTCGCCTCTCATCAAAGCGGCCCAGGTTCGATCCCAGGTGAGCACATTTAGTAATTCTGGTGGACAAAGTGGCGCTGGGGCAGGTTTCCTACGGGTTCTCCTATTTCCCCCTCCATCTCATTCCACCGGTGCTCCATCTTCATTCCATGTATCATCAGTGTCACCCCCCCCCCTGGTGTCGCATGTAGTAAAAAGAAAACGAATCTCCGAAAATTTAGAAACCCTTCAAAAAAATACTTTGTGGAATATATATTTCTCCGTTGCATTATTCGTTTTACATTTAAGTTTACTCAAAATGAAGTTTGTTTTATTGTGGTATCTACATAATGTACTTGGATATCTGAACTTTCCTTTCAACTTATTACTAACAAAATTGTACATGTGTTATTAGTATTTGAGTGTTCTTTGTTAGTCCTATACATAATCGCCTATTGCCATTTCTAGGCATTTATCGTAATTAATATAAAGTATTTGAAAGAACTTTTTTAGATGATTAGTAAAATACATAGTGCATGCATTTTATTCTCCCTCGCTCTATCACAGCAATTACTGAACTCTCCCCGCGAGAGGGGAGGATGAAAGCTATATTCAATGTGAATTGTTGTTACGATACATAACTATATCACTTTGTTTGGTTACCTTGTAGTCCAGCGATATCCAGCCTTGTCTCTTTGACGATACTTGCGTAATTCGGACTATTCCCAACTCCATTCTTTCACTCGGAGAGTGAATCAGCTTTTGCTTGTGACGTGTTCAAATACAACCAGATAGTCAGTATCCAGTGACGGACACAAGAGGCTATTCCAGGCAGTTTCTAAGTCCCACCTTGAATTTTCTGAGAATGTCCTCAAATGAACTCTTCATTCTGGATGATTTTTGCATAAATGGTAAACAGTCTTACTAAACAAAACATGTGGATCTGGTTAAATCACAAAGTTTATGTGAAATACTTCTTTTTCGTGTGAACCATTTCCAAGATATTCTTTATTATTTGTGTGAAGTTGCCAATACATATGTACACTTTTCTGAAATGGAAATGTTATTCGTTTTTTTATCTTTTGGCCTTGCAAATAGAACGGAATTTCAAAGGCATCGTATAGCAATCAACTCTTAAACATTTCACTATCGTTTAAAGTTTACTGTATTCCCACATTTCCCTTGCACCTATAAAAATTAGCAATAAGTTAATTTCGAAAATGCTTATATCGATGGGCTCCACTGGTTTCACCATGAAACCATAGTTTCAATATTTATTTTCTACTGTCCCAGTGGTTTCTAAACTAAACAATTACCTTTGCTGTACGGTGCTACTGTCTAGTGTAGGAAAGCCCATCTCCGTGGTCAGAAGTCATGCTGGTGTAGCCTATAGAATAAATGAAGAGCAAGCAGGCAAACAAGGCAGCCATTTTAGTGAGTGAGCTCTGCAGCCTTTCATAAATAATTTTATTACGGAGAATTTACGTTCTTTTTCTGCATAATAAGGTATGTATTTATAGAGTTGTTTATCATAGAAGTGCCTAGGAATAAAACTGGCATAGTTTGGTAGAATTTACGGATAATAACATGGTAACATGTGTGGTTTCGGTGTGAAACCAGGGGGACAATAGGTCATACTACTTAGCTTGACAACATAACCTTGAGGAATGCTTGCATTCTACGTATTGAAGTTTATGAGCTGGATTTGTCTAAGAAATAAAATGAAAATATAGTAAATATGAAAGCTTGATGTTCTTTACATTAACGATACTAATGATCTTCTTACTGAAACAAATGTAAAATACGTTAATAGAAGTAAACAGCTGTACATATGCACCATAAGCATGGTTTCTGCAGTTATGTAGCATCTTACGTTAGGACATTTTCTAAACTTGGGACTATTTTTCAATAAAAATATCAATAGTAATAATATTATCAATAATGAAGTAAATAATCATAATGCAGATCTGCATAGTTCTTGTGACTAAGCATACAAGTACAATAAAGGTTTTATTTCTTCTTCACCTTGAATGAAAGTTTTTGGAGAGCAGATGAACTAAACACTGAACTGGTAGAAAGTATCTGCAGAAATCCCTAGTGATGAAGAATCTGCTGCCTCTGATATCGAGAGTGATGATGACTCGCCAGAAGTCATACCTGTCTCCTGCCAGGATACAGCAAATAACCTCTGCTCCTGATTGTGATAGTGATGATATTGACGATGAAGACGACGCTGATGATTACGAACCTGTATGCATCACAAAAACTTGAGGGATCAATCCATTTTCAGTCAACAAATGCTAAGGAAATAAACATATTCTTTGCCATCAACATGTTAATGGGAATTAAAAAGTTGCCCAGTTACAAGGACTATTGGTCTGCAGATACTTCTATGAGGGATTCTTACATATCATCGTTGATGTCAAGGAATCACTTTGCCTGGTTACTTGCGTATTTACATGTAAATGATAACAGTTCATAACCAGTTTGTGGAAGTAACAATTATGATACGCTTTTCAAAGTTCGTCCATTATTAAACTATGTGTCCAAAACTTTCAAAGTATCATACACCATCAGAAGTACAGTCTGTAGATGAATCAATGATACATCAAACAATACATGCCACAAAAACCAATCAAACGGGTATACAAGGTGTGGGCAAGAGCAAATGAAAATGGTTTTATCTCTCAGTTTGAAATATAAACAGGCAAAATTGCTGCTACACCAGAAAAGTATTTAGGGACTAGAGTTGTTAAAACCCTCACAGCTGAACTACAAGGAAAATATCATAAGGTGTATTTTGATAATTATTTAACGTCTGTGCAGCTTATGAAACATTTGAAACAACAGGGCATATATGCATGTGGCACTGTTAGAAAAGGACGAGTTGGAATGCCTAATGATTTCTGCAAAGAAAAGTATATGGCAGGGGGTGAATTTCAATTTAGAGTCAGCAATGAGGGTCTTGTAGCAATATTGTGGAAACACAAAAAAGGAATTCTGTTCCTGTCAAACTTTCATAACATTGATGATGTTGGTTTTGCAAATAGGAAAAATAAACATGGAAGTAAGCAACAAATTTCTTGTCCGCAAATAGTTAAAGATTACAATTCCCAAATGGGATATGCAGATAAAGCAGACTAGATAAAATATTTCTATGAAATAGAAAGAATAACAAGTGGTGGCTACGAATCTTCTGGTGGCACTTTTTGGATGTTTCTGTGGTCAATGCATTCCTAATTTTCAAAGAAAGGAGCACTGATGCAGGACCTATTTTTGAAGAAATTGTGTCTTGCAGTGGTTTCTGGATTTGTTGGGGCATCAGCATCAATTGGGAAAGGAAGGAAGTCAAGCAAGCTTCAAAGTAAATTCAAACCGTATGTAGCTCCAGAGAGAAAATATGATCAGGCAGAACACCTGTAAGAGGAACTTCTCGGAGATGTGCACATTGCAGCACTACCGCTAATCCACACCGCGCCAAGTGCTTCTGCAAGACATGCGAAGTTGGGATATGTATGTTGGTAACGAAAAACTGCTTTCAGGAATTCCACAAGAAGTAGTTTCATCTAAAGTTCCTACCCAATATATGAATGATAGACTAGTTGTGTTTTAATTGCTGCTAGAGGTTTCCTACTAATTAAAATGTATATTACCACCACCTTAAATATTGTTACGTAATTCCTTGCAAGAATCAGCTGAATATGCAGTCCCAGTGGTTTCGTGGTGAAACCAGGGCACAAAACATGCATATAAATTACATAATTTCAAAAGCTGAATTTTTCTGTGTTTATATTGTGTGACTTTTGTAATAAATGCTAATGGAAACATGCCTTGTGTTAAGTTTTAATTTGTTGGGACTCAAAGGGTTAAAATGAAGTAGACGGAGAAATAAGCATTTGCAAGAATAGTGTGTATAAGAATGAGTCTAGCTCTACATATATTTGTGAACAGTTTCTCCAAATTGAACAATACTGAAAGTCTGTATCGCAATAGGTTACGCGACTATCACTTAGTGGATCTTCTAAAGCTATTCTCTTCGATTTTGTCGCCATATATTCATAGACTTCTTAAACGTAAGCAGTACCAAAGAACCGTTAGAACACTAATAACAGATGTGTATTGAAAATATTTGAAAGTGCTTTTGTAAATCAAACCCAATGTACAGTAACAAAACTACCACTGTAACATAATACACATATGTGTGTTAAAGAGTGGCAAATTCCGTATATAGTGGACGAGGTAAATCCAACCTCCCCTCTTTCACAAGCGTTGGACATCAGTTTTTGTCTATCTTCCTCACAGACAGCGAGTTCCCTTTGAGAGAAAGAAAAAGTAATTGAGTTTATATTAAATATTAATTACATTCAAACTATGCATTTCAATATTTTGTCGCGTGGTCTAGTGGTTATCGTACTAGGCTCTGATTCAAACTCAGCTATGGAAATGGATCATTTTGCAAGTCCTTACGTGGACTCACAGGAGTATGAATGAGTTTGAGTACCGAACACATGGGCTGCTCATGAATTTGGGCCCTAGTCTCTCTGTCATAAGACAACCATCTGCGATTTTCTACATATACTTTATAAGGTGTGCTGTTCATTCTTTGACTACAGTTAATTAACCTTGTTCAAGATGTTTTTTTTTTTTTTTTTTTTTTTTTTTAATTTTCGACTTTTTATGAAATTATTTTCACCAAATTCTCTAATAATTTCTTTTCCATAATATCATTACTATTTTAGATTACCCATTCCATCCTAAAATTTATTTTCTCCCTCATGTTTCTGGTTTCCTGATTAATAATTTCCTACACCTCACCTATTCACTGTGCTCTTAGCTGTATATCACCTCTACTTCCTTTTCTCACTCAACTTTGGTTTTTTTGAAAGTGCTTTCTTGACATTAACTCTAAACTCTTATTTCCATCCCTCCTACTACGCCTGAACACAGTTCACTTCATCACTAGTTCTTCCTTGACACACGGCGTGGAGCACCATTTTCCTCCCTTTTTACTTTCTCTACTATGTACACTAAAGTAGAGGAAGTATTGTATTCCACCCAAGAAATCGATATCAAATTTTTACCGGAAATATATGTTTTGAGGTCCCCTGAATACAAAATAAACAGCATTTTTAGAAACAGATCCTTGTGTGTGTATGTGCGTGTCTGTCAGTCTGTGGACAGCTTAACTCAAAAAGGAAAAGTTGGTTGAAAACCAAAGTTCGTATTTAAGTGTAATGTCTTTCAAGAATGCGACAAGAAGATTTTGAAGAAAATTTCTGCACCCTAAACAACCCTTTACATGGAAAAGTTTTCGAAAATTTTGATTTTATAACGATTTTGATTAAAATGTCATGTTTGAGATATTTTATGACAATATATATATATATATATATATATATATATATATATATATATATATATATATATATATTCTAGCTATAGCCCATGAAGTCCTACTTATTCTGGATGAGTTTTGCATAACTGGTAAACCATAACAGATACAGCAAATCTTACTATACAAAAAGTGAAGCTCTTGCTAAATCACACAATTTATGTATAAATAATTGTTTTAGAGTGAACCATTTCAGAGATATTGCTTGTTATTTGTGTGAGTTTTGGAGAACTTGCACTTCTGTCTCATGGAACATCGTTATTCATTATTACTTTCTCTACTGCCAAGCAGAGGTGTTGTATTCCACCCAAAAATTCGATGTCGAGATTTCACCGGAAATATATGTTTTGAGATCCCTGAATCAAAAAAAAAACCATTTTTTAGAGAAAGGTCCGTATGTGTGTGTGTGTGTGTGTGTGTGTGTGTGTGTGTCAGTCTGTGGTCAGTCTGTGGTCAGTCTGTGGTCAGTCTGTGGTCAGTCTGTGGATAGCATAGCTCATAAACGAAAAGTCGGTTAAAAACCAAAGTTGGTATTTAAGTTTAATGTCTTTCCAGGATGTGGCACGAAGATTTTGAAGAATATTCCTCCACCCTAAACTACCTTTTACATGGAAACTTTTTCGAAAATGTTGATTTTCTTTAAAATGGCTGTAACGCTTTTGATTAAAATGTCTTATGATTAAGATATTTGTATCACAAATGAAATGCATATTTCGAATTTTCTGCCTATAGCGTATGTAGTCCTATTTTCTCTGGATGACTTTATAATAACTCGTAAATCGTAAGAGAGAGACAAAATCTTAGTATACAAAAATATAGATCTAGCTAAAACACATAATTTGTGTCCGAATAAATGTTTCTGTAGAGTGCACTATTTCGGAGATATTTCTTATTTGTATCAGTTTCGGAAAACAAAACTTTCGTGAAATGGAACATCGTTGTTCATTTTTTTTTTTATATTTAAGCGTGCAAAGAGGAGGGGATTTCAAAGCCTTAAAAGATTTAACTATCGCTCAAAGCCTACTGTAGTCTAATATTCCCCTTGCATCAACAAGGAAATAAGCAGTAAAATAATTTGTACAAATGTTTATCTCAACTAACACGAAGAAGATACAGGAATAAGAGTTTGTAAGAATGGTTAGTACAAGAGTAGAGAAAGTCATGTGAGTGCAAAACATCAGCTTGTTTTCTTCGGCTTCCTATATATTAACACATGTTTATTATCTGCTATCCACTTTTTTGATTTAATATATTTTCAAATACGACTGGACTTTTCTGCTCCCGTTTCAATCTATCCACATAGCTAATGACTGTCTCTCTGTGCTCCAGTTTCACTTGGTGATGCCCTATCTGTTCTTGTTTACCCGTTTTATTACTACTCGGCGCAAGAGCAAAGAGTAAAGTATTTGGTGCTATGTGATGTTTATTTTCAGGTAAAAGAAGCTCATACAGAACTTCACTGAAGAAACGTGGGTGCCATTGTGACGCCCGCAGCAGAGCTTTTCTCTCCCGTGGCGCCATCTATGTGCCGTAAGGCAAACACTTGCTACGATACTCGTTTAGTGCGGCTCGGTGACTTCAGAAATGTATGTGATTATAGCGAGCACCACTAGAGGAAGCTAATTAAATAATTAGAGATAAATTTCATTAGCTTTTAAGCAATGAACACGTGTATATTAGGCGACTTCATGTGAAATTTCGATCTTTCTTAGTTTCACTACTACATATGGTAAGTAGGGGAGGTATTGTATTCGAACCAGAATTTCGATATATGTCTTGAGACCCACTGAATCCTAAAAAGCATTTTTAGAAAAAGTTCCGTATTTGTGTACCTCCGTCTGTGTCTATGTGTTTCTGTCTGTCTCTGAACAGCAGAACTCAAAACCGTCAAGTCAGTTAAAACCCAAAGTAGGCATTTAAGAATAGACATGAAGATTTTGAAGAAAATTACCCTACCTTACATGTAAAATGTTTCTAAAACTTTGGTTTTCTCAATTTTGATTAAAATTAAAATGTTTAACATATTTTATAGCAAATGAAATGTATTTTTTGAATTTTCTTGCTATAGCCTATGTAATCCTGTTTACTCTTCACGACTTTTGCATAGCTGGTAAACCGTAGGACAGATCAAATCTTACTATACAAAAAATACATATCTATATTATATCCCAATAAAATACACAATTCATGTCCAAAAGCATTTTTTGTTAAGCGAACCATTTCGGAGAGATTTCTTGTTATTTGTGTGAGTTTTGCAATACTTAAACCTTCTCAAATGGAAGGTAGTTATTAACTTTTTGTTTCTTGGCTGTGCAAATAGAATGGAATTTCAAAGGCTTCATATAGCTACCGGCTTTAAAAGATTTAACTATCGCTCAAAGCGTACTGAATTCCCCTTACACTTATAAGAAAATTAGCACTAAGGTAAAATTCCTGCAAATTTTTCTCTCGACTGACATGAAGAAGATAGAGGGATAAGAGTTGTGAAAATAGTACAAGACTAGAGAAAATCGTGTTAGTGCAACACATCAGATTTTTCTGTGGTACTTTCTCTAGCTACAGTGCAGGGTACGTAGGAGAGAATGTAAAAAGATGAAGCATTTTCAAACTACAAATTTTGCACATATTTCGTTGAATATTATTGTTATGTTTGATATTTTAGCTGAAAATTATGAAAATTATATCATTAACTAACAATGGGACCAAAGAGAAACCAAATGTGCTACATAATTTAATCTATGACATTCAAAAGCACCCAAAAATTCCGTTTACTCTTCTAAAATATAAGTACTTATTAAAGTCTAATACAACTGTTCTATAATTTGGTGAGGTTAAGGGCATCAGATTTACAAGCCATTAATGTTTTAAGTCGATTTCTTGAATATCACGGAACCTTTGCCTTCCTAATTGTCATTTCATGGGAACTTCACCGAGATATAGTTATGAGGGGTAAAGACAGAGAAATATCTTGTAGCCATGCAATGCGCTGTAGCCGGTAGTATGGAATAAATTAATTTAACAGCTGCAATGAATGGATGTAGAACAAATGTGAAACATTACATTCTAAAAACACCAACAACAATGTAGAATTTTAGTAGCACATAAATATATTCAGATAATATAACGTAACTGTTTAAGAATTTTTATAAAATAATCCGTAAGATTTACTGATTTTCCGAAATTAATCTGCACCAGGGGAAAGTTATTGTAAACACACACTCCAGGTTTGCATGAACGGCAGCAAAATACACTATGACTTTTTTCAGCCAATTTAATTTAGTGTATACAATGTATTTCTCAATTAAGCTTTGACCAATGCAACAAGAATTCCAATGCCGAAATTAACGCAACTTTAAAGGTTCGTAATTCTGGCTGTATAATTTTAGTTTCCGGGACTAGACACAGATAAGCAGCATCAGCTCTACCGGAAATGCCCGCCACATTAGGGCGATCTTTCTGTGAAAATAACTTTTTGACGCTTCATTTGTGTTTCCTTTATTGTTACATTTGCTCTTTTTATTTTCTGTTTTGCAGTTATTAGGCTTTTTTATTACTTTCTCTACTGGTAAGTAGGGGAAGTATTGTATATTTGAACAATCATGTTGGACACGCTTTATGTAAAAGTAAGGATGTAAATAGATATTCTGTATATATGAACATAATTGAAATGTTGTCTACTCTGTACATTACATACTATGTAAGAATTAAAATAGGTATGCTATGATTAATGTGCACAGTTAATATTTTGAGGTCGCTTATCTTAAATTTGACACACTTAACACATGAGTAAGAATATTTTTTACTAATAAGCTAAATGTACATGTGTAACATGTTAGAATGTATTACTTAGCTATAAATTTGCACTGCTTTTTCATACAAGCAAAAATGTAAACATTGAAGCAATGACACAGTTTGTAAAAGCCAAGTAACATGATTTTGTACATGTGTAAGAACTATGTAAGAGTCAATGCACTAGAAGTATTATCTTCATCTCGTACTTTAACAGCAAAACTTGAAACCTGTACATGTTTTGCATGTTCTTTATGCATTTAATTGTAAATGCTTTTGACATGTTCTATGTTCAAGGTCTGACTGGCCATCATTGAACCTACAGAACGCAATCTAATCTAATCTAATCTAATCTAACAAGCCACGTCACGACTTAACCAAAGTTCGTATTTAAACATCGAGGCAGTATTAGTGTAAACAAACCTTTATTGTTGCATTGCTCCAGTTGACAAAGTTAACAAAGTTGTATTAGAAACATTTCTTCATGTCTAAATTTGAATATAGTCACATATTATTGTATATTTACAATATGTGTCTAACTATAATTTTGTTGGTACTATTAATTATTTGGAAAAGCTCGATAAGATAAATATATAAAGAGCTAGACTAATGTTTAGTATACCTACCACCTACAATAGGTAGAGAATTTATTCTATTGCATCTAAAATGTTGGTAATTGAAGTTTCAGCAGAAACAACACGTTTAAAGTCCAATAAACAAAAAATAGCTTTTTGGAAAGCAAGATTTGAGTATGTGTGTGTGTGCTTGTGTGTATGTGCTTTTGTGTGTGTGTGTATGTGTGTGTGTGTGTGTGTGTGCGCGCGCGCGCTTGAGTGAGAGAAATCTGAAGGAGTTTGTATAGTTGGAAAGTCATAACACACAGACAATATGTAAACACCATTAA
Organism: Tenodera sinensis; assembly: GCA_030765045.1. Taxonomy (NCBI): domain Eukaryota; kingdom Metazoa; phylum Arthropoda; class Insecta; order Mantodea; family Mantidae; genus Tenodera; species Tenodera sinensis. Next base: position 113,619,555 of record CM060965.1, on the reverse strand, counting down.
GACACACAATTGTGTCAAATTTATGATAGTGTTAGCATTTTCTAACTATTTATGTGGCATGTTCGCACTTCCGAATATTTTATTTATATTTATTTATCTGCTTTCATGTAAGAGCAGCTTAATACGGTTAAATATTGCAATTCTGTTTCCATAATCCTTATTGCTTAGTATTGTTAATAACTAGTTTTCTTGAAGTTTCTGTTCACTCAGTTTTCAGTATCATTTCATAACGCAGTTCAGTTTTCGTCAGACTTCGCTAGATTTGCTACCATTCAGGCTGCCCGGCGCCAACCTCCCGATAACCTTATACCGAGCCTCTGGGTTACACTGTGAAATTATTCTAGATATTAATTTGTTGGAAATAAAGTAACTGGTTAGAAGAATCGCTGTGATATGGACGCTATAATATATAGCGGATGTAGATATCGTGTGAATTTTTCCTGGGTAGAGAAAGTGGTGTGAGTGTTCATATCAGAGTTTTCCGTTATTTTAAACCTTTTGAATGTATTTTTATGTGGTGCATCGTTATAATGTGTACGACGACATGGTACTCGTAACGTACAGCCATGGGAAAAATAGTTGAGCGATGTAACACGTACTGACAAATGTTACAGCGCTCAGTTTTTTCATGACTGTACATGAAAGACACCATTTTGAAACACTGTCGGAGGGAAATAAAAATGTGCGCGCTCCGAAAACTTCAGATAATGTATACCTAAAGTTTTGAATTCATAATATTGTTAATGGCTGAGAAAAAAAAATGTGGTGCATTACTTTCTAGGCAACCCTCATATGTGTGTAAATTTAAATTTATTTTGTTGTTTAACGACGCTGTCAATTGCCAGCGTCACATCAGAAACTTCTGTGTTCCGCAGGAGTTCTTTTACATGCCAGTAAATCTACACATGACAGCTGTCGTTTTTAAGGAACACTTAAAACCCGTCGATCTGGGCCGGATTTGAACCCGCGACCATGGGTTCAGTAGTCCAGTGTCTAACCAACTGAGCCACCCAGACCGACATATATGTGTGTATGTACATAACGTACATATAACTTCAGTAGATAGAGCACCTGCCGGCTGTCCAAGGCTCCCTGGTTCGAGTCCCATCTGGGACTCTTAAGCTAAGATTATTCCCTTATCTCCCCCTTATCCTCCCCAGAGTCTGGAAGTGTGTGTGTGTGTGTGTGTGTGTGTGTGTGTGTGTGTGTGCGCGCGCGCGTGTGTGTGTATGTGAAATCTAATGTATAAATCAGAAATCCAATACTTGTACACGAGTTAACACTATTATCGCTAGCGCAACAGCCCAGCCACTGCGTCAACCACCTCTGTCCTTTACAGGCAGAGGTAATGGTAGGGTGCAGTACTGGAGGGTGGGACATGGTCAGCGCTCCCAGCCCTCCCAACCAGTCATACGGCCTTCTCGACCTGGGAACGCTACTTCTCCATCAAGTAGCTCCTCAATTGGTCCCCTCCGGACCTAACGAGGCTGAGTGTACCCCGTGCCAGACCTCCCAGTGGGGATAAAATCCAATGCTGGTACCGAGGATCGAACGCAAGCGCGCTACCAACTGCGTTACGGAGGCGGTCTAGTTAAGGGTAGATAATATGTTTCAAAGTTACTAGGCAGCTGATACGGTCATTGCAGTTAAAGACAGTATATAAATAGAACAAGAAAAATATGAAAAAGAAAGAAAAGACAGCAAAAAAATGGATCTCCACTCAGCTCACAACAGGTAAATCAGATCGCGATGCAGAAGTTAGAAGCTATGACTGTTTATTAAGAATCCAAAGACCAAAACGTTGAGAATAAATGCAATGATACAATATCGAATTCATCTAGACAAAGTATCTATCTTGGAAAACGTCGAAAACCTTAATTATCCAGGAAGTATGTTATGGAGGGGTAGAACTAGACGAGATATTTATGCACCTCTATAAAATTTGTAAAAACGAAAAAATTTCAGTAAGAAATAAGAATGTTTATGAAAGGCAACGCAAAATTCATATAAGCAATAAGAACCATAGATTGGGAAATTTACTAAATAAATTTCGGTTCAGTTGCAGAGGAGAATGGGCTTAAGGAAAATGTTCAAGAGAAATACTGACCAATTGAAGAAGCAATAGAAAGAACCTCAAACAACAACTAAAATTTCAAATTAGAAACTAAATGAGATTGGATATTGTATACCTTTATAGAAAATGCCATGGAAAAACAAGATTTTGATTGGAATCTCCAAGTACACGGAGAAAGGGAATGCCCAAGGGTATATGGAAACGTTCTACGGAGGATGAAGCTGTCAAAAGGAGGCGTTTTCCGACATTTATAAAAACAATCAAGCAGTTGCTTGGAGTAGACTGGAATAAATTTACTCCGCTTACACTCGTTTCACACTATTACATTTTTGAGCGAACTCCACAGCGTTTTAAACAACGGACGAAGTGTTTTCCGTTGTTAGATGGTCAAATACCTGGTGATCGTGATGTCACTATCGGAGCATTTAAATTGAACTTCCATAATAGTTTTGTAAGGTATCTCAAAAAACTAATGATAATGTAAAATGCTTGCAACATAAATGTTTTTTTAACATGTTTGATAACATTGTTACTCGATAATAGGTGAGCATAAGTGTACCATAGGGTGAGAACTCTATACCTCTATACCAAACATTTCTGTATTGTTTTGAACATTGACTTCAAATGTTTTAAAATAAATTATCAGTTTGAGGTACTAGCATGTTGAGTAAACCTTAATGGTCCAACCAATATGGATCTAGAACAGACTCAGTAAGTACATCAAGGCTTGAAAAAGATGTGAATTTTCGACGAATAATCTGTGAAATCATCTTTATTGAATATTATACAATTGAAAAGTCTTAAAATATAAACATGATCTTACACTAGGAAAAAATTAGAGCTCGTTGAAATACAAAAATGTCAAATAATTACAGCTCCTTCTTGCATTAATGTGTCCGAAATTTTCCGTTATAAGTTCGACGATGGTTCTGTGTTCTCCTTATGGCAAAGACCTAAGGCTCCCTATTTTCTAAGTCCTTATAATAAAATGAAAAATAGAGGCACTGAGAAGTCGTTCTTCACATATTTTATAAACAGCGATGGGTAAGAAAGCTATTGCATAAGAAATTTGAAGTAGGGAATGTTGTTTAAGTGTGAAGGTTTTCTAAAGAATAAACCTCATTACTAATAATATAAAAAGACGAATTATTGATAAACTGCACATAGATGCGTTACCACGACCCTTTGAAGATCAAATAGGAAACCTTTTAACAGTTTGACGACTACTCCGAAGCCCACAAACATCTCTTGGAAAATTGCTACAAGTTGCGCCTCAACGCGGGGCCAGCTTAAATAAGAAGAAAGGAAAGAATCATAAACATATAAATAAATTCTACTCTATTTATATGCCGCCTTTAACGTCGAAGGTCATATTGGGGGCTTTTAATCTCTTGAAACAATTGCTCAATGTTCACTCACTTAACGGTGGTTTTGAAGTTTGGGTTTCTATTACTTTGGTTTTGTTTTAATTTATTATATTAACTTCATACTCACACTTCCGTTCATACCTCCAGACACTAGGGAGGTCGGGAAATAAACCTAGCGGAAGAACAATTCTCAACCACCCATCCGGGAGTCGGACCCGGGACTTCTTTCGCATTGTCAGGTGCTCTACCGATAGAGTTATGGGGTCAACCGCTGCAATTATAAAGCTCACTACAGACCATACAGTAATTTTTTTTTTAAATTGCTTTAGACATACATGCATAGAATGAGTTTTATGTTTAAATGTTGTATGTAGAATAACTGGGGATTATTAATTGACAGGAAACTCTTTAATGGTTTGCAGTTATTTTCTTTCGCTTTTATTAATAGCTCCCAAAATAATAACGGACAACACATAAGTTGGGGAAAGCGGTGTTTGGAACACAATAACCCTTAGTTATGTGTTCAGTGAACCTAGTGTGGCATCAATGGCACATTCAGCTTCTACGCCAATTATAGCTATAAAAGAGTGGCGACTTTAAATACTTCAACGAAATTAGAGGGGTTTTGCAGGTCTATATAAATAGAGATTTACAATCCCGTCTTGTTGAGACGCTGCAATTTATTTAGTAATGCTGTCCATCTATTAGTCCACCTGCTCTCTCATAGAATAACCTTGTAACAATAGCAATGCCCCGCCCACACATACACACACACGATGTAAATGATAGTCCTCCTAGTATGTAATAGTTTATAAATTACAAAGTATCCTGCCAGACGATTTGAATACAGCTTGATTGCTGATGGGGGAGTAGTGGGCGAGGCTCCTTCAGTGATTAGTGCTCATTCCTTTCCGCCTCGTGATCATCATCGGATCGTCTTCCTATCCCTCTTTACTTCCGCTATTACACGGACCACACCTCACAGGTCAACAGAGGTCAACTCAGTTCCAGAAAGTCCGCGATATTCCTCCTCACGACATTACAAGTTGGCGTACTGCTTCAATTTGTATCTCCTCGTCAGTGGCGTGGTGAAATATATCGCCAATACACTTCCATGGCATGTTACCTACTATCTCGAGGATAACAATTTTCTTCTGCACTATCAACGGATTGTAAACACAGCATTAGCCCCCTGAGGATCCAGTAAATATTTTATTACTTGGCAGTAAATGAAATATTTCGGAATACCAAATAAATTGGTAAATCTAGTCGAAACGACTTATGGTACACACAATAACCTTAAAGTTCAAGGAAAATTATCTCCAAATTTCCAAACAATAATGGACTTAAGACAAGGTGATTCATTATCTACACTCCTATTTACTGCAGTGATGGAGAAAATAATAAGAAATGTAAAGATAAACCCAGGCGGAAAATTATGCAACAGATCAAGTTAATGTTTATCTTTGGTTGATGGTACTATAATATTGGGCTGAACAACTAAATATCTAATAGAAACCGTAAGAGACGTGGCAATTGCTGTTACAGAAATTGGTCTCAATGCAAATCTTAGCAAACCAAGATATATGATCAATAGGATACATAGTCCACCAGTGAGGAAGTCGAATCAGGAGTTCAAACACATGAATAGGTTGAGTGTTTTATATATCTGAGTTCATTAATAACAGAACACGATTTTGAAATAAAGATATCAAAAACCGAAATGATGGTAGTAAGAAATGGCGGCAAGGCAGGGATATTCACACAGAGCAAAAAGCTAAACATAACACCAGACTAAAAATATCTGGGCGTCACTATCCAAACAAGTGCCAAATGTTTCACAAAGCACATAACACAGAAAAAGCACAAGCAATAATGGCTATTAAGCACATCAAGCAACTGAGCCTAGAGACATCCATGGCACTATTTAGAGCCAAAATAATGCCAATAGTGACCTACGCTATAGAGATCATTTGGCCACACCTCACGGCAAGAAATCTAGGCACACTAGAAATGATCAAAGCAGTATACATAAAAAAGAGATTGGGGTATCAAAGACTTCGAAGACCTGGCGTGTATATCTCCTAGCAAGGGAATCCTGTCTCACTGAAGACATCTGACCAACACCAAAGCATCACAAATAGTACTAGCATCAATTACCAAAAAAGAGGGAAGAAATACATCTAGAATTCCGCACTACAGGGACTATGATTGACAGATCCTGGGCAGCAGCGAACTTTGAGATGAGACACACATGTACAAGAATGGCGATTCACGAGTTTTACCATATCATCTGTAAGAACTCAGCCTATCACTAGCCAAATAACACGTGCGAGTGCAAACTGTGGTGTCAGAAATGTGGCCGATATTATCTGGAACTGTGTACAAAAATAACATTGTCAATAACTGGGTATGCTAACGTGTAATTTTGATCATTATATGGCCAATTGCAATACTTGTACTCTCGTATTATTTGTAACAACAGAACAAAATATGACTGAGATAGAATTAATCAAGGAAAGACGTGTTATAAAGCACTGTTACATCTCTTAAGGAAAACATTTGTCACAAAGTTTAAAAGAAAGATTGTATAAAAGAATTATAAAATGTATAGTAATATATGGAGCAGAATCATGAACGATAAGAGCCACGTCAAAAAAGCAACTAGTGACTTGGGAAAGGAATATGGTCCAACTATTACATTACATTGTGGAATCCTGTAGCTATAATTTGTAAACATGACATATGGAGAAGCCCGGCAAAGCTAGAAATTATGAATAAATATAATGGTCCATCAATAAAATCAAGAAGATTGAGATGGCTAGGACATTTACAGAAAATGAGCCAGAATAGAGCAGTGAAGATTCTAGTGGAAAAAATAGGAGCTAATAGAAAGAGAGGAAGGCCCAGACTTAGATGTAGTGATGACGTAGAACATTATTTAAGACAGCTGGGAGTAAAACGGTGGAGAAATAAGGCTTTGGATCTAGAGTTAGAGGGGTCTATCATGAGGAAAACCGAGGCTCAACTCAAAGGACCGTAGTACTACACGATGATGATGATGATGATGATGATGATGATGACGACGACGATGATGATACTGGTTGTAAATTATCACATTGAGACTATATGTGAGATATCATCATCACTTTCAAACCTTTCTTAGTTTTGTTGACTGCTTGACTCAGAAGGAATACATTTATAAATTGAAAAGCAGGTTTATTGCGGATTGCATGAGACATTAGCATTTTTTACATGTACTGACATTATAATTGTAACAGTCTAATTGGAAAATGAGAAGTTTAGCTTTATTTAGCCAGACTACTAGTCTGCTTAACTCACTGCTTAAGTCTTATTGTACCTTGCATGATAAATGCTTTAACATTAATCACATTTACTGCACTTAACAACCAGATGCATCAAGGTTGTTGATCGCAGAGCCATGCCTATCATCATGACGCACAAAAGCAAAACAACAACCTTATTTCTCCTGCAGAAGTTGTTACATCAGTTTTACAGGACTTTTATAACCTCACTTAAGCTATACTACATACTTAAGTCCGTGTGCTCAAGTGCGCTTGTATGTATGTGTCCGTGTTTAAGATGCCTATTTATGGTATTTTCATTGAGATTACTTATTTCATCGACTGCACGCTGAATAGTGCACTTAGAATATTACCGAGAAACTGAAAAATGTAGTATTCAACATCAACACAAAGGTAAATAGTACTCTCCCCTAAAGTAGAGCTATAATTATGGTCTTCGTATTTCAGTATTAATGTTGTCGTAAGCAGCGGGGAATCACAAACATGCTGCTAAAGATAAAATAAATAAAGACAGAAACACTTCTAAGTGATTTTGTGCAGGATGTCATTAAATCAAATTATTATCAAAGAAAGGATACAGATACCTATTAAAATTACGCAAAGCCTATTGCAATAGTACTCAGACAAATCCTACTTAATGAGCCTTAAAATAGTTCTAAATAATAAATTAATATGACAAAATGCAAAATTATAAATGTTTAAGACTATTTCGACTATGTTTCAGCTAAGAGGAGGCACAGATAATACAATGTTGTCACGGCGAGCGCGGCGCACAACAAACGGTGGACGGGGCTAAGCTTCTTCAGTCACATACTAGGCCTGCGAGCAAAGGCACAAGGTCAAGCTTCTTCAAACCACTCACGTGACTAACAACAGTCAAGCGGCAACACAATGATTTTCCATTGAAGGATGGGGCTGCGTCACCGCCGGCGTGTTTGCGAAAGTCGAGTAAGGTCCATGTAGGCATCAACTAACTGTATCTGAGTTAGTGCTTGAGAGACAGAGAAAGTAAAGAGAGACAGTAAAAGGAGTTAATCAAGGCTGCGAGAAGAGATAGTTGTGAGCTGTAATATCACGAAAGACTGTAGACCAGGGCTGTCCACCACTCGCTTCTCACCAAAGCGGCCTGGGTTCGATCCCAGGCAACCGCATGTGGGATTTGTGATGCACAAAGCGGAGCTGGGGCGGGTTTCCTGCGGGTTCTCCGGTTTTCCCCGCCATCTCATTCCACCGGTGCTCCATCTTAATTCCATGTATGATCAGTGTCACCGCCTACGGTGCCATATGTAGTAAAAGCGGGCGTTAAACACTACAAAAAAGCGCTGTCCAACGCGGTGCCCGTGATGCATTTTTCTGGTGCCCTTCATAAGCAAATTTTTACTCCGACGATTTCTAATATTAATTAAGATTTCAAGAGAAAACCATTTCCTTGTGAATATCTTCCCAGTACACATCCATGAACAATGCTTTTGTGCACCTAAAGCGGTATTCCTTACTTCCCTAACCAATGCTATCCCTTTTTCTCTCAAAATAAGCGTATGCCCTAATGGTGGGTGTGATAGGCATGAGTTAAATGTGCTCAACCACAGAAGAAATTTGCTGTAAACTGTCTTAACTGTGTTTTGAGAAGCAAAATAAAATTAGAAAAAAGTAATTGGACTTTATGTTTTTTTATTCTTTTACAATATAAAGGAACACTTAGAGAAAAAGCCATTAAATAGCATTATAAAAGCTAAATACAATAATATCATATCCAAAGGATATTTCCATTAATTGTTTCATGTTGTTAACAACATAGGTAAGTATGTGTTTGAACGATATGTCTCAGCAGTGGCACATCGGTCTGTGTACCTCATTTGCTTAGTCACTGTCCTACAAATCTCAAGATTGCGTGTTCAAACCCGATCTGTTTTTAAGTGTGTTTAAATGCGACAGCCACGTATCGGTTGATTTACTACATGGGAAACTCATCTTAAATTCTATGAATATATTAAGACTAAGTTAAATAAAACTAATATCCTTAAAGTTATAAATAAAGAAATTTGATGAATGAAATTAATATAATAATAACTGATATTAAACCAATAATTTGAATTATTTATTCTACAATTTAGACACAGTGGAACTACACGAATATTTTAAATAAACAAGACACTTAAGCCACTATATTTCGTTCCTTTTGAGAGTTGTGTACATTATCAAGTTCCCTGAAATCCCCGCCGTTTTGAACTTCAACTTACCTTGATACTTACCTTCTTCTTCTACCTCATGGCTTGGGCAGTCAGGCCGTTCCGGTTCTATATTGCATCATGCCATCGTTTCTTTGCTCTTCCTGGTTTCCTTTTACCTTGTGGCTCATAATTTATAGCTGCTTTAGGCATTCTGTTGTTTGGTACTCTGTCCAAGTGTAACTTTCAATTATCTTTATATGTATTAATTATGTTACTTAATTCATCTACTTTTAATTCTTCATCCATTTTGTATATCCTGCTATAGATCTGAGGAATCTCATTTCTGGCGACTGTATTTTTTGCAAGTGTTGGTTTGTATTGATCCATGCTTCAGATTCATCTGTGACTGTAGGTATTGCCGCGCACTTATACAATTTAATTATCGATTCTTGTCTTGGATTTTTTTAATGTCCGTCTTAATGTTCCAATTATGTAATTAAATCTGTTTAGTTTTCCGTATATATCTAGTTCATTGATGGATGATATTTTACACCCAAGAAACTAAATGTTTATACTTGTTCCAGAACTCTATTTTCCAGTACTCTCTTGGAACGGACAGGGTGCTATTGCTTTTGTTTTGTCTGTTGATATTTTTATTAAAACTTTGTACAGTTTTGTTCAATTTGTACAATCCTCGGTTTTCCTCAGCAAGATCTGATGGTCTGCAAATACAATAGTTTTTAAAATTCTCTTCTGTACTCTAATTCCACCTATAGTCCTATCTTTCCATAATCGTATTACTTCGTCCATGTATACATTAAAAAGTGCAGTTGATAGTGGGCAACCTTATTCTACTTTTGAAATATCGGAAAGTTCGTTATAATGAGTGTAGCAATTCTTTTTAGAATTGTCCCTCTCCCTCCTCCCCTCCCTTTCTCTCTCTCCACTCACTCTCTAGAAGACATTCATGCTGAAATATTAACAAAATGGAAACAAAGTTAGAGTCAAAACTTAGGAAAATGAAGAGCTAAGCTTAAATTCAATTTGTTGTGTCCCTAGCGGAAAACAGCATTACAATTATTTACCTCACATGTAATTTATTTATTTTATTTAACGTTTAAATGAAAACAAATTAGTATAGCCTTACGAAAATCGATTAGAAAATCATACATTCTTTGTATGCCAATAAACTGCTAAATCGGAATACCCATAAGGCTCTCATTAATTTTGTTGAGAACGTTGGTAAATAACCAGTGGTAATATGATTTCTGTACCACACATATGAAATATAATTTGGTTGAGTAAATGAAGTTAAAACACTTATTTTATTTTGTTCTTTCATTCAAAGTGTTTGCAGTTGCTTCGTCTATTTATTTCAATAAATCTTTTAAATTCCGCTGCAAATGCACGAAAGAACTACCTATCTTGGGGACTATTGTCACTCGTAAGAGCTAAGATTATTGCCGAAATGTAATAAAGTAATCGTTGCGACCTTATCAGTACACTCTGCTGTGGAGCAGTAGTCACTCGGCTTTTCAAATACCAGTAGTCTCGCGCACCTACAGGAAACAGTGGGACTGTCAAACATCTTCACCTTACAAACATGTTTCTGTACATTGACGGAAGAAAGCATTTTCACTGTATTATCGAAATCTCACTTAGTTTAAAGGATGATAAATGCGTCAACCTGTGTAATAAAACAGTCATAAGCTATAAACTTGCTCAAGAAATTATGCTCACTGACTATTCTTTGATGTTAAATATAAGGGAAAGTAATAGAAATAGCCAACTCAAAAGGAAAGAATACATACACAATAATGCATACTGTGCGAAATACGGTTATAATTAATTATGTCTGTTGTATTTTAATATTGTATTAGACTATTATTAGACTCGATATTAGTTATAAGTTGTAAGTTTTCCAAAACAGGTTTGGTTACAATTAATATTTTATTTAGGCAGACAACAGCAACAACAACAAAAAAAAGAATTAAATTTCTGATGCGCTGCACTCATATGACTGTGTATCCCTTCTTCAACAAATATTCTTCAACAAGCTTGTTCTTCTGTCAAGTTTATATTGATCATAAATGTTCAACAAATTGTTTTATTATAAATTTCCCTACACGTTGAATCAGTATTCACTACACATTGGAAAGGCCATTTGAAGCAACATTTGCCAATCTTCGATACAATTTTGAAGCAAAATTAGCCTTTTATAAGACAGTTTGAGGCATTAATGCCTCAAGCCACCTAATAATTCCTCAAAGTCCTTTTATTCAGTCTCTTACCGCCGATAGAGGAATGAGATTTCTCTCCCTAGGTATGCGTGGGTTTTGTTTAGAAAGGATGACGCTGCTTTCTAGTGGTGACGTCTTTTAAAAAATGTTTCCAATATGCTCACTATTTGCACTGAAACGTTGCCAACCAATGTAGATATAATTCATCAGTCAAATAAAACTGTGATCGTATTTACACGCTTAAAATATGCTTCACTATAATATAAATCTGCATCCATTGGTTTTAAGTGTATTCCACGCACTTAGAAATAATGATGATTGCCTGTCGGCTCACCGACTTCCCTGAACTAAAGTGACGCTTTCTCTCTAAAACCATTATAGCTTACTCATCTTTTTAAATTTGCGAGACTACCCCCTCTTTACGTTCGTATTTTTATACATTTTTTTATGGAAAATCATTATTTTTATTATTATTTTAGGCCAAATCTTAAATTAATACGTTTCTATACATATAATTTTGGTACCAAGATAGAATAATAATAGGAGAATACAGTGGACTTAATCATAGTAAAATCTTTAAAGAGCGGGTTGGTGATGAATTTGACGTTCTCTTTGCATAGCTAGGACATAAAAAGGCGAATATTTGACAATAGTATAAGAATTGGAAAATTCAAATAAATAACGAGGAATTTCTCGAAAATAGTTATCTCTACAAAATAATTATTTAACATAAATTGCGCCCTTTAACGCGATATACATGTTTTGTGTAGTAAGATGACCCTACTGTTTGGGTGGAATGCAATATTGCTATATATGCAACCAGTAGATTATAGTCTTACTTGAAAACATCATTCCTTTTTGTCAAGCAAGAATTTGTTTTGTAGCTTAATTGTGTCAAATACAGTTAATCGTTCTTAGGCATATCCCATGACGAAAAATTCCGTGAACACAAATAAGCTGCCGAGAGCTATTTTTTTTTAAGTTAACTAGGAAGCAACTTGATAGCTAAATGTTTCCGGTGAAAGAGGTCACTAGGGTCTTGTGGTCGAATTGGACTCGAAATTTAAGATTCTACTGCTTCTTTATCTTCATTAATAAACATGGCTGAAGCTATTAGGGTTGCAATACAAACCAGTAAGTTCTGTGAGTTTTGCCAATTATTAAATTAACGTTTCTTGAGGTGACTGTACAACTCCATTATGAAAGTAGACATGTCTTTAATTGGTCACACCCTATCACTATCTGTTGGCAAGATTGGACATTTTGTTTTAACTCATTCTCAAAGTGAATCTATTACGAATAGGTTTTCGTTCAGGAGTTTCAGAAGGGCGTGTGAAGAATGCATGCTCTAAAAAAGTTTACAAATTGTATAGAAACTAGTGGGAGTCAGCGTAAGTCTGACTTTTTGGAATGGATTTGTACGCGATATAGTACATTTTTTTCCTTAATGTTGGCACATCAGTAAGCTTGGAGTTCATTAAAAATGGTTTATGTGTAATAACAAATGCATCAGTTTAATGTATCGGGTATTAGACTTGAAATAGATTAAACAATAGCATCAAAGTAAAGATACAGTCCATAGTAGACCTCATAAGAGTTAACAACTCTAAACAGGATTTATATCGCAAATACATTTTAAATCACTTATTCACTGAGATGTCAAGCCACCTTCTGTCTATGCCCATATGTGAAGTATATATATGGCCAAGATAGACTCAAAACGCACCTGCTTCTTAGTGGGTTGCATAAATTTGAAAACAAAGTAGACTGGTGACTAACCTGGTGTAAGTGATAGACCGAAAATGAAATACATATTGCTGTTATTAAACATTATTACCTTATTTCAAGTGGTACTGTTTGAGAGAGCTCATCCCGTTCACGATGACGGCAGCTACGCCACTGTCTCTTCTTCGATCAAGTAAATTACTTGTTTTTTCTCTCAAGGCACAGGTACTTCCACGGGTCGGCTGCACTGAAAGACCACAGGTCATGGTCTGGTGGTTGAGGCTAGTGCTGACGGTAAAAAGTTCCTCATTGCATTATGTGCGGCCTGTGTTTAAAGTCCACGGTTAATTGCAATTGTACAAAGATTTATTAACATTACTGAGGACCTCGCTGCCACACTGGAGCCTCTTGCGATGAAGAACCATTCAAGCATATAAATTGTACTCATCCATAAAACATGATCGAATGAATAGGTCGCTTACTCCGTACGCATTTGATGAAAGGTCACAGTTAATAACAGTGTAAACATTTATTTGGGAATATTTTCCGGCTTGTTTCTAGGCTAAGTACCTCCTCCCTAGCAGGCTGGAAACTTCGCTTATGTACCGTTTACAGGCTTCCTCAATACAGAGTAGTACCTACTGTTGTGAAAGAGCCAACTTTCTCATGTTTGTATGGGAGACAGTGCAGCATCTCAATGAAATATTTCCCTGTGTAGTAAACATAGCAATAGGGCGGACTTTATTGTGTAAGCTGCATTGTTCAAAATGCCAGGCAACTCCCCAAATGCGTTATTGAAGATGATGACAGGCAAGGAATGATTATTGTTCGAACAGTTCCAAGAAGGAAAAAATTCATCAGCAAAGGTCATTGTAAAAGCAATTCATTAGAAATTGTCTATATGTTTCTCAGAGAACATATGATATAAAAATAGGAGAAGAATAGTTTGTGTCACTCAATTCCATACTTATCATATCCGCTTACCAAATTTTTTGACCTGATTCGAAATGAGAAAAATTTCAGCATGCTGTTACTGTTGATTTGTTTCACACTATTTCGGCAAATTTAAACGCCTTAAATTTATATAATCCATAAGAAATGAAATAGAGCTCAAATATTTTGGAAAAAATACCTAATATTACATTATGCCTCTCTATAAAAAGGAGAAGCTATAGAACTGCTTTAAGGTAAGACATGAATCGATGGCTTGCTAGGAATACTAAGACTAGGTTTCTAGATGAAATTTATTTTTCGATTTTTTAATTTTATCACATTAATATCATTTGATTAAATATTTTTCCCAACCCGCCATTTTTAAAAGCCTAATCAGAAGTTCAAGTCACCCGTACGCTTCATTTTAACCACAGTGTTCTCAGTTCTGATTTTGTGTGAAACTTATTCCTTGCATTTCAGTTTTGCTATGATTTGTAAATTTCAATACATACCAGTAAATCTACTGAAATGGAGCTGTCGTTTTTAAGCACACTTAAAAACCGCAATCTGGGCCGGGTTTGAGTCCGCGAACGTGGGATCAGTAGACCAGCTTCTAACCAACTGAGCCACCCAGACGGTCGGTCGTTTCGTCTTTGAGTTTTGCTGTTTAAAGTCACACATGTGTGCGTGCGGGTGCCTTTTTGTAAAACGGCTTTTTTATTTAGGAGTCCTCAAAACATATATTTCCGGTGAAACCTCGCCATCGAATTTTTGGGTCAAATACATACTTTGTGCGAATGTGCTTGCGCACTTGTGTGTGTGTGTGTGTGTGTGTGTGTGTGTGTGTGTCTGTCTGTCCGTCTGTCTGTCTGTCCGTCATCCGTCCGTCCGTCTTTCTGTCTGTCCGTCCGCCCGCCCGTCTGTCTGTCTGTCTGTCCGTCCGTCCGTCCGTCCGTCCACCCGTCTGTCTGTCTGTCTGTCCACCCGTCCATCCGTCCATCCGTCCGTCCGTCAGTCTATCTGTCCGTCCGTCCGTCTGTCCGTCCATCCGTCCGTCCGTCTGTCTGTTTATCCGTCCGTCCGTCTGTCCGTCCGTCCGTCTGTATGTCTATCCGTCCGTCCGTCTGGTTGCCTGTCTGTCTGTCTGTCCGTTCGTCCGTCCGTCTGCCTGTCTGTCTGTCTGTCTGTCTGTCTGTCTGTCTGTCCGTCCGTCCGTTCGTCCGTCCGTCTGTCTGTCTGTCGGTCTGGCTGTCCGTCCGTCTATCTGTATGTCTGTCTGTCTGTCTGCCTGTCTGTCTGTCTGTCCGTCTGTCTATCTGCCTGTCTGTCTGTCTGTCTGTCTGCCTGCCTGTCTGTCTGTCTGCCTGTCTGTCTGTCTGTCCGTCCGTCCGTCCGTCCGTCCGTCTGTCTGTCTGTCTGTCTGTCTGTCCGTCCGTCTGTCTGTCTGTCCGTCCGTCTGCCTGCCTGTCTGTCTTTATGTCTGTCTGTCCGTCCGTCCGTCCGTCCGTCTGTCTGTCTGTCTGTCTGTCTGTCTGTGTGTGAACAGCGTAACTAAAAATTTAAGGTCGGTTAAATACAAACTTAGTATTTAAGTATTGCTTCTTCGAATGCGACACAAAGATTTTCAAAAATTCCCTCACCACAAACTACCCTTTAAAGTGAATCTTTTTTAAAAGTTTGATTATCTCAGAAATGGCTCTAGCAATTTTTGAAAAATACCACATATTTAAAATATATTCAGGACAAATGAAAGGCAGATATATCTAAGTTTATGAGAATAGCCTCTGAAGCCCTGCTCATTATGATTGACATGTGCATAAGAGAAAACCATAAGAGATAGACAAAATCTTACTGTACTTTTTGTACAGTTAACCACTTCTGTGATATTCATTTTTAATGTTTTGCATTTTCAAAGACTCATACTTTTCTCAAATCGAAACTCCTTATTCGTTTTTGGTTTATCTTTTGGCCTTGTACAGAGAATTGAATAACAAAACAGTCACATTGTGACCGCCTCTTGAAACATTTGACTATCGCTTGCAGTCTATTCCATTTTCCTGTTTCCATAGTACCTATTTGGAAATATGCAATGAATTAACTTTTAGAAAGTTCAACCTTGGTTAATATTAAGTAGATACATAGACCAATTTATGTCTGTAAGGTTTCAAACAAGAGTAGAGAAAGTGATGTGAGTGCAAAGTATAAGGTTAAAGGAAAAATATTGCGATTTTCGACACCAACTCTTTAGCGCAGCGATGTCCAATCTTGTCTCTTTGGAGACACGTAATTAGCTGCTATTTCCCACGTCTTTAAGTCGGAGGGTGAATCACCTCACAAGCAGACAGTCAGCATCCAGTGACGGACACAAACAGGCGATGCCATGAACGTTTTTAAGTCATGCCTTGAATTTTCTGGGAATGTCTTCAGAAGACCTCTTCATTCTAGATGATCTTTGCATAAATGGTAAACAATAACAGACAGACGAAAACGTACTAAATAAAAAATGTGGATCTGGTTAAAATATATTTTATTTTTTATTTTTTGTGTACCATTTCCGAGATATTGTTTACTATTTGCCAATAAATATATTTTTCTCAAATAGGAATAAGTCATTCGCTTTCTTTTTATATCTCTTGGCTTTGCAGAGAAAACGGAATTTCAAAGCAACCACCTCTTACATCATTCTACTATCACTTAGACCTACTCTATTGGCACATTCCCCTTGCACCTAGAAGAAAATTAACTACAAGTTAATTTTTGAAAATGTTTATAGCGAGTAAAATGAATTAGAGAAATAAGCATTTGTAAGAATGGGTTGTACAAGAATGAGTATATATTTGGGAACAGAGTTTCTTCAAATTAAACTACATTAAAAGTCTACATCGCAATAAGTTACGCGACGATCTCCTGGTAAATCTTCTAAGACACTTTGACTTTGTCGCCAAATGTTTTTAGACTTCTTAAACATGAGCGGTACAAAAAAGTCACTAATGAATTGACTATCGCTTTCGTAAATCAAACGCAACGTACATATAACCTAACCACCGCTGCAACACAATTGAATGTTAAAAGAGTCCGCATAAAAGTGAAAGGTGGTAAATCCAACCTCCCCTCTTTCGCAAACGTTGGACATCGCTGCTTTAGTTCCATAAATTGAGGTCAAGATTGCAAGAGTGCTGACCATAGTATCGGCACAGTATGGTGACATGCTAGGAGAAATAAGGCGCTAAGTGAATCATAGCCCTTAGGGGTTGTGTCTGCCAACTAGCTGTCATGGTTCAGTATTTTTGCCGTGATGAAAAATCCTTGCCATTAATCTTGAGACTCCCTATAGATATACTATGAATATTATTGTGGCCGCCTCCGTAGCGCAGTTGGTAGTGTGATTATCTCTGGTTCGATCCCCGGTACCAGCATTGGAGCCTTTCGCCCGCTGGGAGGTCTGACACGGGGTGCACTCAGTCTCGTGAGGTCCCGAGGGGGCCAAATAAGGAGCTACTTAAATAAAGAAGTAGTGAACCCAGGTTGCGAAGGCCGCATAACTGGCCGGAAAGGATCACGTCCCACTCTCCAGTACTGCACCACACTCATAACGCCTGTAGTAGGCAGAGGTGGGGGACGCTTCGGCCAGGCGGAAAGCCTTGGTGACGAAGGGCTGTTGCGCAATAGATATTTCGAAAATTTCTAGTGATGTAAAACAGTTATTTCTACCAAACTGCGTATTCTGAACGCATATAAAACTATTGAATTACACTTTTGTCTTTTATAGTTTACTTGTTGTATAAAACTAAACAAAATTCCTTCCAAAGCAAGAGAACTTCAAAGCCTATTTCCAGAAAATGCATGATACGTATATTACTTTTCATATAAACATGTAAAAGAAAATTTGACCGAAAATTATGGAAGGTTAAAAAATTAATTTTTTTCCACGATAAAATAATTTTAATTGGAAATTTAGAAACTATTTTTTTTTTCATTTAGTCCATTTAAAGTATCAATGAACTGAAGCTGTACCTAATGGACAAGAGGTATACCGCTTTACAAGCGTCCAACTTTAAACCTTGCTTTATTGTAAAAGCACTTTTCTATGCTTAAAATGACCCACAGGATGTAATTTTTACTGCTTTGTTTCAGAACTTTGTACTGAAGAAGTACATGAAACAAAATGACAACATACTTTTTTAAAATAAGTCCCAGTTTTCGGAAATAAATTATTATGCCTCAGAAAGTAGTCTGTTTTGGAACGTAAAATATTAATTATTTTCTACAATAATCAGAGATTAATACAAAATTGATTTTAAAACTAATTGTAAAATCTAAATTTTTGCGCGAATAACTTTTTAGCTGTGTCATTTGGAGCATTTTATTAGAACAATTAATTTACACAATAATAATGAGTATATAAATAACCATGGAAGTTGGAATTCACAAAAATGATTGAAATATTGCTATTGTTGTATGTAAAATTGACATAAAGCTCAATAAGAAGTTGCACACATGTATTATATTAAGAGAGATACAGGGCTTCCGATAGGGCGCGCTCACATTTCTTACATAACTTCTTCCCTCTGTGTAAATCTTTGAAAGAAGCACACGGAGAACAATGGTGAGTGGTTGACATTTTTCTTGGACTACAGTTATTTTGTTATCTTGTGGGTAAGTGCACTTGTCGCAACAAGCAAAACCTTACGACCTCCAGCAGCTGGCGGTTGACATTTAAATAACCGAGAGTCTCACTCACCAGGGTTGAGCACGAAACATAGAGTAGGTACCCACAAAATAGCCTAGGAGAAAGTAACCAGTGCCATATTTAGCATGGTGGCAGCAGCGTGCTGGCAATAAATTGCATTTGGCGCAACCTGGCAGGTGGCTATACACATCCCTCGTGCGAATGCCACCCGGGGATTTACTCGCGTTCAATACAAATGCTCCATGTGTATATACACCGTTTTCCTTGTTGCTTGCGCCAACGCACGAGCGAACAATGCACATCATTTCTCCTCGACTTTTGCTCCATATTTAACACCGTTCGTGATTAGAAGTGTGGTCTTGTGGTTCACAACTCACTCTCATAAATCTTCAAATTCAGTTCCTCAAGAATAATTTTGTATTTATGAATAATATAAATATCACAGCCCAGATTTGTATACGCTATCAATAGTGAAATATGCTTGCAAACATGCTAAGAAAAATATGTGTATAATAGTGTGCTAAAAATTTAATTAACTATTTGTTTTCTGTGTCATGTTACCAATAAGAGTTCTCGTGCATCGCCACTTGAACCGCATGGCCGTTAGGCCACAGTGAGGCACAGTGAAACTACAGGTCTTCTGATTTCTGGATTAAAAGTTCAGACTAGGATATTTGTGTGAACTGAATTAAAATTGCTGAGGAGGTGTGGTACCCCAATAATACCTAGGTATGACTCAGCAATAATCTTGATATTTTGGTGCATATTTGCACTCCTTTTCACCCCGTATTGAGCATGAATTTAAATGGAGTAGTCACTGTCACTATTCTCCTGAAGTACTGGCATCGGCTGTTAATATCCGTACATGCCATCCCTTCTCTCCCCTCATTAGCTGCGAATTTGTAGAAGAAAATTATATAGTTATCAAACTCTTCCGATTTCAAAGAATTTGTGGCACTATCTATCGAAATCAAAAGAAAGTGATGGCTATACCTGTTTTAAACGGCGGCAGTGAAATACCGGTTAGGAGAAAGCAGCAAGGAGTGACATTTCTTCAACTAAAGGCTGTACAATATTGGACAAAATGCTCAGAAAGACAAAAAGTGAGCTTAAAATGTATTCCATACCAAAAAGTGGATCCATGACATAGAAAGATTGTGAGAAGACAGAGTAGTGAAACAAATAATTAGATACAGGCCAGTGGGTAAATGAGACATTGAAGCCACAGAAAATGATGACTGAACACACTGCGAGCCTAACCCATGAAAGTGAGGAAAAAGAAGAAGAAAAACAAGAAGAAGAAAAAAAAGAAGAAGAAGGTTATAGGAAATTGAATCAGACTGTAAAATCAAACTCTAAGTCTAGCTAATGAAATAAAACTGAGCTGGGGTAAATATGCATATAGACGAAGAAGAAAGGGCAGATAATGATGGAGGCTTGAGGCACAGAAAATGAGTGCCGATTTTGTACATTATTATTAAAAATTATTTTGCTGTTTAACGCCGCTGTCAATTGCTAGGATCACATCAGAGTCACCTGTGTGCCGAAATTTCGACCCGCAGGAGTTCTCTTATATGCCAGTAAATCTATTGTCATGGAGCTGTCGTTTCTGGGCCGGGTTTGAACTTAGGCCAGCGTCTAACCAACTGAGCCACCCAGATCGACCCCCTGATGGAGGATAACGGCCGCTCAAACGCCGCCTAGCGCCTAGAACAGTAGTTACCATGCGCAAGCACCCGCGCCATTTGCCCGGGACCGTCAACACCACTCGTCTGAAAGGACACTCGAAAGATGATAAGGAAATATAATGAAGGGAAATGATGGAAAGGGAACCGTGGTATGAAATAACGTTCGCCTAAATGACATGGAAAACCCCGATAAAAAACTCGGCAGAGTGGTCGATCGCCAGAGATCCAACCCAGGAGCATGCAATGGGTAATGTTTATTATTTTACAACAACCGAGACCGGTAGGGCCACGGTAACATGTACGACTCGTATTCGGGAGATCCCGGGTTCGATCTACATCGACCGCCCACTCTGGTCCATGGTTTTTTCATGATGTTCCCAAATCACTAGTCGAATGCAGTGAAGGATTATTTTTCTACTAAGACTTTCCTGTCCGCTATTTATTCTGTTTTAGAGTTGTAGGAGGGGCGGTGGACCGGAGCTTTAAAGCGATTCCTTCCCAGGCGTTCTTTAGGGACTCCGCGGCCTCACCAATGGAAATCATCGGAGGTTAAAGGATGAAGGTGAGCTTGGATGGCCTCTGACGCATTCCAACTGGAAACGTTAGGCACCCCGCCCGTAACTGTGCCCGTCATCCGTATATGGTTGTCATTCAATTCTCGGATCTCATAGCTCCCTCCCAGAGGTTAGATAGAAGGAAAAAGGGTCGTTGGCCCTAATTGCGGTGCCCTGACTCCGTTGCTGTCCCTCCCATTCTCCCGTACCTTTACCTTTTTGCTTTTTATTAAAGTAAGTCAACTGGTAAATGCCAAATAGAGCAGATGAGGTTAACAGTCCGAGTAAAGTTCAATGAATCTGAAACTTCATATTCCAACACTATGCGACAAACCTCAGACCAATAACCTCTTAACACACCATTTTGGGACCTGTTGTATACTCTTATTTATCGCATATACTAAATATGCTAAAGTTCTGCTAACGGAAATTCTATACTTTTCATTATTTTCGCGTGTTTTATTTTATTTGCAGCTAGCAGTATTCCATAACAGGCAGGCAGGCATACCATACCGCAAGTTGCTCTTCTCTTGTATCTCACGTTTCTCGTGACTTACAATGTTAGTTCACTGTGGTTGCAAACAGTAAAAATATTTGCTGAGGTCATTGTAATAAATAATGTCATTAAGATAAAAGATTTGTAAGTATAACATTCATCTAAACTTGTTTAATTATAGTTTCACTCCCCGAATATATTTATTGAACAATCACAAATGTAACTATCACATAACTTTTGGTATTACACCTACAATATATACAGTATTGGTAAGAAAAATTCATTCTTCTTTATGGTTTTTCAGGATTTCAATTTAGGAAATATGGGCATTGTTACCTGTATAAATATATCATCCTAGTAACACAATTTGTTTTGCTCTATGTTTCTGTGCCGAACGATGAGGGCTAGGCAGTTTTAGGATGGTTATAATTAACGCAACCAACCCACCACAGGTGTCATGAGCGGGGTGCAGTGCTGGAGGTGGAACATGATCAGCGCCCCGATCCCCGGTAATGCGTCTTCTCAACCAGGGTTAACTATGCTTACATACTGCAGCTATGGACAAAAAAATGTTATCTAGTCATTGTTAGTAGATTTACTGGCATGTAAAAGTGTTCCTGCGGGACGTAATTCCGGTGCCATGGCAGTCTGTATATGATTCTGGTACTTGTTAGCTTTGTGAAATAAATCACTTATAATTTAAAGCGCTACACACAGAACGCAGAAAAGTGCTGTAACAGAAATCACTATTTTATCATGTGCATAGGAGGACCTTCGCCGTTTTCAAGTAAATGTTTGTCTTTTATCTCTGTGGCGCCGTATGTGGTAAGAGCGGGCTGAAAACACTCAAAACAGAGTGGTTATGTTCTTGGTCTCCTAGTTATGTGAAATTCCATGAGAATGAAGAGAATTGTATGTTAGGCTTCATATCAATACCTCAAAGTTATGTTATCTGCCTCACTGGCAGTCATCCTCCACAGTCTCGGGGTAAACATGCTAGCCTCTGATTTACGAAGTCAAACCCAGTTCAAACCCAGCAGAGGTCAAGGGATTTTTTTCCGGCCTAAAAATCTTAATATGATTTTCTTTGAAAGGCAAGCAAATCCGATGGTTCCGTGTCTTAGAAATAATGGTTCATAAAAGCACCTCAGGCCTCTGATCAAAATTGATGGTGTTTCACGTCCAATTCAGAACAGGACGCTGAGAAACACGGCATTAAAGAACGTCCATAGATAAACACCATATTTTAACTTCATCGCTGGAACCTACCAGTTATATACATAATACAATAAGCTCTGTAAAACCGCGCTTTTCTGTGAAAGAAACTTCGTATTCCATCCTCAAACACGGAATTGGGGTACCTTTCATTGTTGAGTTATGCTGTTCAGAAATTGAATACCACATTGATATATACACATACCAAAACTACTAATATTTTGCTATCTTGCTTTTCACTTTCTCTACAACATATTGGTACTTGGAGCAATTATTTTATAGATCAAATGTGCAATGCCAAAGGTTTACTGTACCAGGTGGCCCACTGCAGTTGGCCCCACCGTGTGTTAAAACAGTTGCAGAGGTTCACGGCGCAAGAGAGGTCAGTGCGTTGCAGCGGGTCGTGAGGTGAGAAGGAATTGAACCAGCGTGCGTAGTTCGTGGTAATAGACAATAACAGTATAAACAACCGAAAAAGTCTTTGTAGGCGCTTGAAGTGTTTTGGTGAAATAATCCCAGAAGGGAGCAGCGTATGTGAGTATTGGAGGAATTAGCGTCTTGTATAGTGTCAGTCCCACTTTGAGGTTTGGCTGTGAGTTCATGTTTATAAAGGGATAGAGTTTGCCTAGTTGGGCGTTCGCTTTCTCCCTTATTTGGAACACATACTGCTTCCATGTGAGTCCCTGGTCCATTATAAGCCCTAACCAGGTGACTGTGCTTTTCCACTCAATATTTTCTCCGAGTATAGTGAGTGGGGGAAGCTGGTGTTGCCCTAGTCTATGACTGATTCTTTTGGTCAATATGATAGTCTGCGTTTTCTTGGCATGCACCTTAATTCGCCATTTGGTGGACCAATCCTGCAGCTCGCTGAGAGCGTTTTGTAATCTGTTATGTACAATGAACTGTGTTTTTCCCAATTGCGCGACAGTTGCTGTATCGTTTGCATAGGTCAATAAATTCGTGTTTTGTGTTTTTGGAATGTCATTCATTGTTATGTTAAAATATTCGGCCCCCGTATACTTCCTTGTGGGACTCCCGCTTTTGTGGGGTGGGGGGAGGAGAGATAGTTGTTTACTCTAGACTGAAATGTCCGATTGTGTAGGTAATTAGCGATTAATTTTATTAGCGAATCGCGTATGTTAAGTGTTTTCAGTTTCTTGACATTCAGTTGACATACGCCATTGAAGCACTTAACCATATATAGTTACAAATATTTTTCACATACTCTAGACCATTTTCTGGCATATGTTTTATTACTTCATATGGAATGTTGTCCAGCCCAATGCTTTTACTGCTGCAGTGTCGAAGAGTTTCCAATGTTTTTCAAGACATACTTTTTTACTGAATGGTTGGTTTGTGTCAACAATATTTAGAAACAAATTATAATTCTGGAGTTTATTTTTGTTCTGAAGAATTTCAGTATCATAATTATAATCACTTAAAACATCTGAGAATTACTTTGCTAAAGTTTCTGCAATAATCAGAGTCTGTAATCGATATTCAGAATGTAGCAACGCAATATGAGAAATCCTATTTAAACTTCTAGTAAAATAAAATATTCAAAGTTTACGCCACATTTCGTACTGAGTAGACCCATTATTGAAGGAAGACACAAAGTTAACGAGAATTTCTATTGCTACGCTTAGTAATCCAACGCGCAGCTGCACGAAGACGCTTATAAGCAATTTGATTGTTAATAGTGTGGTTGCGTTTATTCGTATTTGTAGCATGCTTTATCCCTTAGTTTGATAGCTTCTCTCCATTCTTGGTTCCGCCAAGGGACATGACTGTGCATGGATGCATAAGATCTTGTTGGAATACAAAGTTCCGCCTATGTTGTAATAGCAGTAGAAAAAAGATCGACAATAGTATCACTGCCCGTATTGGAAAATGTTCTGCACTGTAATAGCTTGTGTACAGAAAATTGAATAGGATTTTTAAATTTAAACCAGTTTACGTTATGTAAGTTCAAAGATTGATAGCGTATATACGGGTTAGGAGTATAATCAACTGAAATACTGATAGGAAAATGATTATTTCCGTAAGGTATGGAGTAAACCGACTAAATAAACAACTGAGCAATGCGGGGGGGGGAGGCAAAGGGAGAAGTCGATGTTACTAAAGGAGTTAAAAGCAACACTGTAATGAGCTGGATTAGTATAATTTAAAGGTACTAAATTATAGGTGAGAGTGAGTTTCTCAATAATTCGTTCAACAACGATCTGTGATATTGCTACCCCAGAGCAGGTTATGACTGTTAAAATCATCAAGTATAACATACGGTTGAGGTAATTGAGAAATTAAGTCAGAAAGAGCAATAAAATCAATATCTACACTTTTAGGGAAATAAACATTACAGAAACAAATGGACGTAGTCAAAAACACTGAGATAGCTAGAAGCCTCCAGGCCTGCTTTAAGGGATACTTCTTTATGGGACATGTTATTACTAATATACCTGACTACGCTACCACTGACATGACGAATCTCAAGAGGGTTGCCCTTATAGCCAGAATAATTTTAGTCAAGCTATGTTTTCGCTCTTAAAATTAATTTCCTATAAAAAGATGGTGTGTCAATATAAGCATCTTTAAGCGTTCTAATTGAGAGAAAAACCGATTAATGTTTACTGGTTTACGCTGCAGCTTTTATTCATGGCAGCAAGGTGGTGGTGGTGGTGGTGGTGGTGTTTAAGGGCCCTCTGACAGCTAGGTCATTTGGCTGCAGCAAGGTGAAGTAAATCTCGTCCTCAGAGATATCCCGAGGTCTCGGTGTGTGCAAATTGTGCAAGTCCCCTATAGCAGGCAGTAGTTTTTTTTTTTTTTTTTTTTTTTTTCATTCGAGTAATTCTGTTCTTTATTCTGCTACCCTGCAGATGCGGGAATATTTTACGCAACGTCTTAAATATTTTTTCTAAGTCTGGTGTATAATTTAATGCTAATTTTGAGACATAAACAGGCGCTTTAGCATTGTCATAGAAGTTCAACAACTGTGCAAAGTCGAGGACATATTCCTTTGGATTCATCTTTATGAGAGACTTAACGGATGAAACGGCATTGCTATCAGATGACTCATTTGGCTGTTTAGATTGCTGGTGTGACTCGTTAATTCCCTGAGAATTAGTGCTCTCGAGGAAGAAATGGCACGTTTCGTGGTATTTTGAATTTCCATTGGAATCTCAGAGGAACCTGCAGGTGCACTGTTTACACCAGGGACCGGAAATGATGAAATTGCAGTTGCAGATGGTCCAGAATTGGCAGAGTTCTCAGCAGAATTAAAGGTAGGTATGTTCTAAACATAAAAACAGGAAGCCTAGGTAGGACCTAGTGGTGCTGGGACACTGGCAGAAAAACGAGGAAGATCATTAGAATTTGCTAACGGCTTGTTTCGTAGGAGAGTAGGGTCACTTGGCTCGTTGTTGCACTGGCGTCCTAAATGACCTGCCTTAGATAAAAAGCAAATGGGTATGTCAAGAGATGCATATGCCCAGTAATTAGAACACAAAATTTACCTGAAAACTCTCAGGGAGTTTGTCGAAATCATTAGGGTGTACATACAACCGTGGACAAAAACATTATATGTGGGAAAATTCAGGGTTGCTGATTCCAGCTCTGATGTAAGTAATAGCAGATGTAGAGTGAATACTGTGATTTACTAAACACTTCTCAATTACGTGGTGCGGTATTACTGGGCATACGTTAGATGATATTACTCTCTTGTATTTAGTAATCAGAGGTCTAAGCTCCAGCATCACGTTATCGAGTGCTTTCTTAGGATGATTAGGACTAAGCTCCTCTGCTATCTTTTTGTTTCCCAGGAACATGTATATTCTAATATTATGTATCCGTGATACAAATCTGATGTTTGTTGGATCAGGCAGTTTACCTATTGCAAAAATATGTTCTTTAATTGATATATTATC
Source organism: Tenodera sinensis (assembly GCA_030765045.1). NCBI lineage: Eukaryota > Metazoa > Arthropoda > Insecta > Mantodea > Mantidae > Tenodera > Tenodera sinensis. The sequence goes on along the minus strand of CM060965.1, from coordinate 113,593,156 downwards.
ATTTGCTTAGATAGCTATAGCTTGTTCTGCCGTGAGTCCGCTCTGTGTTATTGCAGAGATGGGTTAGCAGTAGTGGGTTTGGAAAACATTTACCTGAGACCTAACCTTAGTTCTACAACTCCAGCGGTCCGAGTCGCCTGTAGCCCGGGTACTCTCTTCAAAATACACGTAATCAACACAGTTGTTCTTCAGAAAACACGTATAACCATCCCTATATTACTGGAAGCTGTAATACTGTAGGTAGTGTTGAAATGAAAATAAGTCAAAGAAATACAGCCATTACATCCAATTTCCAGATTGCATGCCTCTCTGATGAACTTTTTTTGTTCCTACCAATAAATTCAGTGTTTTTGCTTAAGAATTTATAATTACAAAAGTAGTAAAAGTTTTAAATATCAAGCAGCTCGGAAGAATATCGTCACTTTGTATTTTCTTCACATTCCTTCACTCCATTTTCTTCTACTCTAGAACTGTCTGTTTTATATGTGGTGTTAATCCGGAAACAGTATTGAGATCATATAAATATAATTCTGATGATTATGTGTTTCAAATAACTTGAAAATTATATCAAATTTTTAGTATAATGTGATACTCAATAATAACAAATTGAATACCTGTTAATTGATTTTCCAATATTGTAATTACTCTAAAATTTAGCTTTAGGTGTATTAAATGTCTCTATGCAAAAAATAAAACAAAAGAAAAAGTAATAAAATGAAAGGGGAAAATAAGAAAAAAGCAAAGAAACACAAAAAACAAACACAAATAAAAAAAAGCCTTTTCATGAAGCTAAATATTTACTTAGAATTATATCTGCTGTGCTTTTTAATACCTACTTTTAAGTTGGAGAGCAGCTCAAGAATATCAGCAACAGCATGGATGCAGAGGTATCATTTCTCTCATCCACCCACCTCTATTCCAATAAATATGCTCATAAATCAAGCGTCTTTGATACCCATGTCACGCCCTACCTTGTCTTTAGGTGGAGACAAAACCCATAAAGAGAAAAGAAAAACTGTGAAATAGCCAACTTCAGATGTAAACGATGTACCCATACAAAAATAATAGCGGCCGTAAAGCACAATGCTTCAAGATGAAACAAAAATATATCAGTTCTCCTAGCTCCGCTATGTTCCTTTTTCCTCTTTTGGGATGGACTAAGGGACATCATCAACAACAGAATCTCAGATTGGGAATTGCAGGTTCCTCCCACTCAGCAGAATAGCTCTTGTTTACTTCTATTTGGGCCAAGAGCACGGCCATTTTTGTGTTGATATACTTCTAATGGACCAAAATGTCATCCTGCCAGCCCTACTGTCTCTAAAAGGTCGTTCAACCGCGAGAATTCAGCCTCATATGGCTACTAAAAGCGCTTGGTTTGCAACAAATGTGTAACATGTTCAGCCTCTTTAGTCCATGTATTTCTCGTACAAGTTACAACATAAAATATCTTTGTCAAAGATTATATTGGAGGTGATGCCCTTCTGTTTTAGGTTTTAAGTAAGTTGCAATTAACATGTATTAATTCTTATGAATTTTTCATAGTTAAGTACATGACTGGTTACAGCGGTTTTCCTTAAACTACAGAATATTTTGTGTATAAATCCAGTTTCAGTATCCAACAAAATACGTAATTTATTTTACATCTGATTGTACCTGGTAACTCTAAATATTACGCAAATTGATTTCTTTTAGCTTAAAACAAAATACTAAAATATTTGAATTCGCGAACTAGCGCGGTAGAGCTGTTGTGCAGCACATTAACAACTCTGCAAGTGTGTGAGATCAGAGGAACCAATTGCACGCAGGTGCCCTTGGTGCGTGCTCTTATTTAGGCGGAAAGTAGTTTCATCAGAGAACACAATAATGTTCACGATGTTAGGGTTCTGTTCGAGCATGTCATTCAAGGTTTCAGTAAACTGAGTGCGTCTGTCAAAGTCATCTCCACTGAGTTCTTTCCAGCAGCTGTAGCTTGTTATGGGTGCCATTTGACTGCATATGGACTTTTGACTGACATTGTAGTCCATTGCAAACTGGCGAGTAGATAGATGTGGATTTTCTTCCACTGATAATAAAACATCAAGAGCTGTAACTCGTTTTGGCCTTCCAGGCTTTGTCTTACTTAACACTTCCAGTTTCATTTAATTTTTTCAGAAGTTTGCTTACCGTAGAACGAGTAATCCTTCGATATGGATGCATTTCATTAAACAAGACACAAATCTCTTCTTGGGTCCTCCTCCTTTCACCATATCCAATCATCATTAGTATTTCAATTCGTTGTCTTTCTGTAAGTTGTGCCACGATAAATTACTTTCAGGAAGATTTTGCAATGAGATAAGCATTGTTTGCCTTATTAGCTTAGCTTTTGTCTGTATTGATTCAATCCAATGCCACATACTGAAGTAGCCTACTGTATTGTTTAATTTAAAACCTTGATACGGAAATTCAGTTGATGCCAGTGGTCGATGTAGACACTCTTTTGACTTCATCAGTCTAACGCGACTAGGCGAACGGTTTTCTTTTTGAAATGCAATGTGTGGACGTCTCTCCTAACCAGGGAGTGGGGTTTTATTACGAAATCCATCAAGTTAACCATTCATCTATAACGGGAAGTGGAAGCTCCGGACCTTGCTGTGCTCTTGTAAACAAATACAGTGGAAGGCAGTACAGCCCTCGTGTTACCTGCCGTTAATCTCATTCCTATGTTAACTTACTAAAACCCCCCTCTCTGCTCGTAACTCACTCGACGGTTGGCGCTATTTTGAAGCAGTCCGATGACAATTGATTCTCGCAAATGGAACAATATTTTGTGTTAACTAACGGTCGGCATACCTCCACTTACTGTCATTGAGTTTCTTTTGTGTATTAAAACTTACGAAACTACAATTCTATAGTCATTTTTCGACAAACTCTGAGGATGTGGCTCATTAGCTCTGCTTAGCAGCCGTGGCAGGAGTGCAACACGAACCTCAATAGTCAACCAGCTAGAAATCCAGTTCAAATTTTTAAGAGTCAACGTATAAAACGATCAACATCAACCTGCTCAATTTGAAGTAATGATGCGTTTTCCTTTGCTCAGTACACACGCAGTAAGGTCCTAATAAATTTAAATTGCTGTTTGTACGTTCTGAGACTTGAGGATTGGAGGAGTGCAGAAAAACGAAGTGTTGCCATTTAAATTAAAAGAAAAAAAAAACACACGCCCTTTATTTATAGTCACAGTAATGTAAGGTCATGTTGACATCTTATAGCTTTTGTAAGAAATATCACTTCGTAGAGTTGCAACAGCGGGGTTACACCCATTGTTCCATACTTTTTACTCACCCAGTAATAAAAGTTAAGGGAACTCCAGAGGCTGCTCTCAGAAAATTTCAGATATACATTTTATTTATCGTGCAAACATTTTAAACATGTAGCACTTCAGAACAGTTTTAGAGTTGTTTCTCAGAAAACAAAACCTACGAAAATGTTCCCATGTAAAAGGTGGCTTAGGGTGGGGGAAATTTCTTAACAAATCTTTCCATATATCCTTAGAAGTTGCTTGATTTTAAATCTCAAGTGTGATTTTTTAATTATTTTTTTTTTTTTAGTTATGCTGTTTACAGACACTCAGACACCCACATACACACACTCAGACTCACAAGTGTTTTCAAACAATGTTTACTATAGACAAGTAGAAGAGAAATTAAAAACTCGTAAGTTGACTCAAAATTTGCTACAGGGATAAGGGCATTTTTGTACACAAAACAGGAAATAAGTTAACCTGAAGCATTCCAATTGGTGAAAATATAAAACGCACTTCCGGAATGTCACATATTTTGTTTAACATTTACTTGAAACGAGCTTTGAATATTTGGTGCCAGAAATGTTCAAGTTTGAGAATAAAGATTCTTGACCATACTCTTCACCATCTTCTGTTCTGAATGAAACAGAATCCTCTCCCTGGATAGATAAAAACCTGGAATTTATGCTGAGAGAGCTCAAAGAGGAATATAGTATATGGAGTTTGTGGATCAGAATAAGGGGTCCATAAATATTACACAAGATTCGGTGAATATGGAAGCAGTTGAAGATGAATTGAGAAAGTCGTTCACCAATTTATAGTATTTAGGGACAGTAAGAAATGGCCCTTGTACATGTGACGTAAACATAAATTCCATAATACCGTTGGGTAACCTACGAGATAAATCAGTGTAGGATAACACATTAAGACTATACATATCACAGCATGGGTGGGAAATATAGGTACTTCTATATGGATTTAAGATGCGTCCTCAAACAAGGAAAGTGAGGGATAGAACTAGAACCTAGAAATGGATTATGATATGTGTTTCATAACAAAACCATTGTTAAATATCGTATGTAGCGGCGCTCCGCTACATAGGTACATAGAGTGTAAGACAATCTTGAAATGGCAACCATCAAGAAGAGTAGGAGGAGGAGACGAGGGTTAATAATGTGAAGAATGTGGCCAGAAAGCAACAGAAAATGGAAACTTAGGACGTGTTGACTGGAGGAATCGAGAATGAGCTTGTGGAAATAGAGAACGGCAAACTTAGAGAAAGTGCCGAAGCTTAATGCTGTACGCACTGTCCTGGGCAGAACTCGAGACGGAAACCTCTGCCGCAGAGAGAACAAACACGATCCAATCATAAAGGTTCGGACAACCTATGAAGTGCATATCGGGGGGGAGGGGGGGGGGAATCTACGCACCTACCATAACCTTTTATAAAAACAAATACCAACTGGATTACATCAAAAGTAGGTGCCCGGAGCACAATTCTAGTTCTTTTTGTGAACTTCGGAAAGAGCTTGAACTTCCAACTAACAACATAAGGAATGTTGTTAATGCCACTATACATGACTCTGCAAACATTCTCAGATCTCAATATTTTGTTATATGATCTGTATTTATAGGCTTGAATTACATGAAACCATAATATAATTTATACTCGTACTATCATTATATCCTGTCTGTAAATTCTTAAACCGAAACTCAAAGTTTTTGTCTAATGCCTATATTTGTTATTTGTGTGTTTGTTACTCTGTCAAATTTGGCAGCCCACAAATAAGCTGTTGATTTATTTCAATAAAGTAGTGTAAAATATACTACTTCTACTTCTACTTCTATTACTATTACTACTATTACTACTGTTACCACTACTACTGCTACTACTACTACTACTGCTACTTTTACTTCTATTAAAAATAATGATAGTAGTAATAATAATAATAACAATAATAATAATAATAATAATAATAATAATAATAATAATAATAATAATAATAATAATAATAATAATAATAATAATAATAATAATAATAATAATAATAATAATAATAATAATAATAATAATAATAATAATAATAATAATAATAATAATAATAATAATAATAATAATAATAATAATAATAATAATAACAAACAATAGTAACAAGATGAAGTAGAACTCGGCTTGTAACGATACATTATCTGGTTGCATTATAACTACAATTGGTATATATTTTGCTTAACTTCAGAGTTTTAACCGCACTAGTGATACATACTATTAAAAGCTTTAATAAACCCTGACTGGAGTTAGCTTCCAGTATTAAAATGTATGCTTCAATACAATTACCCACTCCCCCTCATTGTCTGCTGCAGTTGGGTCAAACGATCTTCTCCAAGGCACTTTAAACAATTTCCTGGTCCATAAACTTGAACTTTATAGCAATTATGAAGCCATGGTCGCCCTACCTTGTACGTCTTACCTTGACTCCAATGCTGGATTATATCTGGTCTTATTAAACAATTTGGTCCCGCCGAGTTAATATCCTTTAGAAACTGGAGACATCGCACATATAATGCCATCATCAATCAATTGCACTGACTGACCTTGTAGTTGGTTAAACTAGAAGCCTGGGACTTAAGTCGCCATTAAGCTATGTTATCTCATATGAATTTGAGATCTCCTTGTGTAGTTTACTTGGGAAAATACGAGTGAGTTGAAGAATTTAATGTCTTGTCGGCTTTTTGGCCATGTTAGTTCAGTGGTTAGAGCGTCCCGGACGGAGACCGGAAGATCTGTGGTTCGAATCCCAGCTATGTCATTGAATTTACCTGTCTCCCTCTACCTTCTCCAGAAATGGATTTAATTCAGTTTATCTGTAATTCGGCTGATCGTCATACAGCAATTCTATAAGTTCTTAATGATTGCCTCTCTGTGCTGAGTTGAAAGATGTGCACAGAGGGAAACTAATTTTGTATCTTTGACAGGTATATCATTATTGCATTTTTTCACATTTTTCAAATTACAAAAAAATAAAACGCTGCCGCAGGTCGTAGTGAAGATGTCTTTTTTAAAGTTGCATAACACTTTAACCTGGTAGGCCATATCGGTCGTTGAATTAAGTGGCTGAAATAATGGTAAAGTGAGCCCGGGGTCAATACAGCTTAGAATTCGTGTTCGCAGGTTAACGAAATCCCCCAGAAAAACCGTAACCCGGTAACTCAAACTAACCGAGATTCAGGAGTTCGTGAAGGACCCCTACGCCCCAGAGGGGGCAGTGATGGCTTGTTTGCACAATTGGACGGGTATGTTATTTTTCTGCTACGTCGTATGTACGATACGTAGTATTTCTTTCGTTCAGTCTTTCCAGAATTATTATAATAATACAATGATCCTCAGTCCTCTTTCTTTCTCTTATTCTTTCCTTTCTCCCATTCTCATTTGGACATTACGACTAGAATGAACACAAGTCTAAGATTCGAGAAGTTGCCTTTGGAGATCATGAATTTGCTCATGCATAGAGCTTATAGAAGAACTACATTTTTCGAAAATGATGGACAACACTTTCCATCGGAAGAACCATAACACCATAACACAGAACCTATAGTTACATGAATTAGCGTTGTCAAATTTGCACCGATATCGCGTTTTATGCTGATCACAGCACAATTCTAGAAAAGCTATTTACTTTGGGTCTCTTGATCAGTTATGCACGATGTTTTACGTGGCGAGAAAGTGAGTGTGGTGAAATCTCCTTTCTCTCATATAATCACCGTTTTAATTTATGTTTGAGACTCAAGTGCTATTTTCATGCATGCAAGTCATAATTCCTCTTTTATCACTTTTCTCCACTTAGATGTTTCTCAGATAAAACGTATTAGCTTACCTAGGTGTTTGTGTCGAGTTCACGGCGCATTTTGATTTACACCATAATCCATAAGAGTGATTGTATAAGTATTTATAAGCGCTATATTAAAGAGGATCTGCACCCTTTTGTTCTTCAACATGAACTGAATATGTGGTTAACTGTAAAAGAGAACAACTATAACATTACTTTAATGCAGGTTTATTTAATGTTAAACTTTCAAATCACTGTTGCACAATGATTCACAAAATATTCCATATTATCAAAACGCTTCTCCTGAAACCCTTTTATTTCCCCTTAATATTGCGACCAAGACGACAAAACCGTCCAGTTACTTTTTTCACTTTATTTTTCTTCTAAAACTTTTGCATTTATACAGTTCTCTTCTACTAACGTTAACAGAGACTACAGTCTTCCGTGATATTACTACTCACAACCGTTTTTTTCTCGTAGCCTTGACCTAGTCCATTCACTTTGTCTCGTATGCACTAACACCGTCGATACAATCACTCATCGCTAATTAAAACCTCTTCGCTTCGACATGACGTATCTCTCACGAAGACAGTAACCCCCCCTCCTCCCCCACACACACATACTGACATAATGACCGACTCATTTCTGTAAAAGTAACTCCCCTAAATCGTTGCCTCGTCTCCTTGTATATATGGGCATGGCATCACACGGTCCTTTGTGGATCTTCTGCAAACACGCCGGCCACCGGATACCTCTAGAACGTTCCAGCAATCCTTTGTTAACCGCCACGATCATTGTTGTTAATCAGGGGTACACAAACAATCGCGCGAGGATCGTCTTTGTAGACTTGCCGGTCTGGTATATGGTGTGAAGTAACTTAGCCCCGACCGTCCTTTGTGGTGCGCCACGCCCAAATTCACAATATCTCCAAATTTACTCTCATAGGGTTATACAGCATATTTCTTAGCATTTCCAGCGATAACCAACGGAAACAATTATTTATCTATCAGATGTTAGGGAAAGGTAGTTTCAAGGCACTTTATAAAACGTTTCCTTGCAAGCAGGAAGAGGAGGAAATGTAAGTTTATGCGCACTCAACTGCATGTTAATCAGCGTCCTTAAAGACGGATCATGGAAAAGGCAGAGATAAATTTCAGTATAAAAGTACTAGTAAAAAGGAAAAAGGAATATACACAAATATATCAAAGAGGCAAAAGTCATAATTAAAACAAAATTATAAAAAGGTTGAAAAAGTAACAAATTTCTATATATAAAGTTTTAAATGATCAGGGTCAAGCTTACCTTTGCTAAAAGCATCAAAACTCTTTCGACAACTTCATCATCCGCCAGGACCTCAGCAGGAATGACAGGAAGTTGCAGAATCTCGAAGTTGCGCTAGGGAAACACACTCTAGAGCACGTGACAGACTGACAAAAGTTTGTCGCACAGCGGACAAAGAGGAGCAGGGTCCCCCTTAAAAATGTAATCATGTGTGACATTGCAGTGGCCAAGTGCAATCGAACCAAAATTATCTCTTCGCGATGAGATATGCGACAGAAAGTTACCCAGTTTATTGGAAGTTCCTTTACTTCTCCAAGCTCATTGCCGCGGAAAAATGACCACTCTTTGTGACAGCGCGACATCTCCGCTCTCCGCACTTCCTTTCATGTAGGTGAATATTGAACATACAATTAAATTCTTAGTACTTCTGAAATGATATAGTTTAAAGCTTCAATGAGGTGAAAAGGAATCTTCACGCCACCATATATTATGTTAAGGATTCTCCTTTGTTTCTTGATGGCCACACAAATGCACAACTGTATAAATCTAATTTAAATGTTATGCATGTACATATGTATTCCGGTTCTTAAGAAACATCATCTATTTACTTTCATTCCAGTGGATGAATAATTGACATTTTCTATATTCTAATATTGTTCAACGAATGCACTAAAAACAGGGCCCAGGACTCCTTATTCGCCGCAGAAAGAACAATTCTTTCGAAACTAATGACCTACAATTTGTGACTGGCTATAGATTATTAGAATAGGTCACATGGAAAATGTTAGAGGAAACTGAGCCGCGAAATTGAATCCTACGAATAGCAATCGACAACTTTTATGGATTAAATAGTTATTTGTAACACCAATATTTTACTTTAGGAAACGCAATCCGTGAATGGAAACAGTGGCTAAATATTTGAAATATAACTTTTGATTAAAACAAGATACATTTTGTAATGCAGATGCGCCAGAAAGCACTATTTGAACTACATGAAATAGCTATTATTTATTCATGCCAACAAGCATACTATTGGTGTTTTTAAACACTCAAGCCGTGTGTGGGGAATGTTTGAGAGGTAGAATTGGAACTGTAAAGTTCAATACCACAGCTGGGATTTAAACCACAGAACCTCCGCTTACTAGGCGGGTGCTCTAACCGGGAGAAAAATACGAATCGGTTGGGGAATTCGCTGTCATTCTTGCAGGTTGTCACTGTAGCTTAACGATTAAAACACCCGCCTGGTGTGCGGAGGATCTGTGGTTCAAATCCCAGTTGTGACATTCAAATATTCAGTTCCAATTCTACCTCTCATACATAAACTAGTACTTAATTAAAATGTTGACATTTCAAAAAATAAAACTAAATCCGTGACATTTCAGGGAATCCATTCGTTAAGATGCAAACCTGTATTAGACAATAACAATTGAACAAGTAAACGTATTTAAATTTTTAGGATCTTCAGTATCATAGATTAAAGAAGTACATATTGGAACTAAAATTGAAAGTTTCTCAAAAATATGTGGAACCATTTAACGAACGTTAAAAAATAACGTAACAAAAGATACCTACGATGGTGAAGTTCGATAAACCCATGACAGTTCCTGTAATTTTATACGGTAGCAAACCTTGGACAATAACAAATAGAAGTAAAAGTGGATTACAGGCAGCGGAAATGGGATTTTTAAGTACGATTTTAGAAGTCTCTAGAAGAGACAGAACAAAGAATGATGCTATCAGAAATCAATTAAAAATATTTAACCTAAATGAAGAAATAGATCATAATAGACAAAAATGGCTAAAACACGTAGAGAGAATAAATGACGAACGTTAACCAAAGAACATACCAAACATACATACCAAAAAGATAATGAAACGTCGAAATACCTAGGAAATGATAGGTAAATCAATTTATTAAACATTTGGAGCCTCAGCAAAGGTTTAATGCTTGGTGGAGAAGAAGGAGATATTTCACCATGGGATCAGTCATTGTTAACGTTGACTGTAACTGAGTTCGGACACCCTGGAGTGTAGATGTGTACATAAAGATATCTAAAGCAATCGCTCCCTTACGGTCGCAGTGATCCAAAAGCGCACGCATGGTTTGTCGTCACCATGTGTCCATTTTGTCATCCATAGGGCATAATGCATTAGGAAGTAATTTTTCTCTTTAATATTCAAACAGCTTGCTATGCAAGTTAACTACCAATATTGGTAGCCAGGTTCTGTTCAGGATAGCTTTATATTTGCCAACAATTGAGAAAGATGTTTGAGATAGGACTACATGACATTCTGATGCTAATGGGGGCGCAGGTTTAAACATAACCGTTGCAGTTGCCATTTATTTTCGAAGGCATAATCTCAGCCAGTAAAAACGCTTAGCAAACATTTCTGTTGCCGGTTTTGCAAACTTTTGTGATGAGTCATCGTTGTTATTAATTATAGTTGACTATACGGCAAGAATCGATGAAGGCTAGTTTGATGCTCCCAAAGCTAAAATTGTCGATGGTTGGTAAAACCCGACAATTTTTCTGAAGTTTATCCTTATCCTGGGTAGCTCAACTTCATGTATGTCTGAATCATTTTGACTCCAGTGTAATCATTCATTCGTTATTTAACCATCTAGGACATTTGGCTAACCTCCATTGCCAGGATGTACAGACACCTGACAAAGACCATACCAAAGAACAGGGACAGGCAACAACGAAGGCCGTATATTGTGTGTTCAAACAATGTGTATGATATTTTATAGTCTTTCATTTACAGCCCTCCTATAACTACAATATAGGTACCAAATTAAAATCTCCTCATAAAACATAATAAAATAAACAAAAAGAATAACGTACTGTTAAACCAGTTGAAAAAAATATAAGAAATATATAAATATATTTAATAGTTTGATATAAAACATTGGTCTTGTAAACCAAAAATAAGTTCAACTTTTAAAACTTCAAAGGGAAGAAAACCCTATCATTAATTTCATGTCGGTGGTCTTTTGCTTGTAACATTTCACCTATAGATAATGATGGTGTTCACTCATATCACTGAATTTACTTTTCATAAGTCACATTTATACTTTCAGATTCTGTGGAGGATAGATAATCTTGGCTAGATAAAAATTCCACTCCCCAACCGAAAATCGAACCCAAGACTCTTCGTACAGGGGACAAACTGAATGAGCTAAGGGGTCAGCCCATTAAAGCTTTATCATTCCCTTTTGCATTATGTTCTCTTAAGTTTAGCATCTATAATTTTACCGCTTTCTTTCTCTTCTCTTACTATTTTACTTTCTCCTCTTGGCTTCTTTTTGGCCTTTCTTTGTAGATTATGTTGTTCTCATATCGTTTCTGCTTTTGATTTCCTTTTTAATACTTTCTCTACTACGTATAGTAAGTAGGGAATGTTTTGTATTCGACCCAAAATTTCGATGTCAAGATTTCACTGGAAATATATGTACGTTTTGGGAGCCCCTGAATCCAAAACAGCGTTGTTAGCGTGCGCGTGTGTACATATGTGTGTTTGTGTGAGAACAGCATAACTCGAAAACCAAAAGTCCGTTAAAATCAAAGTTGATATTTTCCCTATCTTTCAAGAGGATGCGACACGAATATTTTGAAGAAAATACCTCCATACTAAACTATCCTTTAGTGGAAAATGTTTTCGAAATGTATGACGTTCTCAAAAATAGCTGTAACGATTTTGATTAAAATGTCATATTTTAAAATATGTTTATGGTAAATGAAATGTATATTTTGAATTTTTTGGGTATAGCCCACTTAGTCCTGTTTATTCTTGATGGCTTTTGCATAAATGGAAAACCGTAAGAGATAGAGCAAATCATACTATACAAAACGTGTAGATATGGTTAAAACAAACTAGTTATGCTCAAATAATTTTTTTTGGAGTGAACCGTTTTGGAGATATTTCTTGTTATTTGTGTGAGTTTTGTAGCAGTTAAACGTTTCTCGCATGGAGATCGTAGTTCACTATTTTCTGTTTTTGTAAAGAGGACGGAATTTCAAAGCCTTTATATAGCGACCAGTTCTAAAAGATTTGACTATCGCTCAAGCTCTACTTATTCCCATATTCTCCTTGCACCTGTAACAAAATTAGCAATACCATAATTTCTGCAAATGTTTATTTCGACTAACACGAAGAAGAGAGAGGAATAGGAGTTTGTAAGAATAGTTAGTACAAGCGTAGAGAAAATCATATGAGTGCAACACATCAGACTTTCTTTTTCTCTTCACTTCATATGCTCTTCCCTTCTTGACTCATTTATGTTATCCCTTTTCTCGCATTGATTGTTCCTAACAATTTTCACTTTGGAGGAGATCACAGTATTGGATTCTAGGAATTTTATTAGTGGCACTGTTCCCCAGTGAGGTAGGTCGCCTATGTTTTGTGCTTGGGGCACACCCTAATCGCTGCTGAAAAAAATTTGTTAGCCACACCTTGGGTGTGGTGGATATAATTAAAAGGTAAATATGCATATAACCTGCTCGCATTTCTTTTACTTTACCGTCATAACTTTATGTTTCACTTACACCTGTCGTTTGCCTCCCAGCGCTGTTTACATTTGTATTGTGTGAAAAGTAGGTGTCGAAGGGAGTTATGGTTACGCACTGATATTTATTGTTAAATGAATATTAGATGGCATTACGTCATGCATGATTATAGCGTTACGGTTCCTGGTGACGCATGCTAAAGGTGAACCGGACCATCCGTTTGTCGGCTGCGGTAGGCATCTTGTTTATCCTCGATAACGGACATCTATTAAATATTTTGCACCATTGTTAAGAAAGACCAGCGGCACAAGGTTACTCGTAAATATTATGGCGTCATGTAGAACCCCGGTTCTGAGAATTTGTTAAGGAGAACGTTTATAATCTGCTTTTTTCATATCAGTAATTAGATTTGATAAAAACATTCTCGAATACCAGATAAATCTTAGAAGGACTCCATTGAAAATATAGCCATTTACATACATTAAGCGCGGGATAATAAACATACTATAAAGAAGGCCATATGAAAAGGTTCTTGGAGACAAGTACGAGACTTGGGACGGATTGCCGCCATGTTATTATGGTCTTGTTTGATATGGACACCTTCTAAATACACATAAAACTTGCTGGAGTAGTGCAATTAAGAGAAGACTCATGTTATTAAGCTTATTTGTGGTCACTCTTGTGTTTGGGTCGAATGTTTAACTTCTGAAGGTTGCTTTAAGGAACGCCCACTCCAGCTCTGTAACATTAATGCGAATACCGCACACCCCTTTTCGCTAACCGTACACTCGAGTGGCATCCACATTATCGTGCATGGTCCCAGGCAATATTTAGGCCTTGAATGAAAAACTATTATAATAAATAAGAAGGGGAAGCAATATGTTCAATCCAAAATTTCGATATCGAGATTCCACCAGGAATATGTTTTGAGGCCCCTTGAATCCAAAAAGGCATTTTCAGAAAAAAATGTGTGTCTTTTTGTGTGTGTGCGCGCGCGCATGTATTTGTGTGTCTGAATAGCATAGCCCAAAACGAAAAGTCGGTGAAAAACCAAAGTTGCTAATTAGGTTTAATATATTTCAAGGATGTGGCATGAAAATTTAGAAGAACATTTTTCCACTCCTAATTATCCTTAACATGGAAAATGTTCCCAAAATTTTGATTTTCTGAAAAATAGCTCAAACCATTTTGATTAAAATTCCACATGTTTAAGATATTTTCCTGCCAAATGAAATGTACATATTGAATTTTCTGGGTATAGCCCATGTACTCTTTCTTGATTGCTTTTGTATAATTGGTAAATCGTAAGAGATAGACCACATCTTACTATACAGAAATGTAGAGATCTCCTTAAGACACAATTTATCCTAAATGATCTTTTTGGGAAGTGAACCGTTTCGGAGATATTCCTTGTTATTTGTCAGAATTTTCCAATACTTAGACGTTTTCAAATGATAACTCGCTTGGTCAATCAAAGCGAACGGAATTTCAAAGTCATCATATAGCGACCCCTCTTAAAAATTGACTATCGCTTAAAGCCTACTCATTGAGAAATAAGTGTTTGTAAGAATATTTTGCAAGAGTACACAAAGTCTGTGAGTGTAGTACATCGGGTTTTTCTGCTGTTTAGAATGAGAAAAACAGTGAACACATTTGGAGAAAAATGTCATGTTAATTTGGATGGTACCTTACAGCACTCCCTAGAGCGGAGCTTTGAATATGACCGAGATTAAAAAATAAAAAAGACCTGTTGTATTCCACTCATACTTTCTCTGTTCTTGTAGCAACTTCTTGAAAACTCGTATTCCAGCATCTTCTTCATATTAGTCGAGATAAACATTTGTAAAATTATCTTATTGCTTATTTCCTTGTAGGTGCAAGGGGAATATGGGAATACAGTAGGCTTTGAGCGTAAGTCAGATCTTTTAAAGCTTTGAAATTCCGTTTTGTTTGCACAACCAGGAGATAAAAATGTGAATAATAACCTACCATTTAGAAAAGTTTAATTATTGCAAAACTCACACCAATAACAAGGAATATCTCCGAAATGGTTCACTCCACAAAGAAATGCATTTGAACATAACTTGTATGTTTTCGTGAGATCTACATTTGTTGTACAGTAAGATTTGGTCTATTCCTTATGGTTTAGCAGTTATGCAAAAGTCATCTACAGTAAACAGGACTACATAGTCTATAGCCAGAAAATTCAAAATATATACAGGATTGGGCAGATAAAACTGTCCCCTGTTATGACATTGATTTGAAACAAACTTTAATGTAATAAAATAATAAAATGCATCAATTTTCATAGTAAATGTTGGAAGTGCTCCATTTGTATTTAAACATTTCTGTGCACGTCTTAAGAGGTTCATAAAAACAGTGTCAATTCCTCGTGGATTATGCTACGGGTGCAATTCCTGCTGTTATTCTTGAGATCATCAATGGTATGGGGATCTGTTCGTGCACATTAATCAGTAATTATGCTTCTCTTCTGTCAGTTTGGAATAAAATTTATCCAAGAAGGTAAGTATTCATCCGTGTTGACTGTGGTGTCGAAGAAGATGGATCCGATAATGCGTTTCGCAGCCATAGTGCACCGCACACCGATCTGTTGGTCGTGCATCGGTTGCTGGAACATTAGGTTAGTATTTTGAGTCACCCAATACCTGCTGTTCTGGGAGTTTACATATCCCATCACTCATGTTTGGCAGGTCCAACCATGTTCAAAAACCAGCGGCAGAAATGTACTGTTTATAAGCAACAATGAAACAAACACGTGGAATATAGTATAGCCAACATAATTACAATGAAACAAAACACGCGGAATATAGCATAGTTAATACAATAATTATTTTCAAGAAAAAAGGAAGAAAAGAAAATACACTATATAATTCCTTTCCGAATCATATGAGATGAGATGAGACGAGCCGGGCCGTAACACTCAATTTCATTTGTCATAAAAATATCTCAAAGGTTTTAATCAAAATCGTTTGAGCCATTTTTGAAAAACTTATAATTTTCGAAAAATTTTCCATGTATACGGTGGAGTGGGGGGATTTTCTTCAAAATCTTCGTGTCCCTTAAAAGTTATTAAATTCAAATATCAATTTTGGTTTCCAACCAACTTTTCGTTAGATGGACGGACACACACACACACACACACACACACACACACACACACACACACACACACAAACACACACACACACATACACACACACAAACACAAATGTTTCTCTAAGAATATCTTTTTTGGATTTAAGAGGCCTCAAAACACATTTTTCCGGTGAAACCTCGACATCCAATTCTTGGGTCGAATACAATACTTCTACTTAGTATACGTGGTAGAGAAAGCAGTGCTCAGATCGAAATATCGATGCAAATTTCGATTTTTTAATTGTTTTCATAACTGTACAACTTAACACCACACATGCACGAATAAACAAATTAATGAATGACTCAATTAATAAATCAAGGAACGAAAGAACAAAAGAACAAAAGAACGAATGAATGAAAAAATGAAAGAATGAAAGAATGATTGAATGAAGTGTCCCATAAAGGACAAGGGCCTCCTGCAACAGAAGAAGCTCTTTATAAAGTTCTTGTGATGAGCTATTGCACGTGGGTAAACTGTTGGCATTGTAAATATTAGTGTTTGTACACATTGGATTTCTCTTAAACTTCCATTAATAATTTTTAAAAATAACTAGATTAACTTAGATGTACTTTTATCTTCAAAAAGTACTAAGCTCCATTATTATTTTGTCATTATTGTTGTTATCCCCATATAGATGTTATAAGCGAAACTAGCGCAAGGTGAACTCTACTATGATTCCTTTGTGACACATTTACTGTCACTGGAGTTTCATTTACGACATAATGTTAAATATTATTTTGCTGTTTAACGCCGAAGTGTGTTTCAACTGCTTATCTGGATAGCGAAGATCTTGTATGTTCTTTTGTTTTTTACCTATATTGTTTCAAACAGCTCCGCGATATGCGGTAAGGCGATAATTAGCTTCCTTTTGGGTTGACGCCGAGTACGATACAAGAATTCGTTGACACGAATGTTGCACCTTTGGCGACTTGACGAGGTCAATGCGAGGTCGCCCTTCTGGAATCTGGCACTGGTCGATAGGCATTCAGAACCTGCCCTCATACGTTCACTTGCCAGCCTAGCAACGTGGTGGTTGTCTTCCACATTGTCCGTTGGCGTCCCGACGGCACCAAGTATATGATGGAGGCCCTCGCTGACCCGCTCTGGGCACACGTTTGGGAAATGGGGAGAAGGGCAACTTCCTCTCTGGTTATATGTCAACGGTACTTCTGGTAACTATATATGCTGGTCAAGAACGCTCACACGTCTGTCTACTTATCTCTCTAATTGTCCGGCGTTGACCCGATTAGCTCGGGCAACAGCCACTGGTTCAAAATATTTAGCTTTCTCAAAAATGACTTCAACGATTATGATTAAAATACCATGGAACTGTTTATAACATTATTAATAAGTAATCCATATGACATTTTCTATGAATGCCTGTGATTCTTCACTTCGAATGATTTTCCTTTTATTTTGTGTAACTGGTGAATCATAAGAGGTACATAAAATTTTTATCTACAAACAATATAAGAGAAGATGTGAAGATTTCAAAATAGCATATTAAGGAGCATTTTATGTTACCTGAAAATATCCAAAACCGGCAAAAACCGAAAAAAGAAATCCGAAAATTTGCACCCTTAAGTTGATGTGCAGGTATGAGGGACCCTCTGTTTTTCGTACTTTAGTTTTAGTTTTGGCGCAATTCGACCTTTTTTAGATTTGGATACTTAGGAACCTTTCCTGAAACTGTCGGTGAAACTCTGGAAATTTCTCTGCATAGTTTGTAATGGCTGAGCTTGTGACTCTTGTTTCCTTCGTCTTTTGATAATCTTCCTTATGCCCTGTATAGCTGCGTTAAACAATTTCTTTCTTGAAACAATAGCTGAGCTGGACCAATGAACTGTGTATCAGCTTTCAATGGTATTCTAATTGCTCCCATTGCATTTTTATGATATTTTATAACCGTTTGTAATATATTTTTAAAGATTGCAAATTTCATCTGATGAAAATTCTTATACTTATCCATTTCTTTTGTGTAATAATCCTTTAATTTAATAGTAGTACTTTGTTTCAAGTTTCCCCTCTTCTTACCAACGCCACTACCTTTCTCCTTAATTTCATTGTGAAGCCCTAAACATAAAGTACTGACCATGTGGTTCAGGCACTATCTTTATCTACATGTCACTTTCATAAATTTATATGTCAATCAAATTCTCTTACGTTCTGCGTATAGACGTTGCACCAATGTAGTATATCTCATATTGCATAGTTCTACTGACCGTTTTAATATATTTTCATGTAGCAAATGCCTAACATATGCGAATATGTGTAATTTAAATACCTATCCAATAAGTATATCATTATACTGCAAGAAGTAAACAACACTTTAATAACCACTAATTGTGATGTTGTTTAGTTATAACAACAAAACATAGACTAATAGATAATATTTGGTGTCATTTCGACTATATAGCCAACATAATTTTCAAGGCTACTAATGTAATATGTAATATGTAATGTGATACGTAATGACAAAAGTAAACCATAAACCATACCAAGAGAGGTTGCGTCGCGCATTCGGAAGTTGCCGAGTTCGCTCAGTCGACCATCTATGACTTGGGTTTTTCGTGGCTTCCCCATGTCACCTAGACCAGCGGTCGGCCAGTATGGGACTTATGACGTAGGAGCGGGCAAACGCTGACGGAGCACTCTGTGAGGAGAAGACACGAGCAGTGCACAAACAGCAGCGGTAGGTGCCTGTAGTGCTTGTTTTATTTGTTACTAAAATGCTCCAAGAGTTCAATATCAAATGTTAGTTAATGAGTTACAATTTATGTTACTTTTGTTAATAATAAACAAATTAATGGAAGTTGATACAATGACGTAACTTCCAAAGAGTCCTGGACAATAGCTACTACATTATGTTTAACGAGCTTGCGTAAAGTTATTACCTACTAGGGCTAGGATTTTCATGGCCTATAAAATACTAAAAAATGTCCTTTAAAAATGCAATTATCACCTAACAATCTCAAAAAATGCCCTATAATATTTAAGAAAATGCTCTTAAAACTGAAATTTTTTATTTTAATATCATCATCAACAACAAGGTTTTAGGCAATTTAATCTTGTTTCGGTTCATATAATTTTAATATTGGTTTAAAGAAAATTCAAAATTACACAAAATAAAATAATGCAATTAACAAATAACAAGTTCAGTTAATGCGCTACACAAATTAAAAAGGATATTCCATAAGCAACTTGCGGGAAAATACTAAGTGTTAATTTACTCAGTCCTGAATTGCAATGCACAACGAACACCATTTGTAGATTTTCAAAGGAAAATGACAGTTGATTATCTGCTAACAAGGCCTTGTACATTGAGAAGCTTGTATTGATACTAGAGGAGCGTACTTAAAGTTAACTGTGTCACTTGCTTCCAACTCTCCTGTTAATGCTCCAAGAGAGAAGTTCTAATCGACATTGTAAGAGAAGAACAATCAAAACGAGAATAGGTTACTGGAAAATGAGACCGGTATACGTGCAAGCTCTGATTTATGCGGATGATATATTTTAATGGCGGAAGCCCAAGAGAATCTGCAACAATCAATAACAGAATGGGCTAGTACATTGAAAGAGAAAGGTATGAATCTAAATGCAAAAAAATAGTAAACTAATGACAAATAATTGGTAAAGAGGAAACAGAGACAGAAATGTAAATTTTCTGGAAAGGTGAAAAATTAGAAAATGTGACAAGCATTAAATATGGAAGAATAGATAAAGAAATTAACAATAGAATCAGGAAGGCAATTAATATATATTACCAAATTAATTTGCTATAATTGGTAGAAGAGAAGTAAGTCAAACCACTAAAATAAGAATATATAAGGTAATATACCAGTAAGTTTTATTATATGGCAGTGAAAGCTGGGCAGTGTTGGATAGGCATGCAAGTAGATTAACAGCAACACACATGAGAGTAGCCGGGTATACTAAGAGGGATCAAGTTAGAAATGTGAGAATAAGAGAATGGCTAAAACAGAAATGTATACTGAAGACAATGGAAAGAAATCCACCAAGATGGCTGGGACACTTAGTAAGGATAAATGAAGAAAGATTACCTAAAAGAACTTTTCAAGCAAGAGCGGAGGGGAAGAAAAGAATGGAGACAATATATGGAACGATGACATGGGACCACAATGAGAGGAATATACAGGTTGGCACAGGATAGGATCGAAAACAGAAAATGGCTGAAAAAACCCGACGCCTGACGGCGTCGTTTTTTTTTTTTTTTTTTTTTTTTTAAATGCTATTTATTGATCGATTAGCGGCACGATGCTTTACAGATCAGTGAGGACTGAATACTATAATATAGTAACACGCAGGGGTAGGCTTACAAACCGCCCCATAACTACATTAGGTTGGAATACCAATAGTACATGGAGCAGTCAATATGTGAGGCAGGCGAGGCAGGCACATTAACCACTGGAGTCACTAGAATCCGACATATCAAGAAGTACATAGGTCTTGGGGTAGTGTCCTCTTCAGGCGTGTGCCTGATCTGTGTGGGCAGATCACTTTTTACTTTCTCTACTACCTATAGTAAGTAGAGGAACTGTTGTATTCGACCCAAAAATTTAATGTCGAGATTTTACTGGAAATATATGATTTGAAGCCCCCTGAATCCTAAAAAGGCAGTTCTAGAAAAAGGCCCATGTGTGTGTCTGTCAGTGTGTCTGTTGAAAGCATAACTCAAAAACGAAAAGTCGGTTAAAAACCAAAGTTGGTATTTAAGGATGCGACACGAAAATTTTGAAGAAACCTCCTCCACCGTACTACCCTTGGGAAATTTTTCGAAAATTTTGATTTTCTCGAAAATGGCTCGATTTTGATTCAAATGTCATACGTTTAAGATATTTTCATGGTAAATGAAATGGACATTTCGAATTTTCTGGCTATAGCCCATGTAGTCCTGTTTATTCTAGATGACCTTTGCATAACTGGTAAACCGTAAGAGACAGACCAAATCTTATTATCTACCAAAATAATAATTGTACATCTTGCTAAAACAGGCTATTTATGTCCAAGATTTTTTTCTTTCTCCTTTCTTTCTTTTTTGTAGAGTTGACCATTTCGCAGATACTCTATGTTATTTGTGTGACTTTTGGAATGCTTAAAACTTTTGTCCAATTCAATATCGTTATCCATTTTTGTATCTTAGCGGTGCGGTCTTCCTTCCTTCTTTCCGGGGCCCAAATGACCCAGCTGTCGACGGGCCCTTAAACTCCACACTCCACTCCACTCCTTCTTTCCTCCCTCCCTCCCTTCCTTCCTCCCTCCCTCCTCCCTCCCTCTTCTCTCCCTCCTTCCTCCCTTTCTCGCTTTCCTTCTTTCTTTCTTTCTTTCTTTTTTTCTCTCTCTCTTTCTTTCTATTATTATCTCTTTCTTTCTTTCTTTCTTTCTTTCTTTCTTTCTTTCTTTCTTTCTTTCTTTCTTTCTTTCTTTCTTTCTTTCTTTCTTTCTTTCTTTCTTTCTTTATTTCTTTCTTTCTTTCTTTTTTTCTCTCTCTCTTTCTTTCTATTTTTATCTCTTTCTTTCTTTCTTTCTTTCTTTCTTTCTTTCTTTCTTTCTTTCTTTCTTTCTTTCTTTCTTTCTTTCTTTCTTTCTTTCTTTCTCGCTTTCTTTCTTTCTCTCGTTCTTTCTCTATTTCTTTTTTTCTCTCTTTCTTTATTTATTTCGTTCTTTCTTTCTCTTTCTTTCTCTCTCGTTCTTTCTTTCTTTATTTCGTTCTTTCTTTCTCTCTCTTTCTTTCTCTCTCGTTCTTTCTTTAACCATGTGCTTACAATATAGTAAGACATTTCTCTGATTTCGCCTGCTGCGGAGATTATTCGTGCCACAAGGTCCCTCCAGATTCAACAGGTGTTTCATACACTACAGTTCTCCTGTGTGCCCACAAAAAAAGTCATGTGGAGTAAGGTCAGGGAAGCGTGCCGGCCAGGCTATGGGTCCACCTCTGCCTATCCAGAGATTGCTGAATGTAGTCGTAAGATAATGATGTACTTCAGCACCAAAGTGAGCTGGTGCCTCATTATGTTGAAACCACATGTCCTGTTTGCTATGAAAGGAACTGATTCCACTAGACCAGGCAGAACTTGTTGCACAAGTACTAAGTAATTGTAAGCATTAAGTCGGTCGGGGAAAATGTATGGAAGTTCTCCCCAGTACAGGCCCACACATTAACGCCAACTCTCTGTTGATTGACACCGCTGGTGTCTTTGCTAGAGTACGGCAGAATATGGCACTCCGATGCGCTCTTTGTATTAATTGCATGGGCGTGCGTTTCAACATTTGCTTTGAATAGTAAAGCTGTGATTAACTGTAAACAATGAAATGCCTGTGTTGTGTTTATGTGCTCTGTGTTGAATTCTTGGATTAAGATTGTGTGCCTTACTAAGATAAACGCAATACTAATTTGTACTGTTGATTTTGCTGTAAATACTTAAACTGGGTGGGAGGCAGTAATGACATTAACACATCTAGGGCTTAAAGAAGGAAGCACCACAGCAAAAAACTTTCCTTAACAAAAAGTGTTTAAAATAATGTTATCCGTCAGCTCCCAAAGTTTACCGGTCTAATTTTGGGACTCTCTAAAGATCGCATCCTGAAGTATTTTGTCACTGTTATCCTATAATGGAACAAACAGTTGTTTCTGTTCATCTATATGTAAACTCCTATAGCACCTAGAATGCATTGGACTATGACATAAATATAAACAAAGCTTGTCCATTTGAAGATATTGCAGATAAAATTAAACAAATAAAATACATACTTGCTCTTGTAGCACGATTCAACTGGCTTGAATTGCTTGGCTGGTATTTTCTTTCCTGTATGTACACGTTATACATTTTACCAGAATTTCGAAGTTTCTTAGTAATATTTCGTTTCCATAATTTAGAATTTCTGTCTTTTTACCCCTGCACGCCTACCTTCTTTAACATCAACAGTAATCTCGTCTTTCAAAGTAACATATTCATCACTGGCGCCAATCTTACTATGTGACCATCACACTATCAGTGAATGGTATGGACATAAGTGCAAGGAAAGCGTTGTATGCGATCTTCTTTCGAAGGACGTCCTGCCATCTAGAGATGTCACATTAAACTAATTTTGGTACAGATAATAGCTAAATACTTGAAGAATACAGTGAATGCATTTACGCAATAACAGCATTAGCGGATTAACGCTCTTGTTGCACACGGGTACTCAATTTATGTCCAAAAACTTTTTTTTTTTTTTTTTTTTTTTTTTTTTTTTTTTTTTTTTTTTTTTTTTTTTTGTGGAGCGAACCGTTTCGGGGATATTCCTTGTAATTTATGTGAGTTTTGCGATACATATGGAAGGTCGTTATTCACTTTTTATATCTTGGCCGTGTAATGAGAACGTCAAAGCCTTCATATAGCGACCAGAGTTAAAAGATTTGATTATCGTTTAAAGCCACATTCCCCTGCAAGAGCTTACCAATAAGGTAATTTCTACCAATGTTTATTCCTATTAACATGAAGTAGATAGTGAAATAAGCGTTTATAAGAATAATTAGTATAAAAGTTGAGAAAGTCATCTGAGTGCAAAACATCAGACTTTTTTCTGTTTCAAAATTTGAAGGAAATCAAAATCTGAGAAGATTCCTTTTTTTCTGAATCGCCCAATATTTGATTCATAGTTCCTTATAATGTTTAATACAATTCCCTTAGCTTTCATTATGGACCATTTAAGCGTTTTATTTTAATCGTATTTTGCGTTCCAAATAGCTATTTGTGAAATGCTAGTTGGGTAAGCAAATTCGTCCACAGCAGGTTTAAATAATTCATTTTCCTTTAAATTGTATGTTGCTACGTAACATGGAGTCTATTGTGCTTCGTACGCTCCTACAGTCAGCAATTAGTAATTACCTTTGCCAGAGGAACAAGTTTTTCAGGAATCCAACATACTCAAGTATTTATATTTTCTGCAGAAAGAAAATTCCAAAAGATTGACGTCTGAATAAAATTGGGGTTCCACCCTACCATGTAATGCAGAAAAAGACGCGACATTTCTTCGAAGAATATACGGTACCGTTGCTATTAATCTTCATCTGTGTTCGTGGCCATTAATTAAAGACAGGAGATTTCAATTGCAACGAGAATGCCTGCGGTGAAGCATGTTTAACAAATTTTTGATTCCGTGTAAGGACATTGACAACTAACTCACGACATGACCTTCCAGAGGGGTCAAATGTTTACCTTGACTCTACTACCTCCCACTCAGCCTTTATATCAACCAGCACAATTAGGTACCTGTTTCACATCCAAACTCTCGAGAATTCTGCACCTTCTAAAATGAAACTTAGTTATTCCGTAGTTCTTCTCCATTATCATCATCGTCATCATCATCAACATCATCGTCATCATCATCATCATCATCATTTTGATTTAATCTGTTTTGTAAAGCTTTCAAATATGCTTACACCCCCTTTCAACAATGACATTTGGAAAAAACGAGTAGCTGATACACCGATTTGAAAAAGAACCTACATGATTGATACTTCGATACTCATATTACGCAGGAATTGACATATAAGCGAGTTCAAATACAGAAGCATATGATATGATGAACATAACACAGAAGAAACCAGATGAAGTTTGTATTGCGCATTGAGGCGGTGCCGGAACGAGCGGATAGACCTATCACCAAGGCTGGGTTCAATCCCAGGGACCCGTATGTGGTATGGTAATGGACGAAGCGGTGTCTGGCGGGTTTTCTCCGGGTTCTCTGGTTTCACCCGCCACTCATTCCACCGACTGTCCATCATCACCTTTCTATTCATCCAGTTCGCCTACATTTCATATCATCCTCTTCCTCACTCTCATACCTGGTGCTGAACACTTCCAGGTCTTCACTCTGTCCGGTCCATAGGTTCGCCTGCTCCCCGACAGGCGTCTGACCCGGCACAGACTTTTAAGTCCTAGGAAGATGTCCTTCATATGGGAAGCTAATCAGATAAAGAAGAAGAAGAAGAAGCAATAGGCATTGGTTATTATGGATCTGTATTTTAATTCACTCAAATAGAAAAAAATCATTCTAATAAATATTTATTTTGCTAGGGATTATTGTAAACACAGAATAATTTCCAAGCACTGATGGTAATGTTTTACGAATAAGGAGCATGCAGATTTTATTGTTTATTTAGTAATTATTATTATTATTATTATTATTATTATTATTATTATTATTATTATTATTATTATTATTATTATTATTAAAACCAGTTTACATAAGCCAGACATAAGTTCCTCTTTTTGTACGATCAATTGGTATTACAGTTCTTCTCTTATCACTATCATTACCTACTTGCAGGAGCAATTACTGACCGCCTGGCTCACTGCAACCTTATGGCGACACACATGATCTGCACGTCATAGGCCATACAGTCAGCTGACCTTGCTGTAGTACAATGGTTAAACTCCACTGATTTCTATCATTATTTTGGAGGTCCTTCTACCCTTCAAGTTAAACAAGGTTATTTTCTAGTTCTACACTTCTGCATAACGTTTTCCGCCTGATTGGGAACGAAATCAAGAATAACTATAAATGGTATACGTTCTAAAGCATGTATGTCCAAAGGCAGGGACATGTATTTCTTGAAAACAAGATAAACATTGTCTTCTCTTTAATTGTTAGTAATACATTGATTTCTATATTTGTATTATAGTAACGCTTGTGCAAAATTTAGTGATACAATTTTCAAACAGCGCGTGAGAATTGAAACATGGGAGGCAGTTTTGTAACTAGTTTTCTGGAGACCCAAAAGGTAGTGTGGAGAGTTAGTTGTTAATAATCGAAAATTTATAGTTGATATAAGCGGAAGCAAAGTATTTACAGATTATTACCTCCTTGTGGGTAACAAAGTTTACTGTTCGTTAGAGGTTAGGAAACAAAATCAAGTCAATTTATGTTTCCTTTAACAGCAGTTTAATATTACGCGATGTTGCACAAGTTTCTATGGGGTGTTTCTTTGACAAGTTTCATATCTAAAGACAGAATGACATATGCTTTGATAATTAGAAATAGCATTTACTGGAACCAATTTTAAAGTTGCTTGTGGGAGAGCATGAATGCAGCAGGGAGCAGTGACAAAAGAGTGAGAGGGGGAAGAGTGATGTGATATGTGTGAAATTTTGAATCGAAGTTTTTCTTCATTTACCTATGCGAAGAAGAAAGAAATCATCGTAAAAGGAAGGGAACTAGCATTAGAGAATTTTAAAACAAAAGGCAAACCTTGTGTGTGATATTTTAACAAAGACATTTATGGCGTAGAATGGTCTATAGGTTGTAGATGTGGAGGGAAGCTATTTTGGTGACCATGTTTATTCTTCTCAATGTTATTGCTTCCACAACATAGATTGTCACCACACGCCACTGCAATTAGCTATAATGTTTCGTCTGGGAAGGCATTTTGAAATAATGTTTGTTTTTCTATTTGCTTTGATTTTATTGATCTAAGGACCTACCACAACGGCATTCATGCTTAAATGTGAATGCAATTGCACACTTACAACCACTTTGATGTAACAAACAGTGGAATTTTTTAAACATCTCTCTGCATATGCAAGGGATCCCGGGTTTAATTTCCGGGTGGAAGGCTGGGAATTTTTCTTTAATTAGGATTGTTGTCCATCCTCTCTAGAGTTTGTAAGTATGAATGGCAGTGTGAATGTGTGTATGTGTGTGTGTGTGTGTGTGTGTGTGTGTGTGTGTGTGTGTGTGTGTGAATTTAATGTGATAAATTAACCCAAGGTAGTAAAAACCCACGGTTAAGCGAGTGAACACCATTGCTGCTGAGTAACTGTTCCAAGGTTAAGGAGCCGTCGATATGACCTTCGAAGTTAAAGCCTGCATATCAATGGAACATTAAGAAAAGTGGAATTTTAGAAGTATAAAGGAATAAAGTATTCAATTTAAAGCATGTATTTTTTTCCTGGGTTAGTACCTTGATAAATGGAAACGTTAGGGGCTCCATACATGCTTGGATACTAATGCGGATCTGGTCGTCCCTTAGGGTCTCTCCCCACACCCCTTACTCGCAGTTGTCACGGTAAAAGAGACGGTCGGATGGCCTGCTTGCTGTGTTCTGCCCTAATTGCGAGAACCCCTACGTTAGCATATACGTACCTAGTACCTTGAAGCAGATAACACTAGTGTGTTGAAAGATATCTGTTGCACGCCTGCCATATTTAGCATAAGAAAGAACGACCAGCAACTTTCTTTTCACAAGAGATTCAAAAGCCTTTCCGTGGCACGATTAAACAGGCTCTACTTAAGCCATGTGCAACAGCGACAGAAAAAAGGAGAGCTAGACGTGTTGTCACCGTGTGCAAAGAGCGTGTAATAAACCCCAATGCAATGTGTCAATTTCAAGTTGTGATATTAAGATGTGAGGCGACATAACTTGCAAGGCATTTTTTCCGAACCTAACTGAAGCGGTTGACCTAGACTGCATGACAGGCAGACGTGCGGTTACGTGGGAGTCCTAGGTTCGAGTTCTCCGCCTCTCTGCTTGGAATTCATCGATGAGCTGTTCTTATTAAATGTCGGTCGGACCTTCACAGAAACAAGAGAACCGCAACTTCCGGTTCACTTTACCTTGCAGCTCATTAACCAATATACAAGTTGATCTTTGTACGATCCAGCTTGTCAGTGGTCAGAAAAAGAGCTCTAAAAACTCCGTTATGTTCCTCCTTTGGTGATTCTAAATTCCGTTTCTTCACATTTAAAAACGGTTAAAGTTACCCTCGTAGGGCCTTGGCCTCTTGTACAGTCTTTGTCCACTCTTGCCTACTCTCAGCCTTCCTTCACCCATCTTCTTAAGATTCTCATCAACATTATCTAACCACCTCTTCCTAGGTCGTGCTTTCAATCTTCTTCCTCCTGGTTTTTCCCCATAAGCTTTCTTAACTGCTAAAGATGCCGAGTTTGGGTAGCCCCACATTTTGAAGCCGCTTATGGAGTAGACGTTATTTTCTGATTCATCTTTAATCTTATTGTTAACTTAACTAAATCTAACACAACACTTGTGCTATCGATTTTCAATAACTCCTGAATACAGATCCCCAAATTCAATATTCTCTTCAAATTGTTCCTTCTGTTCACTACCGCATAACTCATTGCATCTCCACTAGAATATTTTATAAATGTAAGTACAGTAGAATCCCGATAACTCGATATTCCGTGTAACTCAACAACCTTTCTTATTTTTATTTTTTAACGTTATAAACTTGACTTTAATAATTTCTACAATCCTGTATGCGACATAAATAGTATAGGTATATTTTAATTAGTGTATATGCACAACCTACTGCATTCTCCTTCACAGTGACAAAAGGGGGCTGACCACATATTGACCTTCGATATCTAGTCAGAACATAAGCAGACGGTAGACATTGTCACAAAACCAAGAGCTTGCTGCTAATAATGTGGATGCATAGCACAAACGTTTGTTAGGAAGATTTGAATGTTTATTGCTTTATACAGTACAGTTTGTTCACCAGCTAAAGGTCCCTGACAGGAATGCAGCCAGCCACTACATGAGTAAACAATTCCCGATAAACAATGATACCGCGAGTAGTTCTGCTTCTAATCGCGTTTAGGATAATGTTGCCAAACTTGGAATGCGTATTCATACCAGATTAAAGCAAAGAAATCGCTCAAAATAGCACAATTTAAATGGTGTTTTCAGTTCATGCAGTATATTTAGCTTATAAAACGCAACTCAACTACTCCGTCTTTTTCCCACTAATATTTTTCTGTCTGTTCTACATTTTTTTTAAAAAACGCTGCCAATCTGTTTCGGTCTTACGTAATAATATATCCTCCAGCGTTATATCGTGCAATTCCTGTAAGAATAAGTCAGCTGTTCTATTTCTTTAAGTATTCATTTTACCTTGGCACAGGCAGTAATACCTTTAAGAGCCTCTTTAGGCTCAGGCATTCTCTAAAGGTTTATTTTACACATATAAGTGTCACTCTGAGCCCCTTTGTTCTACAACCACAATATCATAGCAGGTTTCACAGCACTCCTAGGTGGAGGATTATCTCGTACGTTACTTCCGACACAAAGCTAATGACAAGTACGATTTTACAACTGAAATTAAGAGAAATTGCAGGTAAGCTGGCAACAGGACCAGCAGGACGATTACATGGATGTTTACAAAATTAAGGTTATACTGAGTGGAATATCCCTCCCCTGCCCCTCATTCCACGTAAACTAGAGGTGGTGAACAGACAGTACAAAAATATTTTTAGATGTGACAATTGCACAGTGATTTATGATCGCGTTCACTTTTGTATTTATAAGACCATAGGGGTGTCAGGTTATCTTTCCAACCTTTCCAACGTGGACCGTGCGTGATTAAGTACAGTGCCCGCTCGCATTATCAGCAGTGCCTTGCTTATTTCAAGGAAGTAGACCAAGACATTACCCACATCATCAATTTGCGTGATATCACCCTTGCACATTCAAGCAAGATCATTCGCCACATGTGTAAGATACCTGTACACGTGGTAAACGAAACTTTTAGTTACATATCTCTGTTTACAGTGCAGCTTCCAAGATTTCAAGCATATTGTTAATGTTGTGTTGAGTTGTTTGTGCCAGTGAAAATGTCCAAAGAGAAGGAAATACAACTTAGCATGACAATAGAAATTAAGTTGGATATGACAAAGGGGAACGTGTTAATACGCAATACATTTCAGTATATGTTATACTTTTGTTTCCTATATTGCACTAGAATATGTATTTATGTAATTTTCAGTGTTATGTTATGACTTGTGAATGACAGACCCCTTATTCAGCTACAGCAATAAGCTCAGCACCAAGGAATCTGTAGGAACAATATAGCCTATGTCTTCACAGTTGAAGTGAAGTTACACAATGAGCAAGAAAACAAATTTTAACTCTAGCTAAGCTAATATTTGAAAACATGCCTAAATGACAATACATAAATGTGATTTCGAAAATATGCAGATTCAGTTTTAGTCGTTTTCATTTTTCAGGAAGCATTTGTAAACAACTGATTGAGAAAGATGCCTTTGACTAGATGAATTATAATAAATAAATATAAATAGCGTTGTAATTATGCTATATTTCACTGTAATACTCAGTATCTGGAATTGTACGTGTAACCGCAGATTAACAGGATCTTATGGCACTTCGGTTAATTTGTCTTAGCTACTTTAAGCAGCTTCTCACAAAATTATCACATGCTAAACACATTTATTACAGAATGTTTTCATAAATGAAACTGCAAGTCATGTCATAAGCGGTATAAATAACAAGGCCTATAAAGTTGTACATAATTGAATACACGTACATTTATAAGAATTAAAAATAGTGCTCAATTACAAGTTTCCTAGTAATTCAAACTGAAATTTCACCCCTTAACTAAGTTTTTTGCTGATTTCCTCATTTAACTTATGAAATTTTATGTCACACACATGTATTGCTTCTTCAAAATCCCCTCAGGAAAAGAAATAAAATAAAACGAAAAAAAAAAAAAAAAGGAACTGAAGATTGACCTCAGTATGCACCTAAGCATTTTATTATTGACACAAAACTCGTATTCGGAAAACACTGAGTTTGATTCACGTTGGAAACTGTAACTATGGCCATGGTTTTTCTTTCATTTCTCTTCCCTTTATTGTGATTTTACTATTTCGTCAGGCGAATCTCGGGGTGAAGCTTCTATTCTTCATTTCTACTACTGAGGTGCTGAGCCTGCCACAATGTTCGTGATGCGTTGTTCGTTCTCTAAGCAAAGAACTATTTCTTCTCCACGGAACTCTGAACGGATCTGTTCGCCCCTTCTGAGTGCCGGGGGAGGGGTGGGGGGAGGGGGTCAGGGGGTACGTCTAGGGAAGCTCAATCTGAAACGATAGGATCCCGTTGTGAGCGCCTGCTGTCGACAGATCTAAATGTCCCACAAAGAGGAAATCAATTTTACTTCACAACAAACATCCAATTGTGTCTACTCCTCATTCATTCTTTATTTCCTTTTTTCGATATAGCACTCAGACACCAAGGGCCCGCCACTGTTAAACACAGTGAGCACCTTACACCTTCAACTAAGCCTAAAACCAAGCTAAGAAATTAAAAAGCAACAGCAACGTATAATATCCTTATTTATATGAAAACGCAGCAAATTAATTATAATCCGACTCAAATATAATGCTAAAGAGCTAAAAGAAGTTAGAACTTCAATTAAAAATATACCTGTCTATAATTTTAGAAACATGACATTGAACTTTCAATTAAAAAATATAACCATCTATAATTTTAGAGCAGCTAAGACTTCAGTAACAAATACATATAGACCGTGTCACCTCACAAAAATGCCTGTACAAAGCAGTAAGTCGGCCTAAGGGGGCAAAAAAAAGTGATTGAAGTGCCATAATCCATTTGATGATGATAATGATGATGGCGGTCTAGGTTTTGGTGGTGGTGGTGATGGTGGTGGTGATGGCGGTGGTAGTGGTATTGGTGATGGTGGTGGTGGTGGTGATGATGAAGGTAGTGGTGATGGTGGTGGTGGTGATAATGGTGGTGGTGATGGTGGTGGTGATGGCGGTGGTAGTGGTGGTGGTGATGGTGGTGGTGATGGCAGTGGTAGTGGTGGTGGTGGTGATGGTGGTGGTGGTGATGAAGGTAGTGGTGATGATGGTGGTGGTGATAGTGGTGGTGGTGATGGCGGTGGTAGTGGTGGTGGTGATGGTGGTGGTGGTGATGGCGGTGGTGGTGGTGGTGGTGATGGAGGTGGTGGTGATGATGGCGGTGGTGGTGATGGTGGTGGTGATTGTGATGGTGGTGGTGATGGTGATGGTGGTGGTGATGGTGGTGGTGGTAGTGGTGATGAAGGTGGTGGTGGTGGTGGTCGTGATGGTGGTGGTGGTGATGGTGGTGGTCGTGATGGTGGTGGTGGTGATGGTGGTGGTGGTGATGGTGGTGGTGATTGTGATGGTGGTGGTGATGGTGGTAGTCGTGTTGGTTGTGGTGGTGGTGATGGTGGTGGTGGTAGTCGTGGTGGTGGTGGCGGTGGTGGTGGTGATGGTGGTGGTGGTGCAGGTGCTAGTGCTGGTGCTGGTGGTGGTGGTCGTCGTCATGGGCATAACGATAACCCTTTCTCTTACTTGTTCCAACACCGAATGTTCCTCGCTTATGGGATGTATATGCATTTAAACAAAAGTGACAATAGTTTAACTTACACACTTATATGGCCAATATTCCATGAACCAAGACGGAATGTACCAAAGAATATAATCATGTAGTTCACATTTCGGAGTATTATAATGGCTTCAGTGCATAATTAGTCAGAAAGAAAATTGTGAAATCCGAAATACGGTGGAGATGCAGACAGATAGCTGTAATTTCTCCAATCGGCCTTAAAACCTCATATAAAAAATTACATACCACCCTACATAGCTTTTGCAAAAGAGGATATTCAAAGAATGCCTACTACTTTACTTTGGCGCAGAAGAACAAATTCAGTGCACAAAAATCTTCTGAAATCAAATAAAATACCTATATAAAAAGAAAGGAAGAAAAACACAAAGAAAACAAAATGTTTAACACATAAAATGCAAAGACTGTGACAATTTCTATGTTTAAAAAAACAAAATGAGGCTCAATATCAGGTCTAAAACACATTTTAGGTACATCAGAATGAAATAAAAAAGAAAAAAAAAAAAAAAAAAAACAGACAAATCTGCAATGGTGTCTATTTTTGGGAGGAGAATCAGGATATAGAACAAGAAATACATTGTTTAAAAAGCGTTCAGGGTCCAGCGACATTATCCATATAAGAAACGATCTTTGTAAAGAAATATGACGGCAAAATCGTCAATTTCGCCACTACAATTGACGAGAACACAAAGTTCAAGTTCATCAGGTCACTGATAGAGGAGCCTTAATCTCACCAGAGTTCCCTAAATCAAATCCAACATAAGCTCATAATATAAGGAAAATACAATGGAACCGCGTTCTACATTCGTAAATACTAACGATAAATGGAGCATGCAGTAACTATTTATTTATGCCAACAAACTTGCTGCTGGTGTTTTAAATACACAAGCCGTGTGTGGGCAATGTTTAAAAGGTGGAATCAGGTCTGAAAAATTGAATGCCATAGTCGGGATTTGAACCACGCTCGATAAGCGGAAGATCCGTGGTTCAAATCCCGACTGGAGCATGCAATATTAGTCTGACTCAAATTATACCGGATGGAAAATACTGCTTGGGCCAAACGTTAACCAGGGATTCTACATTATGAGTGTAACAAATATGTCTGATACAATTATTGTCAATAAAGAACAGTTTTGCCGCAGAAGAATAATTTGTGTAAACTATTTGGAGCCATCTAATTCCTTGAATGGCCATAAATGGTTTGTTACTTCACTAACTGTCGCGCTAACTTCCATCCTGTATTAATTAAAATGAACTTTATTAAACTGAAAATGTGCAACTGCCCTATAGAACGAAAGAAAACATATACGCTCCCCTAACGTTTCAGTCGAGGAACTATTATTTTCATTGCGATAAAAAAATGGAAGTTCTCCTTTACTGTTTTTTACATCAAACATCCAAAATACAAATAAAGAAAAGAGGAAGGACGCCACTGAGAGGAGCGCGTGCTGTACCAACCTCCACTCCTCACTTTTATATTTGGCCAGCAGCAAGATGATATATGGCCGTCACTGGATACCCTCCTCTGGTATACTGTTACAGACTATCTGTCCAGATAAATCATTATGAAATGCTCCTCCGTCCGTAGCAGTGCGGCGCGGCATGGCGCGGTGGTAACAAGTGATTCGCCTTCCTTCTTTCCTGTTCCTCTTTTCGCGTGGGCCTTACAGCACGAGATTGGGGTCAAAGCGAGACAAAGCTTCCAGCAGGTGCTCCCCGATACGGGAGCGAGGTCAAGAAGTCAGGGCTGGAGGTCACACAGATGATATCGCTCACACGCAAACGGGAGCTTTCTCTACCAGCATCCGGCTTTCTTTATCTCCACAGGGTGACTGTCAAAAACCATTTATTTTGTTTCTTTTGTCATTTTAGAAATACCAGACTCTATCCGATTTATTAGGCTACCTTAGCACAGCAGGAATGCCGTCAACGCCTCACGCCTGTTTCTGACGGCATTTGGCAATAGAAGCTTATCTAAAGCCAGTGGTTCACTAGGACTGCCTTGCCAGGTGTGTGCCTCTTCATCTCATATCACTTAAATCACAAATCAGGGTTCGGATTTGTAGGTAAACACATATTTTGTTTCACTTGTAATACAAACATGGAACTGAGTTCTGGACATTCACACCGGAGCTTTACATATAATCTTATTTATTATTTCAGAAGTTTTCTTTTTTGTTTCTTTTTTCTGAACATTCTACCATAGAAGACTTGCCCCTGCAATCAAAATTGGGTCATCATGACCACCTTTAGAAATTATTCCATTTAATGCCTTACAAGTTCCCCTTTTAAATACAACAGTGCACATAAAAACGCACATTCTCTGGTTTTCATGTAAATAAATATTTTCGGATGTTCACATAAATTACACAAAAATAGCATAAGGAAACATCTTAAAACGTTTTCACTTATTTACATAAAGTCACATAAAAGCAGCAGCAGAGTTATCTTTAACAAGCCACCACCCAACTTCTTCAAGACTTTAAAGCATTGACAGTTTTACTTTCTCTACTACTAAGTAGACGAAGTATTGTATTCCACCCAAAAATTCGATGTCGTGATTTCACCGGAAATATTTGTTTAGAGACCCCTTGAATCCAAGAAAATGCATTTTTAGAAAAAGGTCCGTGTGTGTGTGTGCGCGCGCGCGTGTCTGTCAGTCTGTGAACAGTATAACTCAAAAACCAAAAGTCGGTTAAAAACCAAAGTTGATATTTAAGTTTAATGTCTTTCAAGGATGCAACACGAAGATTTTGAAGAAAATTGCTCCACCCTAAACTACCCTTTACATGGAAAATTTTTTGAGAATTTTTATTTTCTTGAAAATTGTTCCAACGATTTTGATTAAAATGCCATATGTTTGAGATATTTTGATGACAAATGAAATGTATATTTTGAATTTTCTGGCTATAGCATACGTAGTTCTGTTTGCTCTGGATGACTTTTGACTAACGCGTAAACCGTAAGAGATAGACAATATCTTACTATAAAAAATGTAGATGTCGGTAAAGCACACAATTTATGTCCAAATATATATATATATATATATATATATATATATATATATATATATATATATATTTTTTTTTTTTTTTTTTTTTTTTTTTTTTTTTTTTTTTTGTAGAGTGAGCATTTCGGATATATTCCTTGTTATTCGTACAAGTTTTGGAGAACTTGTAATTCTGTCAAATGGAACATCCCTATTCATTTTGTTTACATGTTAGACGTGCAAAGAGAACGGAATTTGAAAGGTTTAAAATATTTTAATATCACTGAAAGCCTAATATATACCCATATTCCCGTTGCACGTGCAAGAAAACCAGCAATTGCAAATGTTTATCTCAACTAACACGAGAAAATAAAAGAATAAGGGTTTGCAAGAATGTTTAAGAGTAGAGAAAGTCATGTGAGTGCAACACATCAGATTTTTCAAAAGAGAAATCCGAACACTCCGCTGCCTCCTGCGCCTGTGGTGACTCGCTGGGGAACATGGTTGGTCGCACTTCAACACTGCTCAGAAAACGTGGACGGTTTTGCCGCTGTTATAGATGAGCTATATTGTAAAGATGCCAGTTCAATTAAAATTCTTCAAGAACTGGTAAGTACCACTGTGTTTTAAGAAGTGACAGCATGTATTTCCGCAAATCTGTGTTACCTCTATGATGCTATAAATAAACTGGAATCAGTAGGAATGCCTTTGAGAGAAGCAGTTTAAGTAGTTCAAGATGTGGAACAAGGGGGAAAAAATACTGAATGTCATTTCTGGTCCTGCGGCATACAACTTAAAAAGAAAATGTAAGGAAGTGAAAATTATAATGGATTTAACATAATGTGTAAAATTTCAAATGGGCAATATGAAATGATTGATGTGAGAGTTAGTTACATCCCACGTAATAATTATGCTAGACTTATTTATTGTGACGTCGGGTGATCATTTTCGAAATTCAAGACATTTCAGGACTCGTCAATCCTTCGGGATGGAAAATTTGAGGAAGCATGTAGTCTTGTACTGTAACTCTACAGTACTTGGTGATCCCTTCCAGGAATGTCTGGTAAGTACCACGTACATTTGTATTATCTCGGCCATTTTCATCTTAAAATAGTTTTGACACATACTTCTGGCATTTCCAACACACATATATACAATATAGTACTAATATATTACTGTTATTGTCTATTATCACGAACTACACACACTAGTTCAACTGCCTCTCACCTCACGTCTTCGCTGAGAGGCAGAACACGTCACTGCCATCTCTTTCGCCGTGGGAGTTCTGCAACTGTTTTAGTGCACGAATGGTTATCTACTTACGCCTCTGTTGAATGAAGTGGGCTACCTGGTAGGTGTGTGTGTTTGTTTGTTTGTGTGCGTGCGTGCGTGTGTGTATGTGTGTCTATTGTTTTTCGCATAAGGGTTAACAGGCTGTATCTCCTATAACCAGTGATGGCACAAACCAATTAGAGGCTACCAGCAACCAGTGAAAAGATCCAAGCTTTATTCATACTTCACAGTACCTATATATTCCTGTGACATGGTCCCTGCCGTAGTGCAGTAGACTAAAGTGTGGTAGCTCTTGTTTCCCACCACGGAATGTTCCCGAGTTCGATACTACCCATACAAATACCTGCAACTTTTAAGCCCAGGCATTCTTCCAATGTTCCATCCGTGGACTCCTAGTAGGTGACAAGGATACCAGAAAAATATCTTTAGTTCGAGGTAGAAGGACCCCATATCTACTACTACTACTACTACTACTACTACTACTACTACTACTACTACTACTACTACTACTACTACTACTACTACTACTACTGCTACTACTACTACTACTACTACTACTACTACTACTACTACTATTACTTCTACTACTATTACTACTACTACCACCCCCACTACTACTACTACTACTACTACTACTACTACTACTACTACTATTACTACTACTACTACTACTACTACTACTACTACTACTACTACTACTACTACTACTACTACTACTACTACTACTACTACTACTACGGGCTAGAAATCCTTCTATACTTACAATGAATACAAAAGAGACATTTAGCAACCCCCAATTAAATTATCATCTTAGGGGGAGAACTTCTAAAATTTTAACTATTGCTATGTAATATTCTAGTTCTATTTTTATGTTTTATTTACTTCATTAGAGAAAAAAAAGTTGTTCGCAGATGTGTATGGTGGAAAACTTTGCCAATATATGAGTGCTAAATGCCCTAAGAAGAGCATATTTATGTTTAGGAGCAAGTTTAAATATCTGGATTCCTAAACATTGTTTACAAATACTTTTAACAATACTTTTAGATAGTGACATCACTCTGTTACAATCAATACAGTATGTTACAAGTACCATGGCAACGGCAAGTGAAGTGGTATGTCGCTAGGTACCTAAAATGAATTTAGTAGTATGCGCTGTTTGGGATCATTTCTCACTTTCTAAACGTCTTACGGGTCTTGTAAGGGACGAGGTATAACTTCTTACCAATGAATGCTGATAGTTTTGCAATACGGTGCAAGAGGCATGGCGCTGTAATGAGGACAAGGGAAGTTGGGGGATAGGGAAAGGTAGATACTCTTCGGCTCGTAGAAAAGCCACGTTTTAATTTTCTTTCGATTTATTTCCAAATTAATAATCCCTATTACGGAAAAGAGTTGGAA
This sequence comes from Tenodera sinensis, assembly GCA_030765045.1. NCBI lineage: Eukaryota > Metazoa > Arthropoda > Insecta > Mantodea > Mantidae > Tenodera > Tenodera sinensis. The sequence goes on along the minus strand of CM060965.1, from coordinate 113,555,213 downwards.
ATGTTGCTTGAAATATTTATTGAATGGAATGAGTCTGTTTAGAAGAAAATCTTTATCTTTATTGTTAGAATCATAAAAACGTGTAATGTTTTACAGTAAACATAATTCGATGTTATATTGAAAAATATAAAAATGTTTAATCCTTCACAAATGCTCGCTGTATTTATATTGAAATTAAAATTCATATTGAAATAGCTTTAAATCTTTGTCTATTACTTCATAGTATAACAAAGTTTCTGCTTTCAAATGAAACATCTTGTCATACCTATGCAATAAACCGCCTTCTTGGGTGGCATTAAAACTTAATTACATTTCTGTGAACTTTCACCGTTTCTGAAATTTGTCGAAGTGTATCATCAGCTTTCCATAGACCAATAATCTGGCTACGTGTAGTTTCTGATGTATACGACATAGTGTTTATTAACCCACAGTTGTAACTTCATGAGTAACGATTTAATGAGCCATCAGAAGCTATCAATACCTCCCTTTCTAGCCAATATGTCATTGGTTATAACTATGTTCAGCCAGTAGCATGAATGCTGCTGTCATTGGAGGGGGTAAGAAGGGAAAGAAGGAGAAGCTACGAAGGCTTCGTTAAATGATCATGAACCGTTCCATTTTACTAAATTCGCTTTCTGTACAAAGTCCAGGGGTTAGTCAAGGTTGGCTCATGGACATGGCTGCTACAGACATTGAATCCGGCAAAGTCAGACAGCCGGAGGTGGTAGTGATTTTATACAAATGCTCTGGTACATAATTCTTTCATTTAATTCCCTAAGAATCATAATTCGCTTTTGCACTGCAACAGATCAAGGCGCCAGTCTGGATAAGCGTACACCCAGGTCTCTTATTTATTAGCATTATAAGTTTACACACAAGACTGCATGATCGCCGTGACGTTTGCGTGCGTGCGTGTCGATGTCTCTGTTTTTATTATTGGCTTTGTGTACTCCCACCCACGCTTGCCAACTTTCCAACTGCTCTTTCTCTCCTAATGTAGTCCGCCGCAATGAACCAGAACTTCGCCGAGTATTCCTTATTATTAAAAAGTCATTTATAATTTTGTTAAATGGTTTCATTGTCTTCCTGTTCTTACATTTTCCCAAGCAGCTCTGGTAAAGAACCATAACTTAACAGTTCGAGAGTCGAAGGAGGCTAAAGAATATAACTTAAACATTTTGAGAGTCACGCCGAGAAAGCTTCATTTCTCAAACACGAGTCAGTGAACTTTTAATTTATTAACTTTGCTAACTATGCATTACCAGGTGAAACGATTGGCAAGACAATGAATTACAAAGTAAAAGCAGATTCTAAGCGGACGATAAGGTTAATGTTTTTCCTTATTTAACGCTTCATGATCTTTGGGTGCTCACGGCTATGCTAATAAGAACATATTTATTTGCAAAATGAAGCATTTAGCAGTCATACACCAATACTAGAGAATACAATATATATATTACATAGTCACTTTCAAGCATCTGGAAAATATTCTTTTAAAGAAAAAATTATATTTTAGGAGAAACATACAACTTTATTCCGTATAGCTTTATTTAAGTTTGCTGTTATCATTTGAACCTCCAAGTTGAATTTTACGTTCCTAATAAGTAGGAAACAAACATTATCGTATGCCTAAATCTTAGACAACAGTTCTTTGGCATTGCATATATCTTCTATTCATTATAATGGATTGATTATGCAGTACACATGCAACACATGTATTAAATAGTGTGCATGTAATACTTTGTATTCGATTTGAATACATGTACCATAATATTCATTTATTGTAACATTCATATATTGCCAATAGTAGGTATTCATTTTCCCCACCCATTTCATCCAAATCCTTGTATACTAACACTATACGTTTTAATGCGTTATACATACATTTTCATTTACGTTTTAACTAGTATGGTTTATAATTTATTAATATTCTTGAGTCTGAAGAGCATAATTTCACGCAATTCTCTTTTACCTTGGAAAAAAAATCTTAATTTAGTATAGTATTTTAATTCAAATCCATTGATTAACATCTAAAAAAATAAAAGCTTAATAAAAACTTCATATGTAACTGCTTGAATGAGATGGAGAAACTTTCATGAAGGTATTACCCATGCAGAATAAATTTTAGTACGGAAACGCTGGTATAGTTACACATTACAATTACATATACTTACACAGTACCTTTATTGATGCTCTATTGAATTTGGTTATCTTTCTTATCAAACAAATCTGAACTGCCCCCTCAAAGAAATGGTGTTTTAAGATTTTATTATATCGGAAATTGACTGCAGCAAAGTATCTTGCAAATATGGATTCTAGAATTTGTTCAAGGTTGAAATTTCAGACTTCAATGACGTAGCCAGAAATGCAAGTACATTATCTACAAGAAATTTCCTTTTGTTGTGCAGATGTTTATTTTATGCGTGTTATGCAGAAGTTTGGAATGATACCGAATAAGGTATTGAGCATATTAAATTCAAATCGTTATCATTTTAAAATTGTGATCATAATACTCTTTTTGTGAAAATGTCTTTCTTTCATAAAATAAAGTAAATTTTGCAAAATCATATTAAAAATGTAAAAACAAACATAATTTTCATCTATTGTACATGGAGTGAGAAGTAATATGACCACAACATGGCGTCTAGTTTCAGTATGTGTTCTTAATTGAGCGTCAAATTTAAGAAGAGTAAGTGGAAATTAAGATTCGCTTCCTTTGTATATAGCCCTTCAACCATAAAGATCAGAAGTTTTCATCAGAAGAATGCTGTGGAATTTAAAGGAACAAGTAGCATCCAACGAAATGTCTTAATTCTTATAACTCAAAATTATACATAGATGCACTGCAGAGAAAGTGAAACACAGAATTGAAGTTTAAAATATCCTAACAATATCTTATATATACGTGCAGTGGCGTATACTGGGATTGTGACTTGGGCTATCATTAGGCCTACCATGGCCGCGCCATAGCCGAGTGGTCACAGCGTCACAGGTTCGATCCCAGGTGAGCGCATGCGGGATTTGTGATGGACAAAAAGGCATAAGGACGGGTTTTCTCCGCCATGTCATTCCACCAGTGCTCCATCTTCATTTCATGTATCATCAGTGTCACCGCCTGCGGTGCCATGTGTAGTAAAAGCGGGTGTTAAACACTACAGGAAAAGCTACACCTGCCAGACCCGGACAATGAGGGGTTGTTGATTAAATGTTAACTTCATGAACAGTGCATTTAAATAAATTTTCCTTGAAACAAGCTAAACAGCAATAATATAAAAGTAAAATGAAGTATTTTAGCATACCTACCTGTTTATATACACATGCACTCCAGCTGTCTTCCTTCAGGGTAAACTGCGTTGCCACAATATCAGAAAGCAATTATTCCCCGTGGTGTCTTCTCAATGAAACAAATGTCCTTTTCCACCGATAGAAGAGTCAAGTTGCGCAGACAAATTAACCCTTGTGTTGCACATAAATAACATTTTATTCGTTTGAAGACTGAAAAACTCCTCTCTGCACTTGCAGTAGTGGAAGGAAATGTTCATACAGTTTATAAACTTCACTGTACACAGTATTAAGTCCATTTGGTTTCAAGCAATTTGCAATGATTTGAACGGATTTGTTAGAAAGTTTTTAGGCTGGCCCCGTAGCCCAGTCGATGGAGTACCTGCCTGCTATACAAGGGTTCCCGAGTTCTAATCCCGGCAGAGGGGGGTAGGAATGTTTTCCCAGGCAAGATTATTCATTATCCTCCCCACAGTCCTCAGGCGGGATATAAATGGAAAAATTAAAAAAATGAGGTGAATATGGCACTTTCAATTCGTTTTTCAAAGAGTGTATATCGAAATAGGTAGCATATGAATCTCTCGGTTCACATAATATACTTGTTGGAAAACTTTTATCGTAACTCGCAAAATGTTTAGAATCCAGCAAGGCCAGAAATTGCAACTCTTTCTGTGATTAAGATCTTAATTTAGTTTCAGTTATTGATGTGCCCAGGATGTCACAGAAAATCCTTAAGTTTGAAGAATAGGTTTCATCTTCATGATAATTTCTCCTTCTAGATCTTTCTACGTCCTCTTCATTGGCAACGCTCATAATTTCTGCTCATGTCTTCGTATGCTATGTTTGTAATTGTTGATCTCTTATCTTTATCCAAAGCTGTGATTAGTGCGCTAAAACTGTAAAACCTGTCGTATTTCAGAGGGTTTTGTCAGTTGGAAACAACAAGCATGGCCGGCAATGAAGTTTATTCAATTCGCATGAACCATTCATACATATTTATCATAATTCCTTATATTAAAATATATTTTCTAAGGATTTTTATTTTTATTCTTCTGCTCACACTGCAACAGTGGAAGAACTGCAGTAGGCCTTCCCTGTTTTACTATCACTAACTTATCCTCATATTTCAACTGCGAGTATGGACATTTTACTAATTGTTTTATTGCACACTGTTCATCCATTCCGAATAATTAGTGCTGGTAACTGTCTTGGTATACTGTACGCTATGAAATAAATAATACTAATACCAACACAGCTGTTGTGGACCGTAACAGTCACACAATATTAAAAATAAAGAGTTCTTGATAACTAAAACCCAGTCGGGTTCACACGGCATATTTCGGAGACACTCGTGTGAGCATTCCAAGCCTTGGTGTGCTTATTCCTGCATTCCCCCGCCTTAACCCTCCTTGCCCCTATCGTAGTGAAGGCTGCGGCAGCAAACATCCGAAGCTCTATTCTCCTCTCTGTACAACGGTAGAGAACGAGACATATTTCATCCTACGCGCTAATTCTTCATGAAGGAAACTGGCTGGTATTGCAATTATTATTAATATTATTTATTAAGTTCTAGTCTAGTTTAGATAAGGGTTTCGGTGATAGCTTTTATAGCCCATAAAATACGCCACTTCATACGTGTAATTCAAATAACATTCCATTTCATGAAACTTTACATTACTCTGAACAGATTTTAGAACATTCTCACACATATTTAAATATTAAAATAAATTTAATGGCGGCTGATACCTGAGCACTACTATTCTCTTTCCTGTTGTGCAAATAAATTTTGTGGACACACACACTCACATACACACACAGATATGTATATATATCGCCGCTTCACATTGTGATTAACTACAACACCGCAAGGCGTGGTAAGCCTTGCCTTGAATAGCATGCTAACTAGGTCCTTCTGCCACTCGCCATTAAATTTTGTGTCTGCTAAAATTCTTATGGTAGTGCATTATTAGTCATCCTAGAGCATGAGTTAGAGTTGGTCTTTGGTCTGTTGCATTTGTTTCCCCTGATGGAATACACTTAATCACAAGGGAGAGGGTCCTTATCTAAATAAATATTTTTATTGCTTGTCGATAAAACGTTGTAACTCAGAAATTCCCAAAACAGAACATTTCATTCGTATACAAAATTTTATTTTACATAAAAATACACATTTCTATAATATTGTATGTAAATAAATATTTTAAGTACTTTTGCTAAAAACACAATTCATCATTTTTGTGATTATTTTTAAATTTAACAAAAGACTCGGACAGTCATATTATGAGAGCGCAATTTGAATAAACTTTATTCGTAGACGTATTCCGTAGTGAAGATGAAGTAATGGCGAAAGTAAAGACAAGTGTTTGTTCTCGTTTGCAAGAAGATGTTGCTGAATTTAGCGGCATATTTACAAGTGATGGAAGAATTCTGTTCTGTCAAACACATGAGAAATCAGTAAATGTAGACCATCAATCTCAAGTATTGCAACATTTAGCAGGTAGTAAACATAAAATGGGCACTTCATGTGCAACTTCTACATACGTTCTTTAAGTGAAGCAGCTTCTAGTTCTAAAAAAATGTTCCGAAAATTATGCTGATTTATACAAAACTTGTCTTCCGTATGATATTGTTTTATACACATTGAGAAGTATAGCGCTCAGAAATTTTCTTACTAAATTCACAAATTTTGAAACACCAGAGGAATTAAGATTAAGAAAATTGCATTGGCTGTAGCTTCCAAGAGGTGATTCATACAAGCATGCAGAGAAATGTCAGCATTGAATCATGTAAAAATTGCTCGCTTATTGAGCGAATCTCTGGATTGATTTTGTATTATGGCCGGATAAAGTGGAATTTGGTAGTGGAAGGAAAAAGGAATTTGATAGTGTTTTTCTTACTTACGGATGCTGCTATATATATGAAGAAGGCAGCAGGTCTTTCTGTAAGCTTCCTACACATGATATACGTAACTTGATAGCACATGGTTTACACAGCGTGTGTGAGCATATATGTACATTATATCCTAGTGGAAAAACTGACCTCAAATGGAAAAAAAGGTGTTTGTGAAAGCGCCAAAAAGAATTTATTTATTCAGAGCCAAAAATCCAGTCCTAGACCCACAGTTACTCGCTGGGGAACATGGTTGGAAGCAGCAGTATACTATGCAAACAATTTTGAAAATTTTAAATCGATGGCCGATGAACAAGGATGACTAGCGTAATGATGACGCTTCTTTAACTGAAATTCTTCAGAACTTACTCAACGATAGTACACCAAAATTTAAATTGTCCTACAAATCTGAAAATTTGAGTTGTTTAGTTTCACCCAATGTGTTCGAAAAAATGATGGATTTCATACTACGTGTAAAATTGCCAAGGGTTTTGAAGGAAAAGTAAGTGGAATTACAAATGTGTGTGCCAGTGACATTGATGAAATGTGGAAGACTATGTCATGTGCATTGTGTTGAGACAACCGATATCGGTTTGTGATAGAAAACTTGGAGTATGTTTCCACATTTCATTGTAACAATGAATTGTTTCAATCACCCGCTGCCTCAATATGATAGGTAGATTAGCATTTCTCATGCCTATTTGTTATATTTTTTCTACATAATAAGAAATAAAATATTTTTAAGGTTTTTAGCACATAAAAATTCGTTCTCTGCCTATCATTTGTAGATCCTGAACGTTCCACGCGTTAGATGCACCTTACCCAGTGAGATAACCGTGGTAACGTGTGATGCTAGGACACTCGGGAGGTCCTTAGTTCGATTCGTCTCGGCCACCAACTTTGATCTTAGGTCTTCCGCAGTTTTCCTCGGTTGGTAGGCGAATATTTGGGTAATTTCTAATCTACTACCATCTCTTTTCAATCATTTCCATTCGTTCCGCTTCTTCTTATGTTTCGATTGAGCTTTTGGGTATCGTGCGTATAACGGTGCTGAACAGATGGCGCGAACGCTAGCTCAAGTGAGTGAATAATCGAATGAATATGTGTGTGAGTGAGTGGGTGAGTGAGTCAGTGAATGAGTGAGTGAATGTGTGAGTGAGTTAGTGAGTGATTGAGTGAGTGAGTGAGCGAGTGAGTGAGTGAGCGAGTGAGTGAGTGAATGAGTGAGTGAGTGAGTGAGTGAGTGAGTGAGTGAGTGAGTGAGTGAGTGAGTGAGTGATTGAGTGAGTGAGTGAGTGAGTGAGTGAGTGAGTGAGTGAGTGAGTGAGTGAGTGGACTATAAGGCCCAGTCGACAACAAGATCATTTGGGCAAAAGGTAAGTTGACACATTGTTCATAGGTTTCTCTCTCTCTCTCTCTCCCTCTCTCTCTCTCTCTCTCTCTCTCTGTCTGTGCAGCTAAAATAGTGGGACAGGAATTATGAACTTCTGCGAGTCTTTGTGGCCTGTCTGTCTCCTGTGAAACCTTCACTTCATCCCTTCCTCCTAGATATGGAGGTTGCACAAGATAAGTACCAAGTACTTAGACCATGTTTGGCTTTTAGTTATGCTGTTCATAGGCAAACATAGGAAAGCACTTTTTTTTCTGAAAGTACTTCTTACTAAGGAATGTGTTCCCAGTGAAATCTCAATATTAAAAGATGCATTATGCCTAGTATAGGGTTTGAAAGCATTGATTGCTTATAACTTATAACATTTTATTTCTGCTCTCGGTGATAAAGAACCCCTCTAATCAGGATGTGCGCATTAAAACAGAATGTGTATATGTAGAGCTCTGCGTTGTCTTCCAAAACAAGTATGTAATTTCACTACCATCTCCTTACCAGATATTGTGTTTGATTAATCAAAAGTGGAGCTTCTTCTTGCCAGACATCAAGTAGATGAAAAATTGCATTGCCTGAAAATCAAACTGCTGTAATTCAAAGTACACGAGTAGCATTCTGTTATTTGTAGTACATTTGAACCTCCCATTCGGGAGTTAGTTATGAATCTTCGGTCTGTGACTCTCCCGGCAGCCCACCTGCTTTTGGCGAGGAGGACCAGGGTTGTGATTTTTCTCCGCTGGGAGGTCTGGTCCGAGGTGCACTAAGCCTCATGATGCTAACTGAGTAGTTATTCTGATAGGTAGCGTCTGTAAAAGGACAAGTAGTCGCCTTACGTTCGGGGCAGTAGGCGCGCTAACCTCCGCCATCCCACCCTGCACTCCTTCGTGTCCTTGGCTGCGGCTAGAGGACACAGCAACTGGGAGATAAAGGTACCCTTTGTGTAGGGGAGAGGCTGTAGGCACTATTATTATCTTGGGCTAGTAGGGCTGGCTTCTTTTGATCCCCTATGATGTTGCATCTGAATTTCTCTGATCTGTTTATAACGGACTGGCCTCGTTGAGATTGCAGTTCTACCTATATATATATATATTTCACAAACAAAAATTGGGACATCTGCCTGACATTGCAGGTGACCATAAAGATCCAGAATACAGAGATATATGACAAAGTCATATGTTTACTATCCGTAAACATTAAAAAAATCAAAGTACAACTAGAACTACATTACCTTAACTAACCTGTTAGACGTATATAGTGAGAGTTTACAGTATAATATTTTAATAAATTATTATTTGTAATATGTGACTGCTACTGGCGGAATATGTTGTGGAAATTGCTGCGTATCTCGATCATGTAGGTATTTCAAGTTTGTTTCCCATTGCAGAATTCTGCTGAAGGTACCTGTTTGGTTGCAGCTCAGTTTGTTATTGGGAAGAACTCCACAACTTCACTTTGGCTGATTGTTTGTTTCATTTAGCCTTTACTTGCATTATCGATATGAATAATAATCTCTAGAAAGTTCACATTGTATTTTACTTTCCCTCACAGATGACTGCAACAAGATAAAGGTTGAAAAACACTAGAAGGAAGGCCATTGATTGCCAAGGATTGTGACTAGTTTAGGTAATTATATATGAAACTGTCCAATTTGGGTATATAAAATACTAAATTAAAGAATAATTTCAGGAAAAACCACAATTATGGCAGTAAATAAGTTGAAGGATAATGCAATAATAAGCATAGCAAATTATATGACAGCAATGGAAAGCCAATAATATTGAAATATCCAAAAACTAAATGTTACAACAAAATGCGTGAAAACAATTATTTTAATTTCCCTGTGATCTTTTTAAAATACTTATGAATAAATAAGGCATAAAGTCGAGTATTAAAATTACTAAACCTTGTAGTTTCTCTCTGAAATGTAATTCGGGTCTTACAAATCTATTCTAGCTCCTGGTAGATGATGATTTGTGGATTTAAGGGCGCTCAACTTCAAGGTCATTAGCACCCTTAAAAATTCCTGGAAATAGCCAGATATAAACTTGAATCAGAAATAAAATTATTAGCAACAAAGAAAATATACACATAAACGTAAAGAACAGTGGCAATAAACAGATATAAAACAAGGTAATAAATATGTCAAAAAGCATAAAAAGATATATCTAAAAATTTTAAATTCTCAAATTGATACTACACTCCACTAAAAACTTTATCAACCGCTGTTTTGTCGTCCGCTAAGACCTCTGCAAGTGTGACAGGCAGCTGCAGAGAATCTCGAAGGTGCGCTAGAGAGGCTCCTGGTAGACAGAGTATATTACAAATACATTTAATATCGTTCAGTTGTGGTATAAACCATTACCTGAGATTCGATGTGTTGACCGTTGGAGCTGAAGCTGCTACTATTTTTTAATGTTGATGGGCATTTCGAAAAAGCAAGCAATACTGGAGAGGAATCACTGTCACACCAACTGTCTCTTTAGCACATGCATTTAAATATGCTTCGGAACCGGGGCCACGGTTTTGCACCAGTTACCTGAAAAGGTAAATTACTTTTGCGTTATAGATTACAAGATCTATGTCAATACCTCAGCATGTTTGCGCCACTCATAAAATTAAGATAAACATTTCTTTGGTGATTTTTAAGATGTTAGGTTGGTTACGCATAATATTCCGCCCCACTTAGACTGCGGACTGTCAGATACACTGTCTGGTGTGGTTAAAAAGTATACTTACTTTGTAGTTATTTAAAATTGTGTTATATAGTTCATTTAAAAAATAAACTAGTCGACAATTTGAATTGCAGGCAATGTAAGACACTTTTCGTACACATTCAATGCGAGTGAACGCCTGGTTACATTGTGGAATGTATGATTCTATCTTATACATTTTATATTAGCATTGCCTTTTATAAGGAAGAACTGTGAAATCTATTAATCTTAACATAAATAACATTCTGGAAACTTGACAAGACGGCAATAAATTTGTACATATCTGGATGGGTAGAATAAGGCATAGCGTTGAATCTACTGTGAAAGGAACCCCAGCACCCTTTAGCACCATCCGACCAGCATTAATGTCGATCAGATCATCATTCAGTGACGTTTGTGGGTTTGCCTTGAAAAAAATATATTGCCAACCGATACAATAACTTACTAAGAATTAGTAAAGAAGGAAATTAGTAAGCAATAAAAGATTGTGGCGCAAAAAATACTACAACCTCGATACTTATAAAATTCGCAGAGGCGGAGACTATAGTGACACCCATACCTTAACGGCCTTCCTCGTCCCATTGCCTGAATACACAGTAGTTCCTAAGCAACAGTCGCAGATCCTTTTGCTAAGAGTATGCTGAAAGGACCCTCTTCGTTGTGTTTGTCAGTAGCAGCGGTAGAAGGTTAAGGGACGGTTTTACAACTTCTGGGCTACTATTATACATGTCTAGTGCTACAGAGAGTGCAGCGCTATTTACAGTTGAGTAGTACCGCTTACATCATAAGCGAGCTCGGAGATGTTCCCAGCACACAGTGTTTGTAGTATTTTATTCCAATGGCTACTCTCACTAGTATTTCAGATTTTTCATTACACGTTTTAGAAAATACCAGTCGCCTATTTTATTTATAGGAAAATGAAATTTGGAGATAAGAGAGAGGAGCGTGAGCATAACATTTCAATAAAGCGAATAAGAATTAAGGGTCCATATTGATTTAGTTTTGATTCCGAAACTAGATATTAGTTTTGCAACACACTGCATTTCATTTCACTCTACTTCCATGGTAAGTATGAGAACGAAAACTGTATTTGTGTAAGGGTGGAGTTGCATTCCTATACAGTATCTGCCACAACGAGGAAGCAAAAAGTTCCAAAATGAATATCTGCCTGAAAACTGACCATGGGACAGGAAACTGGCCACTACTTTATTGTGCTGCTTTGTACGTCTGCACAGCTTCACCATTCACAAACACATCCCCTCCTTCTTACCACTAATGAGTATTTCTGATTCTTGTGCAATGCAGATTACCACAACAATAACTATCTCCAACGTTTTACTGACAACATACTTGTGCAACCGTCGGGTGCTCCGACATCCAAGCAATCAAATAATTGTCTTCTTCTTCTACTTTCAGAGATTAAACCTTGTTGGTTTGTTCCGGCTCCAATTATTATTATAGCTGCTGTATCCATCTCTTTCGTGGACGTCCCTGTGTCTTTTTCATTTCTCAGTCGATAGTTCAAACTTTTCCAGAGCATTCTATCGGAATCCATTATGCAGACATGTTCATACTATTGTCTCCTATCCTATTTTATCTGTAACGCTAAATACTTTCAGTTCCTTAAAAATATCTTCACTTCGTTTTCGTCCATTAATGTATATCCTGCCACAAATTGCACATATTTCATTTCTGTGGTATTTCTATTTCTATTCTGTAGGTGTTTTTTTTACCCAGAGTCCATATTTTTGAGCCATAAAATAATGCCGACACACTCAATAATTTATAAAATTGTAGATGTGTTCCCTTTCTTACCTTCTTTGTCAATTTGCATTGTGCCACATACATACTAAAACATTTGTAATCTATCGTTTGTGTCTTTTTCTCTATTACACCCCGAAGAAATACCTTCATAATTAAACTTTTTACTTATTCTAGTGTTCTTTCATTCAGCACTATTTTTGTTCTATGCATTTCTTTGCCACGCAGGGCCATAACTTCTGTTTTTGTTCAAGAAATTTCTAGGCTGTAGGCTTTTGCAATAGCGCTTAGTTTAAAAATGGATCTTTGAAAATCGAATTACTATAAATAATGAAATCATGAAAAATCGCTTGATAGCGCTAATAAAATCATCTGCGGATGTATTTTGGCTCTGTGCATCGCAGTCGTGATATAAAGCCATATTGTGTTCGCTACACGGTCTGTGGTCTTCATGTGTTTGTCCAAGTAGTTGTTTATTGCGTGCATGTGGGTGGATTTTCTGTGTAGACGGATATCTTGTTGGATTGTGTTTCATAATACTGCAGAGATACTAAAACATTTCGACAATAATTCTTTCGTGCGGAGACAAGCTTGATGAATTGCTTAGTTTCTCATTTCTCCTGTAACATTCTCTGCTAAGCCCATTACAAAGCGAGGATACTTAGCAGTTATCTTAATTTGTAGAGCGCATGAACAGCATGACTTGCTAGACACGAGATGCAGTACTTTTAAGCCTACCTTGCATTGTGAAGCTGCTTTTCACTCACTCAAACCAAGCTGAGTAAGTATAGAAGGATTACTCAACAGTGAAATACAGAACTGAACGGTTTAACCAAGACACAAAAACAAAGCAGAGGAAGGGTCTTAGTGTGTATTTCAACAACATTCTGGAAAATCGTAAATTGTAAGATTTTATATAAAAATTACAATATGTATCTAAGATAGGTATTTCCAAAGGCTGATCTTCTATGGAGAACAAAATGTCCCACATGCCAAACAGCTTAACGTTGAAAACGTCTCCAAGAAAATACTGAAAATATTTCATATGACCTGGTAAAGATGCCACAATTAAGAGTGCCAAAACAGATCTAATAATATTATACAGCAGCTGGTAATAACGAAACATAATTTAACAGTTTCTAACCAATTGTTAGCAGTGGATATTTAGGATTTATAATTTCAGGGCTGAGAACCATGATGTATAATTTATGAATAATAGTCGTATATTTATGAGTGAATACTTAAGCAGAATGGAATAGCAGAAAAACATTCTGCTACATACCAATGCAGTCAAAACATTAAGAGTTTTGCTAAATGAAGTTAATAGACAAGTACATATCACGAAATTACGAATAAATTTGTGTGGACTATTTACCTCATGAAGCTAGGCGTCGGGAATTGATCAAGTTGAATTCAGAGTTCATGTTAGTGTGTATCAGCCACCGAAGACTAACACTGAAATCTTGTGGAAATTCGATTATCGTGGCTGATTAATCAGGTGCTTGGAAATTGTACCAGATAATTTGCAATTATACTAGCTTTGTTTGTTCCACTTATATGTCACTTTTGACATACGGGGTCATATCGACGCTTTACCTTTTGAATAACTTTATTGTTCATGGTCTATGATCTTCACTTGCTTTACTGTGTTAAACTTTCAGTTTGTTTACTTAGGGTTTTTCTTTAATAGTTGTACATTTAAGTCTCATAGATGTTTACTCTTATTCATGCTTTCAGACCCTAAGCAGGATGAATAATTTTATAGAAAAATGCACTCTCCCAGCCGGAAATAGAACCCGGAACCACCGGATGTGGAAGTTAGAGTGCTAACCATCATATTATTAACAGGCAATTCGTAATGGTTATGTTAGTTATCCGAGAGGCAGACACTCAAGAGTTCAAATCTCGATGCAGTGAGCAACCGGGTTAAGTGGTATTTTGCGATGTTTTCGCCCATCCTGAAAAGATAATATTTTACAGTAAGGCACCCTATTTTTTCAGTTTTGTAAGAGAGATATAAAGCTCCTAAATACGTGTATTGTGTATTGCAAAAATAATGTAATTGCAGTGAATTTAACACCCCGAAAAGACACAAAATGGGTATTTACGGAGAAATGTTACGAAATAACAGCGAACACGCAAAACGTGTGACATTGACCAAGCAAAAATATTGTGATTGAAAGTCGCGTCTTTATTGTCGTATAGGTATAACTGAATTCACTCTTAGGTTTATCCACGTCAAAACAAACCCATGTGACCAGTGCACCGTGGTACAACATGGTAGCAATGCGTGCAGGGAAGTAGTCCCATGCTAATAATTTGCATTTTGGAATGAATTTACCCTTAAATGATACCTATAATATTCTACACAAATACCTAAAAGGTTAATTAAACAAGTCCCAACATGCAACTCGTGTGATTTACCTGACATTTGAGTATTTACAGAGTATTGTTTACAGCCAGCAGTTTCTATTTAGGATCATGGCGGACGGCAGCGGTGAATTTGGTCTTGCGTCTTCATCGACTTATGTAAAGCATAATGCGGGCAAACCATTGATTAGTGGTGAAAAAACAATTGTGTTGAACGTATATTATAAGTTATATGAGAAATATCCAACTCTTCCCATCAAAGAAGTAATGAAATTAACACCTGAGTTCCCCGGTGTTTCGAGGGCCAGTATAAACAGTGCTCATAAAGGAGAAGCTGAAACGGGAAAAGTGGTTACATCTGGGAAAATAAGAAAGCATGTGAAATACACCATACAGGCATACAAGAATGTGACGATTTTGTTAAAAACCAATTCGTGTAACACTGCACAGTTTCCTTTTTAAAAATGAGCCGCCAAGAATTGTCAGAGTGCTATAACAAGTTAATGCTGATCCACACTTGCCTCCTTTCAGAAGAACCACTTTTTATAAAATGTGTGAAATGGGGTTACAATTTGTCAAAATAGGCCGAAAAAGCGCTACAATTGATAGGGAGGATATTATTCTGTGGAGAAGGGACTAGGTTTTGGGAAGGGCGTAAGTTGTATTACTTAGATGAAACCTGGTTTAGCGAGGGCTATACAACATCCAAAGTGTGGGTGATTACGTGTTCTTTTTCGCTCGATTCTTTTAGAAGTAATTATAACTATGACATGTGCATCGTTTATTTTGTTGTAACTATCAATCTTATCGCGTTTAACCTCTAGTTAAAAATGTTAGTCACTCTTTAAGTTGACGGAATAAGGAATCGGTTCCTTTCTATTATGTAACGCATGCACTCACCACATGGTTGCGACAGTATTTCTGGCGCGAATGGCGGAACGTAACCAAAACTTTATCAAGTTGTATGTTATTAAGGAGAATTCAATACTACAACTATTATTATTATTATTATTATTATTATTATTATTATTATTATTATTATTATTATTATTATTATTATTATTATTATTATTATTATTATTATTATTATTATTATTATTATTATTATTATTATTATTATTATTATTATTATTATTATTATTATTATTATTATTATTATTATTATTATTATTATTAATTATTATTATTATTAATTATTATTATTATTAATTATTATTATTATTATCAGCTAATTTTCTATCGCTTTATTTTTCTTCTAAACTTTTGGAGAAAAACAAAGCTCTCTTCTACTTCCGTTAACACAGTCTACAGTCTTCGGTGAAGTTACAGCACCAACTGTTTTCTTCTCGTAGCCTTGACTCAGTCCTCCACTGTCTTTACTTTCTCTGTCTCTCATACACTAACTCCGGCGACACAATCATTCGACACTCGTTAAAACCCTTTCACTTCGATGCGACGACAGTACCTGTCACGACGACAGTACCACACACACGCACACAGAGAGAGAGAGAGAGAGAGAGAGAGACGCACACGCACGCACATACAGCTGTCTCGCACTCACTGACACACTGGCCGACCCATGTATGTAACTCCCTCTTCTGCTATTTCCTCGCATCCTTGTATAGCGAGGATGACGTAACATGGATCATTCTCGACTTTCAAAACCACGCCGGCCAACGGATGCCCCTTGAAGGTTCCAGCAACCCTTTGTTATGCGCTATTCTCATTGTTGTTAGTCAGGTATACTCAAATAGTCGTGCGAGGCAGCCTGACTTTGAGCACCTTTGTTTCCTCGCCAGCCTGGTTTGTGGTGTGAAGTAGTTTAGCTCCGACCGTCCTTTGTTGTGCGTTGCCCCCGGAGTCACAATAGTAATAATATTAATGATGATAGTTAAAATCATAATAATAATGTGCTATCGTCATCACCCGCTCATCTGTAAAGGATATTTGTCAACGTTTTCCTGTATTTCAGTGGTCCATCAAAGGAGCCTCCCGAATAGGACAGGGAAACTTCAGTAAATCCTCGTATGTTCCTGCAAGCGAGGCGCTTAGAACTAAAAGCAAGAACTAGCGCGTTGGAGAGTGACCATCAAAGCCGCAGTTTCGTGTTGTGCATTGTGCCCAACAGCACATGTTAAAATTAGGAATAGTTTAACACATAGCTTTAAAATTGAGAATGGACTTAAACAAGGAGATGGATTAGCACCAGTATTATTTAATTTGACACTGGAATATATAATAAGACAGCTAAATGTAGACACTAATTCCACAATACATTATAGACTAGCACAATTAGTAGCATATGCAGACGACATTAGCATTATAGGAAGAAAGAAAAACACCGTGATAGATTTGTATAACGAGTTGAACAGCAAGGCTAGATTAATAGGCCTTAAAGTCAACACAGAAAAAACTAAAATAATGATACAAAATAGACATAATAAGAGAAATAATTTTGTTTGGACGATAGGCAACGATAAGATAGAGGTAGTGGGCAGTTCAGATATCTAGGTACAATGGTGGATCAAAATAGTGACGAAAGTAAAGAAATTAAATCCCGAATATTGGCTGCAAACAAGGCATATTATTCACTTCAGAATTTGTTTAAAAACAAAAATATAAGCAGGAAAACTAAGATCAGGATATACAAAACGTTAATCAAGACTGTGTTGATATGTGGATATGAATACTGGACATTAACCTCCAGTTCTGAGAAAATGTTAGGCAAATTTGAAAGAAAAACCCTGAAAAGGATATACGGTCCAATACAAGACGATGGAAGATGGCGAATAAGGTGGAGTATAGAAATATACGAACTATATATAGAGGTGGACATTGTGAAAGATACAAAACTAAGGAGACTGAGATGCGCCGGACATGTGGCAAGGGTGACAGATAAACGTATCCCCAAGAAAAGTTTTGACGAAAAATTTTATAAGACCAGACCAAAAGGAGCACAAAGGGGAAGATGGGAAGACGCTGTAAGAAAGGATGCAATGCAGCTACTTGATGTTATCATATGGAGAAGGAAGGCTATGGACAGGGATGAATGGAAGTAAAAGCTAAGGGAACCTGAAGTCCACAGTGGGCTGTAATGCTTAGAAGAAGATTGTTATTTAAATAATAACCCAAATGCATGTTCCTTTCATTCAGCAGCTGGCGATCTACCATAAACCTATAGACAGAATTTGCATTCTTGCAATCAAGGAATACTTTGAGAATGAAGTGAAGAATGCAGTAAAGAATAGAATTGTAATTATTCGTCGTAATGTTCTAATCCCGTTCCATCTTCTAACTGCCATTTCAGCTCCATGTTATTAGTGTCTCTGAACTTCAAAGCACAATTTCTAGTTCTTGTTGTTAAGCCTTGCTGAGTGTGATCGCTAAATGTTCCACTGCTTATAGTAATGTTTTAGGCATTATCAGTGTTATTATATGTTACTAAGTGGTGCAAAGTTTAAAGGCTGATTTCTGATAATGTAATTCATATGCAATTGTAAAGACATAGATTAGTTTTGTAACTTGTGCTAAACTTGCTTACCGCCTAAATAAGTCATCTTCAAGAACAAGAAAGCTTTTATGAACATTAGAAACTCCTCTAAGTTTCTCTCTGCACAAACAAAAACAAAAGTTGGAGAAATGTCTAGAATATCAGCCCTCCATTTTATTCAAAGTGTATTAAAATTTTACACCTCACTAATTTTATGTTCAATATGAAACAAAGTAGCAATGTACACATTCCGTTCATCAAAAGTACCAATCTTCGAAGGTATACAATGAACATGCTTCCTTACGGCACATGTGTTTGGGTGTACAGAACAAGAAAGTGCACATTTACAGTCCTTGTCTGAATAAAGCTTAACAATTATCGCAGCTTTGCCACTAACATTCCTGTATGCCATATTTTCCAACTAGTCACGTGACTGTGAGAGCATAGAAAAATTTGCTGTTTGGGTCTGAACGTGATGGACATTTTAAGCATTCGTAAACTCGTAAGTGGGAAATAGTGGGAATGCATCTATTTAAGAAATATTGAAATCGGATATGCGTACCACTAGAGTTACGCGAAGATTTCTTACGGGGTACAAATAATTTAAAATACGCATACAGTAAGTATAATATTTCTCTGACCGGGCGGTAGGCCAAGGCTACGCTCAACGGACCGTAGTGCCATTCGACCGGACAGGATCACAAATAACGAAAAATGTTTCAGTCAGAGGGATTTGTTCTCAAAGAATACATTTTGCTTACTCTGCCGGGGTGATGGATTGTTGAAAATTATGAACTTCCATTTACGAAAACTCAGGTGACAGCTTTTAAAACACTTTCCAGAAATTAAGAAAGACAATAATACACTAGCGTGGATTACAATTCCGTTTGGAATCAATTTCTCTGACCTTCCCATAAAATTAAAATAAAGTCTTTTGGAAATGTCTTCACTGAAAATAAAAATTGAGAACATCAATTTGTAATCTCTGATGTTATGCACGCTGAACACTGCCTTCTTCCATTCCTTCCACTTGTGTGAGCAGGCTTTCTCTGTATTGGCAGCAATCAAAACAAAACAAAGAAATCGCTTGAATCCAGGATCACTATTGATATTCACACTAACGAATGTTTCATACAACGATAGAAGCGCTGGTGCCCAGAAAACAAGTTCAACCATCTCTTTAACCATACAAATGCATATAGTTTTGTATGTATGTGTTATCTATAACTAGATTCTGTGTTTCTTTCACTTTTAGCGCATTTCATATGCTATAAAATTTAAAATCTGTTTTAGATATGGTTATTTACAATTTAAATTAAGGATAGCTCCAGGAATAGGCCAGACTACAATGGAAAATTGTCTTTGGGGGTTCGCGGAGAGGAAAAGTTGAACACCAGTGACATAACTTGTGATGTTAGTGCCGACATGGAATGCTAATATATATATATATATATTTTTTTTTTTTTTTTTTTTTTTTTTTTTTTTTTTTTTTTTTTTTTTTTAGTTGTGGAATGCCAGTGAGTCCATTGCCAGGCGCACCTCCTGTATTCGGTATCAGTCGGTTCCATTGAGAATAAGAGATAGCATTCAATGGAACTGGTTTCATCCTGCTTCGTAGTCTCAGTTGGCTTTGACGAGGTTCTATCTCCAACTCGGTTTACTTATTGATTTCAACTACTGAAGAGTATACGAATGGGAAGTACATGAAAAAGAAAGGCACAGGCACCAGACTCCAATTAATGAATGCTTATCTGACGCTTGAAAATATAAAAGGAATAGCTAGCCGATTGCTTAAGTATGTCAGAAGTGATGTTGAAATTCTGTACGATTGTGGTCGTATTCACACTCTTCTACGATTTAGTACCTTAAGTCCTCAGCTAACGTGTAGCGAACAGAATATAAATCACCCAAATTAGGTATACTATCACTGGATATGGTTTTGTGGATAAAAACGCATCTGGGATATTCAGTACTGTGAACACACAATCACTGAAGAAATAGAAAGCCATAGATAGAAATCGTATGAACATCTTAGTGTGACACATTTCCGTACCTACCTCTCGGATACCAAGAGAGTAGATACTGCAGGTTGCGATCACACCGACACTAGGGCACGTCACGCACTGGCTGTGTTACGCACGGCCACTCCAGGATGCATAGCCCAATATAATGTAGTAGTTGCGATAGAAACCCTAGCTCAGGATTAATTGTGCAATTAAAATAAGTATCTAAGATGTCTCAAGTGCAGGATTCTAATTCTAAATTGATGTACAAAATTATAGAGTAGTTAGATTCAAATCATTTCTCTACAAATAGAGAAAACATCACATGTAAGGTGTGTTACACAAGTTTTGTTTTTGAGACACTGAGAATGCATACTTTCATATATTGCAACAAGTTATGAAAATAATGTTTATGTCACATATAATTCAACTTAGAATTGTATTGTCCCTTCTGCGTAACTTAATGTGCAATTTAATGGCTACCCTGTAATCCTGCATATAATTTGAAATTAGCTGCTCACCTACATTTACTTTGTACGCCACTGTACGTCGTTTGATTGAGCGCACATTAGAGGCAGCTTCCACCCGGCACTTCTGGGTTACGATCCGTGTTCACTATATATATCAGCAAATAAAGATGTATTGGGTCTTATAGCATTTCTTGAGTTTGGAGCCAAAACAATACAATTAGCTTAATTCGTGGCTGGTGGTGAGGATGGTAACCAAGAAGATACAAATTTAGTTTCATGACCCGGCCGGCAACCAACTCAAAGCAAAACTTGCTGTTAGCTACCGCACACCACTGCCTGTAAATACGCGACCCGGTGACAATGGAGTGATTGGAACAAAGACGACTATAAATGCGGCAGAACAAGGTGTTTCCAAACTGCTCCACAATTTCGCCTGCCGACTTGTTTACGAGAAGTTCGAGAAAAGGTAGGCTTTCTAGAGAATCCGACAGAAATTCGTCTGGAGTACAAAAGGGAATGAACTAGCCAGTGTTAGCAGCAGTTCCTGACAGTTGAGCATTGTGTTGAGCTTTAGCAGTTAGATCTTACATGTATGTTGCATATAGTTAGTATTGAGAGAATTTGACTATGTATCGTCAGACCCAGTTTTGGACATTTTATCGTCGCGTCAGAGTTGTTTGTTGTGTGAAGCACTTTTAGTGAGCGTATTGTTGAAGCCAGTAGTTTCGTAGACAGAGAGAATAGAAATGAAAGACAGTGAAGTATGTGAGCGTTACAATAGCACAGAACGGCTGTGTGTTGCAAGGTCACGAGGAATTATAGAATATGTTAACAAGAAACAAGAGGATTGTTTTGTGGTTCAATTTTGGGGGAAATAAAGAGATAAAAAAAGCAACTGGGCCTGTTATTTGCCACAGTATTCACATTTTACATAGATATAACTAAGACTTTATTTTACATTTCGACAATCTGCAACTAGATTATGACTCAAAGTGTTCGTGTAAGCAGTTTCATGAGCTCTGTATGCAACTGCACACTACTTTTAAAGCTGAATGTGAATATTTATATTTTATTTTTGTTCCTTATAACCGCATAGACAATTTAAAATTGCGTACATAAATAATAAGAACAGAAAGTAAAATCACACCTATGTTAGTTTTCCATATAAGTAACTAAAGTTTTATACTTGGATGCTGATATTTTATTAATGCGCAATTAATTGTTACAATGTGTCGATGTACGAATTGCACTAGTCATAGATGGTCGTCTCCTTAGCGCGGTGGTAGCGTTGCTCCTTAGCAAGCGGGAGACCCGGGTTCGATTTCCGGTACCGACTTGGGGATTTCTCCAGCTGGTACACCTGGTTCGGGCTGCACTCAGCGTCGTTAGGTCCCTAAGGGACCTATTGAGCAGCTACTTTATTGAAACGTAGCGATTCCTTGTTACACAGACCGCGTAACCGGCTGGGAGGGACTCGAGCGCTGACCACCTCCAATACTGCATTCTACTCATGGGTGATGGGCAGAGGTGGGGGACGCAGCGGTCAAGTGGTAGGCCTTGACCCGGAAAGGATTGTTGCGCCTCGGGATTATTAATGTTCATAAATATGAGGAAAAAGTCATTTTTCATCAGCTATAATTAATATTTATAATAAAATCTCCAAATTCATTGGATTGAAGAGAGTTTATTTTCTAACTGAGCTCTTACTTGTTCCCTTTGGGAGTTCCTTATATTCAGTGAATAATCCTAAGGGCAACGAGATTTGCAGTCACTTCTACCAAACTGAAAATGTTTTTCTTAATAAAGCTTTACCATTGTCTGTTAACATAAAAATAGAACATACATCCATTGACAAGATTTTCTATTGGTTAAGCCTGCCGTGGATCATTGCTCAGTGTCAAAACAAAATGTCTTTGTTTAATGACTCTGTGTTGATGAATCTCAGTGCCTAAAAATCCAATTTAGTATACCATTGCATCATATAAGTTTCCTTTGGTTTTAGTTTTATTTTTATTATGTATATGAAAGCAGATGATAATATTAAAACCAGAAACTGGTTGTGATTATGGGAGAAAATACTCGTAGTAACAAAATTTGCGCAGTTGTTGTCTCATGCCTTTAATAAACAGCGTTTAAATGCAACCACATACTTAACCCATGAATAATAATAAACATAAATGCGTGCCATTTTTAATATCTGCGATAATCTCTCTAGCAGTTTTAATCCTATTCTGTGGATTGCTAATGATGCTTGCCTAAAGCGGATCAAAATCAGGTAAAATTTTATTTCATTATTCCACAAAACTAGATAATTTTCTGGAAATATTTATAAAGCAAGTAAAGCACAAGTAACGCAAAACGAACTTCCTAATCCTGATTCATTAATCCCATGTATACTTCCGTTTTATTGACTGATAGTGCAGAGTTAGAGTTAATGAACCCGACATACTCATCAGCAATATAAAACAATATCTTTATAAGGTATTTCCGTAATAGTTTTTAGCAACTTAATAAGACAAAGGGCTTAAGAAACCCCTCAAAGATGCGGTGTTATAAGTGTATCATGTACACCGATGTAAAATGCTGCCTCGACAAAACAAGTGCAGTTTTTAATGCTTTCATAAACTTGTATTGCATCTGGGAAGTGCATAGAGATTAATTCAGTTTTTTTTTAACTATCAATGTTCATTACTTTTGCGCTATGTTAGGAAAGCATAGATTACTGTAAGAATGAACAACGTTTCCTATATTCCAAGAAATTCCGGGATGTCAATAGATTCCTTTCTATTATCTACTGCATGCACGCACCATTTGTGGAGTCCTGGATTGTAGAGAACTGGGGACAGCGTGAAGGGGGGGGGGGGGGTTCTTAGTTTCAGATTTACAAAGTTGGTCGAGTCGAGCATTCATATTTTTACAAAAATCTACTGACTGATAAAAATCCTTTATTTGGAGGATTTGTGTATAAATATGCATTTCCTAATATATTTCATTCCAGGCAGGTGTAATCCTCCGTGGCTTAGGGGCAACATACTAGCCTGTGGTTCCCAAGGTCGCGAGTTCACGGTGGAGAGGGTTCAATTTTTTACAGGCATAAAAATCCTTAGTATGGCTTCCTCCGTAAGGGAAGTAAAGACGGTGTTCCTGTGTCGTAGGTTTACATCACGTAACAGAACCATAAGCCTGATACAAAGGCCTAAGCGGTCTTTCACACTCAATATACGAGAGAGCGGCGCCAAAACACTTAGCAGTTAAAGAGCTTCCATAAATAAAATGAAGTTATTTATTTTTCGGACAAGTTTATCTACATTTGTTGAAAAACAAGTAAGCATTTATTGTTTTAATCAGTTAAAATTGACGAGTAGGATGGTTATTATACTTTAGTTTCACTTACTTGCATATGTTATTTTGGACAACTGTTTCGAGAACAACTGCGGTCATTGCCGTCAGACTATGTTTCTGTGGTGCGTTATTATTCAAGTTATCAAATATAAACAAACAACCTTACACTTAAGGAAAACTTAATTAACTCCTTTTAATATCTCACTATAGAGAATGTATATAAAAAAAATTGTTTACATTTTTTTATATTGAGGAATATGACACACAAATCAACGGAAACACCGATTAGTTTATTGAATATGATTTAAACATGGCTATGCCTCGAAGCGACATTATGTTGCACATTTGCTAGCGGAGCAATACACTTTCAGGAGTCGAAGCTGTTTGGTGTTTCCTAACTCATAGCATCTTCTTCTACTTTTAGAGGTTTTTGTATAAAAGAATCAGGATAGAAGGAAAAAGGGATGGTATTTTAACAAGTGCATTGTATACAAATCTTCTGACCACAGTAAGACAAGTTGTCTCACAAATATCCGCCAGTCCATTTACCGAATGTTATTCATGAATCGTTATGTAAAGGTTTTGATCGTTGTTACAGAAAAAGAAATGCTAATCCTACCTCATGGAATCGAGATAACCCAGCACAGGATTTGAAGTCAGTTTCTGCTCCACGAGCGTTCATTTTAAGATCCCATCATTCTATGAACTCTGTACGGGTAACAAATAAGGGAAAAAGTAAATCTTAATAATGAGCTACAAATAAATATAACTAATATATACAGTAGAAGGTCGCTAATCCAAGGTAACAGGGGGTGAAGGGTACCTTGGATTTGGCATGATTCGGGCTGAACACCGTAAGACCTTCAAAAAAGGTAAACCAATAACAACCCAAGGCAAGGTTATTTGTTGTGAGGTTTTATAAAGTGCGCCTGTTTAATTCAGAAATAAATATCAGTGCATACACTTTGAAGTTATCTTTTGAAGATATTTTGAAGGATCTTGTACTTCAGGATGGTTATTTTAGCGCAGCAATATCACGCCAAAGCATCCAAAACGGTGTCACTTCTGGCTATTATTCCATGCTGAATTGAATGCAGCGAAGGCCTCACTATGACATATATTTCGTGTTCTCTTTTCTAAGTCTTCCTTTTCATTTTCTTCGGTTGTTTCATTCAACATTTCAGCAAAAGTCTGTAAAAGGTCTGCAAAAGTACAGTCAACTGCTGCGGTATCTCTGGACGTGGAAAAGGCCTTCTCAACGACCTGGCATTCGGGGATCCTATACACACTCATCCAACTGGGACTACCCACACAAATGATCAACATCATACACTGCTTCCTCAGACACCGTACACTAAAAGTTACAGTCGCGGGGAGAACAACAACACTTAGACCAGCAAGAGGTGGAGTCCCCGAAGACTCTGTGCTGTCCCCCACGCTATTCAGCGTCTACATGGCAGACTTTCCATCACAGCCACAGGTCAGTATAGCTCAATATGCTGATGAAGTGCTGCTGTTCTGCACCAACAAACACATTCTCAGAGCCTTCAACCCCATACAGCGACACCTCCGCCTCGTCCAGGAGTGGTGCCGGCGATGGCGAATGTCCGTTAATCCGGACAAGCGTCACGCCATCCTCTTCACGAGACGCCACACCCCCGCAGAGTGCCCCAAATTCCAATTTCGAGGTCAAAGGATTGAGTGAAGAGACTCCATCACCTACCTAGGAGTTAAACTGGATAGGGGTCTAACTTTCCGCGGGCACATCAGAGATCTTTGTGCGAGGACTCAGGGGGCTATTGCCTCACTGTATCCAATGCTGAGGTCCGAGACGCCAGTCCGCCTGAAGTTACACCGCTTCCGGGCTCTTATAATTCCCCTCATGCTTTACGCCTGTGAAGTGTGCGGCGTGGCAGCAGGTAGTTGGCTCCTGTGGCTCCAAAGGGCGTAGAATAGGGGACTCCGGTCCAACATTTCTGTTCCCCTACCTTTCCCCGTGAGACTACTTCACGAAGCCTCAGCTCTTCTATACGAGGATAATGAACTTAGGCGCCGGGCAGCCAAATTCTGCGACAAGTTACCAACCCATGAATGCGCCCTGGTTAGGTCTCTTGGGGACTATGATCCCAGAACACGCCGCTTTAGGTCTTACAGGGTTCCCCGCATGACTTGTGGGCACGCCCCATAACCAAGGAGACAATCCACCAGCAGCTAAAGCTGAACTACAGTATAGTCCCAACAAAGAGTTGTTCGGCTCAAAATTAACCCCTATCAAAATTCTAAATCAAAAACTTCAAAACTTTTAAAAGAAGTCATTTTAAAACCTTTTTCTTCCATCAGAATGCAGACATTACTACATCCGGAGAGTCATTTGTCAAGGGGCACAACAGCTTCCTTCTATTTCAAATTAACCTAACAACTAAAAACGCCACCCTTATTTACCCTTCCCAATATTTATCCTATCTGCGGTCAAACTCCATTGGGGGTAGATCCGCAGCAAGATTCATCGGGCTGAACCTCAGCCCGCCAGCAGCTCGTCGTCGTGATGAATGAGAGTGATGAATAACTGTTCTAGAGAAGACAAGAGATAATGCAGAAAGAAATGCTGTAAGGAAAACCAATATGCAACAGAAAACAGAACAGGCCAAACAAGAGAACTGAAAGCATTAAAAATGTGTTGCAGTAAAAAGAAAAGAATTTTTTAAATGAGATCCTATTTTAAAAAAGAATCGTAGGCTGAATAGTATTGCAACAGAATTTCCACGATGGGTGGTAAATGACAACTTGAAAACTCTGTGGGACATGTTGAGATCTTTCGACATTAAATTCGCAAAGCCAGTTACCACTATGTTGTCTTGTGGGTAGGAAAGGAAGACATAATAATATAGTATAAATAGTTTTCATATGCCCAAACACTCCAGCATCAAAATACTACTGTAATCACGCCTCTATTTAACACATCAAGTTTCGGGAAAATTTAATGCGATGATACTTACTGCATACTATTATATTCCTTTGGTAAAATGCCAAACCCAAACTCTTAAATATGTGTTCTCTATTAAATAGAATCTCATTGGTGGGTATACCAAGCATAAAAAAGTATATTTCTCTTCACTCAGCTTAACCAGATAATGAAATATGCGCGATTTACACTATACTGCATTTTTATTGCTTTTTTTTAAGGTTCAACGTGCTTTAACGGTTCAGCTATATCCGGTGATAAATGAAATAGCTAAAAGGTTCCTCAAATGATCCGGGGGTCCACAGAGTTCATCTTCCAGGATATGGGTGAAAAATAAAGAAAAAAAGAAAACACAGGAAACCTTATCCGGGTAGCGCACCCCCATTAAGATTCAAACTAGGGACCTCTTGAAGTGAGGCAGACCGCAGAAGTAGTCCTTTGATTATTTGTATTAACTTAATTAATCCGATGTTCCACTATCCAGAAATATAATTTTGAAACATTAAAATTAGATTAACATTACCAAAATATGAACACAAAATTGACATTATGACTTTTCTCAGTTTTCTGATTATTCTATATTCAGCTTTATTAGAGAAAAAAAGAAAGAAAGAAAAAAAAAAAAAAGAAAAGAAAAGAAAGAAAGAAAAGAAGCAACACCCAAAAATAACAATATTAATAGCCATTAGACAAAAGTTTGAGTTACACTCATATAACTTTTCCTACCCATTCTTAAACCAACTGTTCTTATAAAAGGTTAATTAGTTTATCTACTTCACTTTAATTGAAATATAAAGTTGCTTGTAATATGAAATATGAAATGAAATATGTAATAGAAATGCTTGTAATATGTATTTCGTTGCAGGACAATAGGAATAGGGAAATTCAGCAGTTTTGAACGATAGTTAAAGCTTTTAACAGAAGGTCATTGACTTTAAACTTCCTTCTCTTGGCATGAACAGAAGGGGGAAATGTGATATCTTCCCATTTGAGAAAAGCATAACTTTTGGGAAATTCAAATCAATAAAAACGAATTCTTGAAATGGTTAACCCCACAAACATTATTTGGCATTAATTGTGTGTTTGAAGATCTACATTTTTGTCCAGTAAGCTTTTATCTCTCTCTTATGGTTCACCAATCGTACCACATTAATTCAGAATATACAGAGGTTATTCCCAGAAAATTCAATACAGTGTGTCCCAGTTGAATTGCCCTATTTTCACTTCAGTATTTCTGCCAAACTATTTGAAATATCGAAATGAACTAAACTTTACTAATACATATGACTCATCAAGTTTGTATATACAAATCACGAAAGTCATATCACTCTCACATGTGCCCCACCAGTCACACGAAGGATATGAAAATATGAAAATAGGGCGATTCAATTGGGACACCCCGTATATAGATATAGTTATTTCTCGTAAAAGTATCTTAAAGATATGGTACTTTAATTTAAATATTTAGAGTCATTTTTGAGAAAGTCTAATATTTTTCCTTGCAGAGGGCAGTTTACGTTGGGAGGATTTTCTTGAGGGACTTTGTGTCGCATCCTTGGAAGACAAGGACACATAAATTGGGTATTTAACCGACTTTTCACTTTTGAATCATACACGCGTGCGCGCGCGCACGCACACACACACACACACACACACACACACACACACACACACACACACACACACACTGAACATACGGAAACACACACATGCACCGAAATTGTTTTATTTGTGGAACGTCAATCGCGTATTTCCAGTGAAATTTCGGTATCACATTTTTGTGTGGAATACAATACCTTTGCTACCTACTATGTACGATGCATGGCATAGAAAGTGAAAAATCAGTTGTTACATGAGTTCATCTATTCAGTCTTGCACAGCCTAGTTTTACAATCAGTTATTCATCTATTTCATGTTAATCGAGCTAAAGAGATGCAGAAATGGTTTTATTACATATTTCCTTGTAGGTAAAGTGGGAATAGCGGAATGAAGTATGATTAAGTGATAATGAATCCATTAAGAACTGGTCGCTTTTTAAAGGCTTTGAAATTCCATTCTCCTCGTATTTGCATGGACAGGAGGAAACAAACAGTAACGTTTTCCCATGTAAGAAAAAATGAGTACTGGAAAATTCAAACCAATTACAACGAATTCTCGGAAATGCTTAACTCTACGAAAAATTATTTGATATAATTTGCTTGCTATAACGAGATGTACATTTTTATTTAGTGAGGCTTTATTTACCTCTTACAATTTCTCAGTTGTGTAAAAGTCGTTCAGAATGAAGAGGACTTGAAAGCTATTTTTATAAAATTCTAGACATACATTTTAATTGCCATGAAAAAATCTTAAACTCAAAATCGTTAGAGTTCGAAAAAGGTTCAATGTCAAGAGTGGTTTGGGGACGGGCATTTTTTGAACGTTTTTGTGTGGAATCCTTGCAAGATGCTGAACTGATATACATATTATGGTATTTAACCGACCGTTTTTGAATTACGTTATTTACAGTCAACCAGGTGCACAGGCGGACAGATGACAGAAACACTATAGACCTTTCTTCTAAAAATGCTTTTTTGTATTCAGGGAGTTTTAAAACGTGTATTTCCGCTAAAATAGAATTTCGATGTCAATTTTTTGGTGGAATGCTATGCTTTCTCAACATACAAAGTAGATGGCAGAGAATGCAATTATGAATTAACCTCTTTTATGTCAGATGGGCAGGAAATGTGATAAGAATGCAACAAGATAGATGGGCATACGCCACAACAATATGAGACACAATAAGAGGGAAGAGAAGCAAAGGGCACCCAAGACAATGGTGGTCCAAAGATTTCAAAGAAATGTATATACCAGGTGAGTCAGCCGCGCCTTATTTTTTTGGAAGGTAGGCCACCCATCTAACGGCATGTGCGCCTTAGTCCAGTTTTGCGCTTATGAAAATGTATTGCTTGACGTTCTTAAACAGAGGAATGCGCAAAATTGAGAGCAACAGTGGTTTAAGGGGCAGAACGTACTCCTCGCTAAAGTACACCTCAAAAACATACGACTCGTTTACTGAGAGCGAATTCCGGTTTCCGGCCGATTTTACAAACTTTGTGTTAGAGTATACACAGCAACGTAATTCAGTAAACGCCTCGGAAAGAATGGACCTATCATATGAGTACACTAACAAAGTCAGCTATAAAGAAAATGGTGGATTCTTGTAATTAGAGCAGGGGTTGGCTGCTAAAAATCAGGAGACATTTAGTGACACGTCTCATCCATCATGGACCCGTACAGTCAAAACGGACATATTAAACAACAGTTTATTTACATTTTTGCGTGAACTACGCCTCGTGCATCTCATTTAATATGCATAACAGCTTTTGCCATTTAAGTAATAATATTAAAGCGCCCAGTATTAAAACTGTCTTAAAAGGGTAAATCAAGCACGAAAACTTGCGAGGTGGCAATGGCATAGCGCCAGGCATACAAGTCCTATTCCACGCGGTACGTGATTTTACTCAAGTCTCGAAGTAGCTGAATAGGATTGTGACGTGTACTCTTCGGTAATCCCCAATGTCACAGGTTCGAGTCTCAGCATTGTAAATATTTTTTATGTTCATCAAAACTTGGAAACCGAATTCACAATAATCTAATTATGAAGTCCCTGAGGGTTTAGGACATAAATTAAATCGTTTTTCGTTGTCTGCATTTTGTAATTGAACAGATATAATGACTTCTGCCCACTGGACTGGCATGATGTAGTGTGTTGCGTTCTCCACACGTATGCTGTCGCGTGATATTTCGTGAGAGTCTTTCATGTATTCGACAGACAAGTACCTAGATATGCTTTTGATCTACGGAGAAGCAAGAACAAATACACCAGCGGCTCAGCATCTATATCAGGAGAGATATCCGAACAGACGACAACCAACAGCAAATACCTTCCGGAATGTTGAAAGGCGCCTGCGTGTAACAGCGTCACTTGCAAGAATGATTCCTCATAGACACGCACCAGCAACATCGGGTGTTAATGCAGAAGCAGTTTTGAACGCCACCCAGAACAATCCGCATACTAGTACACGGTCAGTTGCTCAGGAGGTGAACATCAGCCAATCTTCTGTAGTGCGAATATTGAACACTAATAAGTTCCATCCTTGTCATTTGCACCTACATTAAACACTTCACGGTAGAGATTTCGAAGCTCGAGTAACATTTTGTGAATGGTTGCTGGAGCGAGTAGCAAGTGATGTGGGATTCGCATCCAGGATATTGTTTTCTGACGAATCAAGATTCCACAACAATGGAACTGAAAATCGTCACAATATACGCTATAGGAGTGTTGATAATCCTCATTGGGTAAGGGAGGCAGCATTCCAAGAGCAGTGGGGTGTAAATGTCTGGTGTGGAATCTTGGGATACCACCTTGTTGGACCATTATTCTTCGAGGGGCATCTAACAGGCACACGCTACCTGAAATTCCTCCGTAGGTCACGCTTTATTACTAGGGAATGTGCCACTGCAGGAGCGAATGACGATGTGGTTTCAACACAACGGCGCTCCTTCGTATCGCTCGAGGATCGTCTGCAATCATTTGAATGATGCACATCCTGGTCATTGGATAGGAAGACAAGGACCAGTCTCCTGGCCTGCTAGATCACATGATCTGACACCCCTTGACTTCTTCTCTTTAAAAGAACGCATTTATGCAGAGGAGCTGGGCAATCTAGAAACCCTTCGTCAGCGTATTACAGTGGCTTGTAGAAATGTTCAACCCGCCATGCTAAACCAAGTCAGGAACTCCATCCAACAGCGTGTCCAGGCATGCATTACCCAAGAAGGTCACCAGTTCCAGCACTTGCTTCGTCAGAGGAGTCGTGTTCCACGAATAGAAAAATCTGATGTGTTGCACTCACGTGACTTTCTCTACTCTTGTACTAGCCATTCTAACAAACTCTTATTCCTATATCTCCATGTTAGTTAAGACAAACATTCGTACAAATGATCTTACTTATGTCCTTGTAGGTGCAAGGGGAATATTAGAATACAGAAGGCTTTGTGCGACAGTCAAATCTTTTGACCTTTGAGATTCCATTCTCTTTGCACGATTAACATATAAAAAAATGAAATACGTTGCATTTCGCGAAAGTTCTAAGTTTTCCGAAACTCACACACATAATAAGGAATATCTCCGAAATAGTTCACCCTACAAGAAAATTTATTCAAACATAATTTGTGTATTTTAGCTTGATCTACACGTTTTGTATAGTAAGATTTGGTCTATCTCTAACGGTTTACCAGTTATGCAAAAGTCGTCCAGAGTAAATACGACTACAGGGGCTATAACCAGAAAATTCAAGATATACATTTCATTTGATATACAAATTTCTCAAACATATGACATTTTAATCAAAATCGTTAGAGCCATTTTCAAGAAAATCAAAATTTTCGAAAAATCTTTCATGTAAAGGGTAGTGTACGGTGGGGCTATTTTCTTCAAAATCTTCGTGTCGCATCCTTAAAAGACATTAAACTTAAATACCAAGTTTGGCTTTTAACCAACTTTTCGTTTTTGAGTTATGCTGTCCACAGACTGACAGACACACAGACACACGCACGGACCTTTTTCTAAAAATGCTTCTTGTGGATTCAGGGGGCCTCAAAACATATATTTCCGGTGAAACCTCGACATCGAATTTTTGGGTGGAATACAATACTTCCCCTACTTACCAGTAGAGAAAGTAAAAAGGGTCATTTCAGCGCCGCAAAACGTATCACTATGACACATTTTTAATAGCACAATAATTCATTGTCTGCAAAATTGAGTTAAACTTCCCTGTTAAACTCTGACAATGTAATTTCCTTGGTTTCTGTGTTCAAATGCGTATAAATGATCCTTATTTCATTTGCACCTACCTATAGGTGTGTTTAAACAACTACCTAATTGTAGCTCACCAATAAAGAAACATCAAGCAATGCCATAAAACATAAATAAAACAATAAAAATGAATATAATAACAGTTTTCAGAATAATGATTTGTAAATTGTGAGGATTGCACGGTAAAGAAAAAGTTAGTACATGCAGGTGATTCAAACCACCTTCACAGCAGACAGATTACTTCGGAGTCTTGCGCTCGTTCCAACTGAGCTACCTAGAAAAGTGTGAGCTAAACATTCCGTTTAAGATGTAATATTCGCTGGTTCCACATCTGACATGTTTATATTAGTAATAGTTATATAGACGGGAAGCACATCAAAATGTGAAAGGGACAAAATACACAGAAACAGTGAAGTCACTCAATAATGGAGAGTGACGATATGAACAAACCGTAAAGTATAAAGGTATAGGACACCAATTGGGTATAGATATTATAGAGGATAAATTTAAATAATATGTGAAGAGCGAGATAGCTAGGTCTATAAGCAATAGGAAGGCTGAGAGCAAATACTAAATGGAATAACCAGTTCAACGGAGAATAGATAGCTCTCAGGGATTAGCTCAGCCTATGAACAATACCGAGCTAACCCTGCCGATAGGCCCCCCTGCCCCTAAGAGATGTGATGGACTTATTCTTATGCCATACAGGATCTGCTAGATCACGCAAAACTGATTGACCAACCCTGGTTGGCTAATGGTCAGGAGACAACTGCTACAAAAGAGAGCAAATTGAGACACCACGTACTTGTATCGGGAACGTATGTACTCAATTTAATGTGCGGGATGCAATATTCCAAGCGTCCTAATTGTACTATTAAAGCAAAGGAAATTATACAATAACTTTCATTCTATACCAATGCCTAGATTTCACGTAGAAAACTGCGGTTGGCATAATCAATTGGACTTTCTAGATCACTTTCACGACTTTCATTTGATTCCCCTTGGAAAATGCCTCATCTTTTATTCTTGGTGTAACAAACGAAGAGAAACTAGCCACCAATTTCTTTGAAACCTTCTAGTTAATGTCTCACACATTTTCTACATGTAGGAAAAGTGAAATATTCCGGGTGAAAGGTACTGCTTCGGCCATACGTTAGCCAGGCATTCTACGAGTAGATGATGAGTGTAACAATTGTGTCCAATGCAATTATTGTCAACAAAGAAACGTTTCGCCGAAAAAATAATCTGTGTCAAATATATGGAATATTTGGAGGCAACTAAATTTTTGACGAATGGCTATAAATGCTTTAATATTTCTCGTAAACATTGTATGAACAATGTTGTTATGTCTTTTTATTTCAACTCGAATGAATTTAGTTACAATTTAAAGTTAACGTGACGTTGCCCAATCTCTCCTAGAACTTTGTATGTCATTTTAACATTAAATTGTGATAAATTCATTCGAATTAAGATAGAAATGCATTACAGCACTGTTTATACAATGTTTTCGCGACAGTTAATCAAATAATAAACCATTATATCAATTCGCCAAGAAGCTAGATGAGTCCAAATGTTTTAAACAAGCTATTCCTTTTTTGGGTGGGGGAGAGTGGGGAGGCGAAACGGTTTTTTATTGACAATATTTGTATTTATTACACTAATCTATAGTTTCTATAGGTTTAAAAATGGCTGTGACCAAGATACCCGTTTTTAAGTTTTGAACTCGGGCCCTAATGACCTAGTTGTCGACGAGCCCTTAAACATCACCGACTCATTCACTTACTCGAGATACTCTATCAAAACCAGTGTGCCCTTGTGAAACATTGGCATGTCATTAACTAACTGATGGAACCTAGCCAACATGCATCTTGTGACAGTTAATGATCAGCTCTGATTTGAGCAGTGAGACAGCAGGCTCTGTGTTGTGCTTCCATTGCAGCAATCCGGGAGCTGTGTTTGGATAAGGTCCAGGATTTTGTGAAGTATTTTGTAAAAGGATACCGGCCGTCTGGTGGCCTCCACAGTTTCCAGTTTTTCCTCTTCACTTGTCTGTCTCTTTTGGTAGTTCGGCGTTGCGTGAAACAGTAGTCATGATAATTTTATGCAAAGTGGAAAACAATTTATCTGTACGTGCAAGACCATTACTCATTCCCCGGAAAGGTAGGTGTCTAGTCACATGAGGTGAAAATGACTCCTCCATCACCTACCGGTAAATTTAAATGAAAAGAAGTACGTGTTATTAACAGAATCCTTTTCAGGCTGCAGACGTGTCCTCTCTTCTACTCTTTCTACTATTTCATCCGTCTTCCTAAAGGTCCTAATTCTGAGAACCTGTGGTTTGCAATAGGTTAAGCAGCGAACGAATCCAAGCTGAGATTCGAGTGGACAAAATGAGTCTGTCTCTTATCTTGTAAAGATATGATGCTTCTGAAATAAATATTATGGACATTATACCAGAAGAATATATAAAATGTTCGGCTTATTTTGATAGAATCGAAACCAATGTCTTTCAATACATTAGAAGAGAGGAAGGAAGTATTACATTGTGGAATTATTTTGTAAGTAGCTTAAATTAAACATTGCCTTTTCATCCCCCCACTTCACAATATAACAACACTCATAAGAACCCATGAAGATAAATTGTGTTAACTCGTGCTATAATTGCTGGAGAATAAGAAAAGCAGTAACAACATATGTGAGAGGTGTGGCATGTTAAAAATTCGAATTGTAAATGAAGTTATTAGAAAGAGATTCAATTGCGAAAATTTAAAGAAAACATTAAAGTGATGTCATCAAATGATATAAAAAATAGACACTAAATTACAAAGCGCAAAGAAGATGCACCATAAGAAGACGACGCACAAATTGGACAGAATAAGAAATTAACATATTTGTATGGAAACGCCTAGGAGAGGCCAATTCAAATCGTGGATTTTAATAATGATGTTTCTTTCAAAGCAGTGCAATAAATTCAAAGAAGACTTTTGTGCTTGCAAAATTAGGAAATTGAGCTCCGTATTTATTCATAAATCCTTGGAAAAGTTGTAAGAATTATTGGAATTTCTTCAGAACAAAACAAAGAAATGTATTATATTACTTAAATATTTACATAACATATGATAATGAAAAGAATTTATGTCGTGTATTAAAATTAATTGGGAAAATTCAGCGAGAAAAGAAATTTTAGTAACGATGTTCAAATATTGAATTTCGCAACAGACTGCGATTGTAAAATCGTGTTGCTGATAAGAGACTGAAAAAACTTTCGGTGAAGGAGCGCAATATTGCTAAAGATTAAATAGAACGATTATCGTGTAATCAGTGCTGTAAGTTAAGAGTTTCGTACTATAAAAGTCCTGACGCTTTATTTCAGTCAACGTTAAAACAGAAAACTAATAAATTCTCTCTTCCATAGTGCAATCTCTCCTTTAGAATATATTTTAGGTTTGTAAGGTACATTTAAATGTTTACTTTGTATTTCTTTACTATGGGCTTAAAGTGGATGTACTTGTCTTTTACCATATAATATATACACTGGACATTACATATAAGCATGACCCTGAAATGTAGTACATTGTCTATTGTTGTACAGATAAGTTGTACGTAACTTCTCATATTTATTGCTTTCTGTAATCCTTACCTATGGACGGTAGAATAGTTATTATAATAGATCCTAAGTTTCACATGAAATCTAGAGGTCTCCTGATTCTCACTGCGCACTCGCAAATGAAAACCAAAGAAATAGTCCACCATTACCAAACTTCCTATTTAATTACACCTTGTTCGCTCCTTTTTTCAAGCAAGTCGTGCAAGGATCTTCAGAGATCTCTCCCATATTAATATCAATATCATTTTATTATTTCCAGTATGTGTCGATTTTGAATAAAACGCCATGGGTATGTCAGAGACAATAAGTATAATGTATATTTGAAGTTTCTACAAATTCTGTTACGTTAGCTTTATATTCATATAGCCAGGAAGCCATATAAGGTAGATAAACTACTAGTGTGTAACACATTTGAAGATTCTTATGAAATATGCTGTAACCTTTATGTACCATTAGCTGTTTCGCAAAAGGAAAAAAAAAAAAAAAAAAAAGAAAGATGTTGAACTCTGTCTTTGTAAGTTCTGTCAATGCTGATAACCTGCGGCGTGCTGTGCTGGTTCCAAAAAGGCAATATTGTTTCCCTTCTCAAATAGTATGAAGTTTTTATTAATACAATAGTTGAGCACTGTTTTCATATGTAGCATGAAACCAAGTCATACTGTTTAATTTTACCAATACGTACAAGAAACATAACTTACAACAAAATAACCAAGTTTATTTAACAATAAACTACTTAAGATATATCTACAAATTGCTAATGAAGTTCACGTAAGCACCAAATTCAGCTTTCACCCTATAATACGTAATATAGTGCATTACTGAACAATGTCTTGGTTCTGTTTATTTTTATTCAACGGTCACCTTTGTTTGCATTGAGAACTAGAATTTTATACAAAGTATTCTTCTGTTACCTTGGGACATCTATTTTGAGCGTAGGCAAATTTGTTTGTTCTGGATTTGGGTGAGGTAAAACAAGTGGGTAAACATTTAATAAATGAAAAACGTTATTAAACAGTGGTTAATAAAAAATATCTGCTTCAACATGAATGTTCGTGATGTCAGAGGTAATTTAATTACTTAATTTTACCGTGCAAAAAACTTGATCCCAGTAGTCTCAGTCCTAAGAGAATTTAGTGTCTAAAACAACTTTGTGTAATGCAATTATTTAGTAATGGCAGATTAGATATACATCTTAGCTAACTTAAGCTGCCATCGACATACGAAAAAATATATTAACCTGATTAGCCCAAGGCCTATGCTCGTACTGTTCTTTGCGCATAGCCAATTATAAAGCAGCAAGTATAATGACTATAACGGATTAATAAATAATCCTGTAACGCTTGAACTTTAAAATAGTGATTCACTGACTTCAACCTAATCATACTAATCATGCGTGTTTCGCGAATTTGAAAATGATGTATTATATTTTCAACTTCAGGTTTAATGGGAAATTATATCAACTTTTGGGTTTACTGTATTTGCATAGCTTTAAATAACCAATCTTATAAGTCTCTCAAATACCGGAGAAAGAGAGAGCGGGAGGGAGGTAAGGGGAGGGGAAGGGAAGGAGAGGAATGTAGGGAGAGAGGAGGGAAGGAAGCAGGAAGTATGGAAGAGGATATGTACCGCTTCGAATCCACATAAATTATTTCTCTTAAGTTTTGTAAATTTTGTGAAACACCTCATCCACGCCCCTATATTTCTTTTGTCTCTGTTTTATAACACTCTTGGGGGTTTCACTCTTTCTTAACCAAGTATCTTGCCTGTCTAGTTCACAAGTCTGTCTGTACTTAAATGTGTTCAAACGTTGGCTAGGTCGCGACGTCGAATTTTTCTAATTAGTTCCGTTGCCATTGTTATCCGCCGCCTCTGTAGCGTGCTGGCAGCGTGTCTACCTCAGGTCCAAGGGGTCACGAGTTCGAATCTCACTTATGGTGAGTTATCCCGATAACTTTTTTCCGAGGTTTTCCCTTATTCTGAGAAGACGAATGTCGGGTAACTTAAAGTTCTATGGACCTTGGGCTCATTTGAGCGTCGTTTCACCCATTTCATTTATTCACAGTTCCATATGGCGTTAACATAAAAATTGCCATTGCTATCCTCTGTTTGACTTCTTGACGAAAAATCAACACATCATTACCTCCTAGTAGTTATGGTGGTTTCTTTGATTTGCTTCCAATAAATCTCATAGATATAGGTGCATTAACCGGAACCTTTAGCGGCAATGCGGAAAAAGGAAATTACACATGGTTGCGTAAATAGTGAGTGTTTTGTAAAATATTCTTAGTAATATCTTGTGTTGCTGAGAAATTTAACAGAAATTTTCACAGATATGCTTAATTATACATATTATACATTATAATTATACATATACTCTATGCTCCTATATACTCCGTCAAATTCAAATAATTTCCTGTTAAATTTCTAACCGATAGGGCTCATTGTGATTCTGTTTACCGTGTCTTGCACTGCGGCCTGTTATTCATATGTCAATTACAAATTATGTCCGCATGAAATGAGTCATTGACTGGCACACAATATCCTAGACAATTTCGTGTTTACCGTAATGATTACTGGACCTTACTCTGCTGTTTATTGCTACCTACACCTTGCGAGCTAACTCGACTCGAGGATCATAAAAATGTCAATTCGCTTCCACTAACTAGTTAGGAGTGGGGGCAGAAAACATATTTTACGGTCACAAACTCCGGAAATCCGCCTCTCAGTTTGTCTTCTGTTGTGTTCAGTGTCGAAATACTTCAATGTGAGCGCAGATGATGGAGCTATTGCTACTTGTTCACAATCCACCACTGATTGAATGGAGGGGATCGAGCTTCTCCCACCTTCCTGATTACACCAACGCCAGAGGGGTGAGTACTTGCTTCTCTTTTCAACATATTTCTTTCTCTTTCTTTACTCTCGAGACAAGATAAACCGCACGGGGTATAAGAAGTAACTTTCCTTCACACAGAAGTCAGTGTATGAAAGTGAATCAGCTTGTATGGAATGATAACAAACGGTTTCCTTATTCCAGATTGGGAGACCGTAAATTAGTATATAATATGTACTAATACGCATACATATGTCCAAAAATAATTGTGGTCTTGTTTGTTCTCAATCTCCAGCTCCATCAAAAGAGTAGACGTAATTGTTACTGACAGACAAGACAACGGGTTAATTCTTGAACCTACAGTCCGATTTGAAGGAAATGTAGACCAAATTATAGGGTCTGATAAGAAAAAAAAAAAAAAACAAACAAACAAGAAAAAAACACCAACACTATGAGCCTTGCATTACTTACTTAAGGGACAAATAACAAATTTCAAATTGGGAAGTGCTTGTCCTACTTTTTGGTGCTCACAAAGTGATTACCAAATTTGCTGTTGATCTGTTCCCACGCTTTGAATTGGAACTGTTTTAGAAGACATTGGTTTACAAATTATCCGTGATTCTTTGTACATTTTATACAATCATTTTATACTGCACTAAATGAAATAAATAAATAA
The DNA here is from genome assembly GCA_030765045.1 of Tenodera sinensis. Taxonomy (NCBI): domain Eukaryota; kingdom Metazoa; phylum Arthropoda; class Insecta; order Mantodea; family Mantidae; genus Tenodera; species Tenodera sinensis. The sequence continues at coordinate 113,515,576 of CM060965.1, read as the reverse complement.
TTATAAAATAGGTTAGCTGTCCTATTTTCAAAAGTTATGACAATTTTGCACATCATTACACTTTATCTATCAAATATATTTACATTACACATTTTTTAATTAATATATAAATTGTCTTTTTCTGCAAATGTATTTGCAGATTCTTCTTTATGACAACCCTAAAATAGGACAGCTAGCCCACTATTGGATTTTCCCTCAGCGATGATCCATTACGAGAAGCAAAGACTATGATTACGACATTCATTTATTTGAGACTTGATTAGTCTTTGAACTGGAATGAGTTCAACATTCTCGGATAACAATTTAATTTATTTAACCTTATGTCTGATATTTGACATTGCCAATACGACACAGAATAATGAATAAGGAAAGAGTGATTCTAACAATGAATACAAATTCATAAAGCACAATTCACATAACATGAAAAACAGCATAGCCATAAATGAAGTAGTAAAGAAAGTGTAAGAATTTAATACCACACATATAATTTTTAAACATGGCTACAGCGTAACAAGGTGAATTACTAAGTTGTCGAACAAATTTTCATAACTTTATATTTACATCTTCAATCAAGAAAGACTTTTGGAAATTATCCGATGAGAGTGATATAAGACCAGTGATATAAATGACCAGTGATGTAATGATATAAAATCCTATAAAATGTCAAAGCTAATATTTTTTTCTAAGCTTAAACTTCACGGGATTTTTAAGTTCCAAATTCAAATATTGTGGTCAAATATATTATATGAACTGAAGATTTTGATCTGTATGTGGCGATTACATCTATTTGCCTTGTGCCTTCATCTTATAGTGAATTTCCTAAGCTTTTTCACATGGTGCATTTGCAAGCAGGGATTGCACTATGTTGTGGTATTTGATACATAATAGTCCTGATTGCGTAATGAAACCGAACATGTGATTTAGGTGTTCATACGCACTACAGTGGTTTATGCTGGATGAGTAGTATTGCAAAATCGTACCGAAGCTACCGTAGCTGTCATCTTGTTCAGAACTTTCTGTTCAGAACTGCTAAGAACTCTTTACTTTCTCTTTTGCGTATAGTAAGAAGATGAAGTATTTTATTGCATTCAAAAGTTCAATGACGAGGTTTCACTGAAAATATGTGATTCAGGGTCCCCAAATTCTCAAAAATAAAAATAACATTTTTTTAAAAAAATGTCCCCTTTTCTATCTCTCTGTGCACGTATTTGTATGAACATCATAGCTCAGAAAGGAAAATTGGGTGAAATATGAAACTAGGTATTCAACTTCAGTATCTTCAGAGTAAACGGCCCGAAGATTTTCAATTTCTCAAAAATGACTACACCATTTTCTTATAAAAATGACAAGTGTTTAATATATTTTCACGACAAACGAAATGCACATGTTTAATTTTTTTTGGGGGGGAATAGCTTCAGAAGCCCTTTTCACTCTGAGTGAAATTTGCGTAACTGGCTAAGTGAGAGACAGAATCTTACAACTCAAATTATGTAGATTTCATTAAATCACCTATTTGCGTGAAATGTACACGACCGTTTATGAAAATTGCAACACTATTAAATAATTTCCTGAATGAATACAAAATTGCGGAGGTGTAGAACAGTGTGCGAACAGTAAGCTATAAGCATTGCAGGGTATACGTAGGCCGAGCTGAGTCCTGATGTGTTTGTCCTAAGGTCAGTCTTGTACCAAGTATAATCAGTGAATAACTGTCAGACAAGGTGGAAACTTTAAAGTGCCAATAGCCAATAAGCCAGGTCAACGTCAAAAGGGTGAAATATATTAACAATTATTAAATTATAATTATTAAAATAGTTTTAAAATTAGCAAAATTATTTGGGTCTATCATTTTAAATTATAATTTTGGCCAAGTAATTTTAACAGGAATAACCGCCTGCGACTGAACAGGAATACTTAAAGGAAGGTCATGACTTTTTAGATGGCCGCTTATTTCTTAAGCTGTTCCCGACGAAGTCCACGAGTTTGAGATGACCATTTATTTATTAATTACTCATTTTCTGATGATGGTCATGGAGTTTAGTATGGCCGAAAGCTCGAACAATTTTATAGATTGTACACGGTTGGAATCCCGAGAAGCGCTAATTAATAATCATCAAGCTTCAAATCTCATATAAAACTACTTCTGCTAATAGTATAACGGATTGTTCTCTTTAGAGGTTATGGCAACTAGATGTAGAATACTTACGTTTTCAGTGCGCAAAATACTTTTGCTTGTATTTAGGATTGTTACATGAAAGATATCGGTACAGTTCCACTATGAAAAGTGTATTTGCTAGAATCATTACTTGCACAATGTATTGGACAGTATAATTTTGTGAACTAAAGAAAACTGCGTATTGTTTGTGTAATACGCTGCTATAAAACAATAACATTTAGATTTGTATTGTCTAACTCTAGGTATTAAACTCAGAATATAAAGACAGAGACAACAAATAAGACTTCTTAATGCAACAATTGAAGAAAATGCAGTATGTATGCAGTCCGCAGAATTTTCACAACAGAAAATTCGTAATGGATAGCTTCAGAGATAAACATATTTAGATTCTTACTTTATTTTTAGCAAGTAAAAGTAACATATTTGGATGAGAGTAGCCTGGTGGTAGTGTATCTGCCTCACTTTCAAGAGGTCACGAGTTCGAATCTGGCTTAGGGTGAGTTAATCCGGATAAGGTACATTTTACCGAGATTTTTCCTTATACTGAAAAGACGAATGTCGGGTAACTTAAAGTCTATGTACCTCGGGCATCATTTCATCCATTTCATTCATTCACCGCCCGATATGACACTACTTTGGAGGACGTTAATAAAAAAAGAGACTTGGATGAGAGATGCTTACTCCAGAAGAAATCCTATCAATAAAATCAAAGACTTTAACGTCAGCGCATCAGGTTTGATTCCAGGTAGAATTGGTATCGCTCTCAAATTACCGTAGAGATATCCAATTAACATAATTACATGCAAAATATTATAGATCAAAGCTCTTATAATTTTATACAGGCTGTGGAATGTAAAGCACTGTAACAACTGCAATTTGTTTCATAGCATCCTCTAATTACAGTTAGATAATGATAATAACCTTGTGACGGCATCTTTAAGAGAATATTATGCTCAGCACTCTAAAGCTGTAATTTAATTACTTAAAAGTTTTTATTATTTTAGTAACTATAATAAGCAATTACCTTTTAATACTTTGCGGTAAGAGATACCTAAAGAAAATAATCAGGCAATGTAACCTTATACATTGCTGCCGTTTATTATAAGCACGAAGCCCAAGAAAATGCCTCTTCGAAACTAAATTTAAGTGGCATTTTAAAATGTTAAAGTTATTGGAGTAAAATAAGTAAGCTTTCTCAAGACAATACGTTTGAAAACACATAAATTTCCTTTGTAACAGATTTGATATACGGTAAATGCTACATTCAAGTGTTAAGTTGACAATTTGTGTCAAGGGAATATTCACTTCAAAAATTTTGTAATAATAATAGTAATAATGACGACAACGATGATGATGGTAAAAGTAATAGTGGATTAACGGTTTAACGGTTTCATGAAATTTTATTATACTAACCATAGCTCCTATGGTAGGCCAAAATGTCTTCTGTCTTGTACATACGTTTGTATAACAATTTTTGGGAGTTTTCAGTGCCAATTATTTCGGGTTCCTTTTTTTGTAATTCAAATATAATATAAATTCCTTCGAAATCTTAACACCATTTTTATTTTCCATCTTTAAGCAGATTATGGGCTCCTCGGTGATGTTATCTCCAAAGGTGCTGATATACGATTTTGACGCTTCATAGAGGCCCAAACTGCAAATCAACTTTGACACTCTCTATTTATGCGTTTTTAACTTCTGTTAATTGTTCGCGTTGTTGTAGTTGTTGTAGTGTTTAACGCCCGCTTTTACTACTATGGCACCGCAGGCGGTGACACTGATGATACATGGAATGAAGATGGAGCACCGGTGGAATGAGATGGCGGGGGAAACCGGAGCACCCGGAGAAAACCCACCCTGATGCCGCTTCGTCCACCACGAATACCACATGCGGGTCCCTGGGATCGAACCCGGGCCGCCTAGGTGGTAGGCGAGCGCGCTAACCGCTCGGCCACAGCACCGCCCTAATTGTTCGCGACAAAGAGTAAGGGTAAAGGGTACAGATACAGAGGAGAACACCTCACTCACGTCAACCTACAATGATCTATTGTGGCTACTACCCCCTAGGAGGCAGGGATGAAATGAGGGAACCGAAGGGGTGCCATCAGACTTGCAGCTATACTGGTTTCAGCGAAAGAATTGGTCGTTATGCAAACAATGCCTGAAAATGTATCCTTCCGCTTATTCGCTCTGATTGGAGCAGTAACGGCACTACTTTCATAACCACGTGTTTCTAAGAGAGAAAACCACGCGGAGCCTGCCTTAGACCCACCAATACTTTACGTGGTAGTTTAAAACACGCTACTGATTAGATAACAATTGCGTGTAGCCCTATGAACTAAAAATATAATAACAAATATACATTTAAAATCACTATAGAAAAGAAAGCTTTAACATACCTAACCTGAATCTGAAAGAGGTTGTATTCCATCTAGATTTGAGTTCTGTTCCCCTCTACCTTGCATGCACAACGGCTGCTAATTAACCTAAAATTATAAATAAAACGAACGCTAATTTAACTTCCCTTGAATCAGAGATGTAAGCTTATATAAAAAAGGATTATAACCATATAACGCACGCTCACGTGATTTAGTGTGATCAGTGGTAAACGCAGAATCTTAACGGCTTTAGGTGTGGTTAACTTCCCTGTTTTTAACCTTTCACTGCGCATGGAATTTAAGCTTAATGCAGATACACCTGTAAACTCTGCTGTAAGGTTAACAATATCTTTGGCAGCTAAAGTGGGATATTTCTCTCATAGTTTGTGGAACACATTGAGAATTATAACTTGTTCACTACTCGTTAGAGGCTTCCCTCTACAATGTTTTATAAACTGCACTTGTTCCAACATGGTTCACCTTCTCGCTTCCAAAACTGACCAGCAGAAGGCAGTCTGTGCATGTTCTTCGCTCATTTTCTGATTAAATGCAATTAATTACTTTAGATTAATTTTGTTGCAGTTCTCCATGATACAATAATGCCTTAAACATACTATTGTTATATAATACAGAGAAGATCCAGTAGTTTTTGTTAATATCGAGCGAACTACATTGTAGCCGATGTACCTTGCAATAGGCGGCATCAGCCAATGAACGTGCACTTTAATTCTATTTGTACACGTGCCTCTGTTTACATCACGGCCAATTCTTACGGTGAAACAGGCCCACCAGAGACGCGTGGAAGTCCATAACAACCCTAACAAGTGCTGAGATGTCTTCATCCCGGCGCCAGGCCCAGCCAAGCAGCCATCACGTCGCGAGGCCGGTTCGGTATCGCACGAAGCGCCCCCTCCCCCCTTGACGGAGGACAAGGGCCGACCGGACGCCACCCAGCGCCGAGAACAGCAGTTACCACGCCATCTGCCCGACACTGCCCACACTACACGCCTGGAACTGCACTACCTGAAAGATGATAAGGAAATGATGGAAAGGAAACCGTGGTATGAAATAATGCACCCCAGCATTCGCCTAAGTGACATGGGAAAACCACAGAAAAACCCATGTCACAGTGTGCGGCCACGGGGATCGAACCCGTGACCTTCCGAATACCGGCCACAGCCATTACTGCCTGAGCCATCCCGTTCGGTCTATAAAGAGTTGCATTTGTCAATTTTATTCATGGCAATGAAACTTTTGTATCAACCTTTGTACAAGACCGACAATATCAGTTAACTGCATTGTTTGCTTATTCTAAAATGCACTATTATTAGCTTTCCCCTTACAGAAACACCCCGCTAAAGGCTTAAATTGACTTTTTTTCTTAATGCTTAGTGCAGTGTATCTTCTATCTATTTTTACCACTTCATCATCAGCAAACGGCATAAATGAAGTGCAGTTTTATTCTTATTAAAATATACCTACTCAGAGCTATGCTTGTCATTTGTGTACAATATCTCCAAAATACAAGCTGAAAAGCAACATTCACAATATACACTTATAAGGCTCAACGGGTTTTTGCATTGCGTTGACTAGCTACATATCAGCAGGATTTAAGCTGCAGTAGCTTTTGTCGTTTTTGCTACTCGAGGTCAAAGAATACGAGCAACTTCAAAAATGCGACAGCAATCTGCACAGAAGCAAACGATATGGGCAATAAACACAACCTATCAACAGGCCTTAACAATGTGCCACTTTCCCTCCGTGCTAGTTGAGCTCTTTTCTGATCTAGTCTACAAAGAAATTTTTTTTAAATTATTTTGTTGTTTAACAACGCTGTCAATTGCCAGGAGCACATCAGCGTCGCCGGTGTGCCGGAATTTCGTCCCGCAGGAGTTCTTTTACATGCCAGTAAATCTACTGACATGGAGCTGTCGTTTTTAAGCACACTTAAAAACCATCGGCCTGGGCCGGATTTGAACCCGCGACCTTAGGATCAGTAGACCAGCGTCTAACCTACTGAGCCACCCAGACCGACCGATCTAGTCTGCGTGGTTCATTCACTCTTGTCAACCATCATTATTTAGAACTGCACTAAGAACGTAGCTAGATAGACATTTATAATTTGAACCAGGAGTATTCTTTAGCAGGAGAACCCAATTTGTTAGATATAAAGAATGATTTGATAACCATTTGCATAGGTATGTGTTTTAAAACACTAAAACTAAAGTTCTCGTGTTTGTTGTGATTGTTAATAATATAGCTTACATGATGAGGACATCACAGGTGTTCTTATATAGCTTGTACACAAGCAATTGAATTTCTCCGGAATAATACACTTTGCACCACTTTCGCTTTCCACTGTGAATCCACAAAGCCGAACCAGATTTCACTATATGTATATAATGAAATCTTTAGGAATAATTATTCCGTTTATTTCCAAAGTGCTATATAGCTCAGTTGAAACGAGCACACGATTCGTAAGCAATCCGTGTGCTGTAGAAGCTGTTCGAATCCCCTCCATGTACTAATTTTTCTTACCGTGAAATATTAACTAATAAAATTGGTTGAACAATTACTGTGTTTAAAGCTGCTTTTATTTTAATTCGTAATTGCTTTAGTTTCATTTTATGGTATTGTTGTATATGAGGATATATTTCCTGGTAAAGATGCTGAGCTGCTTAAGCTTGGCTCTTGTTACTCCGTCGATCAGAAGCATATTAGTGTATTCGTCTGTCAAATATGTCATGAAGGACTGGCACAAAATATCGTGTGATAGCATACACGTGGAGAATGGAGTCAGTGGGCGTTCATAACCCACTGCATCATTATACGTATTGTACTACAAAATGCAGACAAATAAAAACTATTGAAATTATGTGTTAAACTGCCAGGTACTTCAAAATTAGATTACTGTGAATTGGGTTTCCAAGTTTTGATTAGCAGAAAAATAAATGATGTACAACGACGAGACGCAAACCAGTGTTCCTGATGTTAGTGCACGTGACACAGTTCCAACTCCATTCATTTTTTGGACGCTTGACTGAAAGCACCTTCCGAGTTCTACCGCCGAACCTGCATGCCAGGCGCTACACCATTGCCACCTCGCGACTAATCCTGCCTAATTTAGCCATTTAAGACAGTTTCAACCCTTTGCTTGGCGTTTAAATGTTATTGCTTAAATGGAAAAAACTATTGTGTACGTTATTTGAGATTTACGAGACGTAATTTACGCTAAAATTTAAATGAACCGTTATTTAATAACACGTGCGTTTTGACTGTACAGGTCCATGATGAATGAGGCGCATACCCTAATTACTTGCAACCTACCCAGGCTCTAGGCAAAGTATCCGCCATTTTATTTTTAGTTGATGTTAGTGTACTCATATGTTAGGTCCATTTTTACAGAGGCAGTTACTGAATGGCGTAGCTATGTATACTCCAATAAAAGCTCTGTAAAATCGGCTGCAAGCCCGGAATTCGCTCTTAGTTAACAAGGGTGTTTTTGAGGAGTACTTCAGCGAGGAGTACGTTTTATCCCTTAAACCGATGTTCCTCTAAATTTTGCGCATTCATCACTCTATGAACGTCAAACAATACGTTTTAGTAAGCGCAAAACTGGACTAAACTGTGCATGCCGTTTGATGGTGGCCTACCTTCCAAAAAATAAGGTACTAATGCCTCACGTGATTTTATATATACCTATACACCAGGTGAGTCAGCCGCGCCTTATTTTTCTGGAAGATAGGCCACCCATCTAACGGCATGTGCTCCTTAGTCCAGTTTTGCGCTTACGAAAATGTATTGCTTGACGTTCTTAAAGAGAGGAATGCGCAAAATTCAGAGTGACAGTGCTTTAAGGGACAGAACGTACTCCTCGCTAAAGTACACCTCAAAAACATACGACTCGTTTACTGAGAGCGAATTCCGGTTTCCAGCCTATTTTACAAACTTTTTATTAGCGTATACATAGCAACGTAATTCAGTAAACGCCTCGGAAAAAATGGACCTATCATATGAGTACACTAACAACGTCAGCTAAAAATAAAATGGCGGATTCTTGTACTTAGAGCAGGGATTGGCTGCCAAAAATTAGGAAAAATTTAGACACGCCTCATCCATCATGGACCCGTACAGTCAAAACGAACATATTATTAAATAACAGTTTATTTGCATTTTTTGCGTGAACTACGCCTCGTGCATCTCAATTAATATGCATAACAGCTTTTGGCACTTAAGTAATAATACTAAAACGCCAGTAAATGATTAAAACTGTCTTAAAAGGCTAAATCAATCACACAAACTTGCGAGGTGGCAATGGCATAGCGCCAGGCATACAAGTGCTACTATTGGACGTGGTACGTTCTTTCGGGAAGTCTCGAAATAGCTGAATAGGATTGTGACGGGTCCTCTGCGCTAACCCCAATGATACAGATTCGAGTCTCAGCGTTGTGAATATTTTTTTTTATGTTCATCAAAACTTGGAAACTGAATTCATAATAATCTAATTATGAAGTCCCTGAGGGTTTAGTGTCGGCCTGGGTGGCTCAGTTGGTTAGACGCTGGCCTACTGACCCCAAGGTCGCGGGTTCAAACCCGGCCCAGACCGATGGTTTTTAAGTGTGCTTAAAAACGACAGCTCCATGCCAGTAGATTTACTGACATGTAAAAGAACTCCTGCGGGACAAAATTCCGGCACACCGGCGACGCTGATGTGATCCTGGCAATTGACAGCGTCGTTAAACAACAAAATAAAAAAAAAAATGAGGGTTTAGCACACTATAATTTAAATCGTTTTTTGTTGTCTGCATTTTTAATAGCACAATAATTCATTGTGTGCAAAATTGAGTTTAACTTCCATGTTAAACTCTGACAATGTAATTCCCTTGCTTTCTGTGTTCAAATGTGTATGAATGATCCTTATTTCAATTGCACCTACCTATAGGTGTGTTTAAACAACTACATAATTGTAGTTGACCAATAAAGAAATATCAAACAATGTCATAAAACATAAATAAAACAATAAAAATTAATATAACAGTTTTCAGAATAATAGTTTGTAAATTGTGAGGATTGCACGGTTTAAATATTTAAATAAAAAAAAAATTAGTACATGCAGCTACTTAGTAACGTGTGAACTAAACATTCCGTTTAAGATGTAATATTCCCTGGTTCCAGTGAACATTTGCAGAAGTGCAAACGTCAGCTGTCTAATTACGAATACATTAAAAAGCGATGTGATAACATCTATATTACTACTAATTTCATCGAGTGTTTAACATCCATGTTAAATACGGGGATAGAACCTGGTAATGGGGTCGATGTTTTCATGTTGGACTATAAAATGCGGATTGCATAGAACTCGAGAAGAAGGGGCAGCTGACTCACCTGGTATAATTCTTAAAATCCCCATTCATAATATAATGCATAACATTTTCTACTAGCAGGGTTTTGCATAAACGTAAATTTTTATTGGTGCATTTTTGGGACGTTGTTTAATTTTCTAGCCTAAACAATGCATCTCAGACAAAATCTTATTATATTTCATGTCTTCTGGATCGTTTTGAAGGGTTCTTTCGGAAGACATTTCTATCACAATCAGATTTAGCAATTTAGAGCCTTCTCTGTGAAAAACACCTTAGCATAGTCGAAAATGTTGAAATCTCTGTGCTTCTCAATTAACCGAACCAATATATGGAGTTGATTGATTACTCCTTCTGAATCTATTTTGACCTAATTTTATTTAAGTATTACTACCTCTACTTTATACTCGAATACTTTCCAATTTTGTCTTGTATCTTTTATGTATTGGACATGCTACAGCTATGTTCCATACATTAGAAAGGCTTCCTGTTTTGTAGGTAAGTTAGTAACATTTAAAGTGGGACTTTTACATAAATAGATGCGTGTTCTAGCAATTCTCCATTTAACTTACCTATCTTCTGACATTTTTGAATGGAACTTAACATACCTGTTAACTCACCTTATCATTTCCGTGCTGAGAGTTTTGGTAAGGCTTGCGCTCAACTTCTTGAATGCCCCTCCTCAGTACAGTTCGATACCTGCTATCAAGAAACATCACAGGGAACTTCAATCTCCTCCCGAATGTTTGGAATATTACAACAGGTACTACTATTATCTGAAGACATTGCGCTACGGATTGAATTGGAATATAGCCTACTGTTTTTGGACGGAACATGTTTATGGAGTTGCAAAGCCTCATTACCGTTAATGCAAGGCGTTATTTATAAAAGCGACGCTGTGATCTTAGGTCTTAATAGAATCCTGTTCTAGTGATCCTGCCAAACTACATCCCATTTTTAGGAGAATAAAAAGATATCTCTCGCAGGTGCCGGCAGCACCCACTATCGACACACCTCGCATTGATGCCCGACGTTGACAACACGACGATATTTGTGATCGCAATAGATACATTCTCGTGTAGCGCTGTCACATTGCCATTGATTACTATTTTCTGTATTGCCATGCAATGACGCCTTCACATGATCCATGGATGCATGAACTGTCGGTGGCAGCTGTACGCCCAATGGGCCATCTACGTTATTCCTTTGTCATTTTTTCATTTCGTTTTCAATGCCACCGTAGCTCTCATATTCACTGGGCACTGGGCTTTTTAAGTCCTTTAATTTCTTTTGATGTTAGCTTTCTTCTATTTCTATTTTCTATAATTCCGCGCATGTTTACGATTCATATGAGCCGACATCTTAAAGTTGTTTTTTTTTTCCCCAATTTTCAGTGCTATACCTATTTTTACTTATGTACCGGTGAATAGCTTTATTATTTCACTTTGAGGCCTAGTAGTGCTCACAAGGACACCCAAATCAATGTCCTGGAGTTCTCACACTACATTAATTTATAATTTTACACAAGGCTAGGTTACAACCATCACGCGCAGGCACTTACACTAGCTCAATGACCTCACCGGCAATGCTAAAGCTGAATGACAAACACGTACAGACATACTCTATGCATTGTTACCTCAACTGTTGTTATAGCATTATTAGTCTTGTAGTTATGAGCGATTGAAAACACGATATCTTGTAACCAAAAAAGTTTGACCGCCTATCACTGTACTTTACAAGCGAATAGACATTTTCACGTCAAAAGGGCAACCACATTCTCCCCTTATCAAGCCACACAAGTTCAGAAAACCCAGATGAGGAAGATTCATGATGTGTGTTTACGTATGTGTGTGTGGGTTTGTGTATGTGTGTGTAACTTGAACTTGACCAAGGACAATGTCCAGCTGTTATATTCATTGTAAATATATACGTGGCACTGCATGCGCTAGTTTGATTACTAATATGCACTAATAAACAACAAAAGTAACCTTTATAAAATATCACTGTTGTCATGGAGAAAAAGGATTCACAATAAGTCGCTGTTGACTTGCTAGCACTTGTATGTACGCGGGTCTCGACCACAACATGTCATGGGGGTTCAACATTCAAGACAAATACATTGAATTGCAGATACAAACGAATATATTAAAAAAGCATGTCATATGAGCACCAGGTCAGGATGACAAATGAAATGTGTCCGCCGCTTTACGTGTGACCCCTTTATCTAGGAGGCCTCCATTAACATCCAGTTACCATAAATAATTTGAAGAGGTACTCAACATAGTTCAATGGATGTAAATGGCTACCGTAATGTTGTAAAATAAATGGAGGACACATGTATAGCGCTACCGTGTGAAAGTAAAACGGTCTTAAAGGAGATTGAAAAGTCGTTTGGAAGTCACTGTCAAGGGCAGAGCCAAGCTGTCACCAAGTGGCCTTCAGCCATATGTAAAGATTCTGCGAGCTTCATGAGGGTCGTCATTGCGTGTCTGCACCTAGACAACATACCGACCGTACTGACCACAACACTTGTAACTTGATCTTCCGTTGATTTTACACGGTGTTTTGGAAGTGTATTGGTAACCACCTCCCCCTTCCACTTTCTTGTCTATCCATCCACCGTAACAAGTATGCCTATTTGGTTACATGTTTTACGCTTTGGTTCCAATAAAAAATTTAGGGTTGCGCAAACGTAGATACATCACATCAACCCTAGCAATGCCAACCCTTATTCCAAAACGTAACAAAATGAACAATCTTTAAAACATATTTATTTTAAAATTGGGTACTACATTTTGTCACGTACAGAAAGATAATATTTAGCATTATTTAACTGTTCTTTCTTCCTGTTTTACATGAATCACATTACGTATTATGCCAAACCTTATTACAGAACTAATACTACAAACGGGGGGGGGGGGGGGGTTCTTCATGACCACTACTGATAACAAAATATCTTCTGAAAAATGTTTAAACAAATTTATTTTGAAACTGCGCATTATATCACGTTTATAAACGAAATATCTAACATTGTTTATTTGTTTTTTTACCTTTTTTTACCATTTTCATATTATAGCAAGTGGGAGATACTTTATGACCACCTCGACATTTTGTTGCTTCTCAAAAAGAACAACAATGAAAACCTTGAAAGAATTATGCATTTTAGTAATAGAAACAGTGATTGATAGGCAATAACTGCATGCGTTTAATAAAAAAATTAAAAGACAACATTTAAAAATTGCAGAAGGAGGGCATATAGTATCTCCTCGTTGGTATTGCTGGGCTTAACATCTTGTTCATTCATTGCACATTAATATATGTATTATGTCGTTTTTAAATGTCCAAGGTATTAGCAAGGTTTCAGTTACAGTCGCTTTTTTGTAGCTTTTTGCTACTCAAGATCAAAGAATGCGACTTGAAAACAGGATTCGCAAAAATTCGACAACAGTGTGCCGTAGAAACAAACGACAAAGGCCATAAACACGACCTTTCAACAAGTAGTAATAATTTATTATCAATTATCTGCTATTCTTTAGTTAGGTATTGAATTAGTACAATTAGTATGAGGAGCCTTTGCTGCTGATAATGCAACATTAAATCGATTATTGTACATTTCATTTTGATTGACCATTATTTACTATTTGATCTGTAAATTAACAGACTAACTGAAGAATGGAGTTCCAGTAATCCCAAAGCACTCTTAATAAACAGAATCAAAATAGATACCAGTTTGTTTCCAGATGATCAGAATTGCTGACGAAAAGTGAAGAGGAATTGCAAACAGCAACCGCAAAACAAAACGAAATAATAAAAGGATAGAATATGCAAAATTCAAGTGAAAAACTAAAGTTATGGCTGTCCGGAGGAAAGAAATATTTAGAGTGAAAATAGTTATGGAGGGAAAATCAATAGAACAAGTGATAGCATTCAGATGTCTAGGAAGCAAAATATCGGTTTTTGAAAGGAATGTGGAAATTGAAAAATATAAGCTCGATAGTTATATAAGAAGATATTTTGGGAAGGCCATGAGTGAGGAAATAGAACTTAGAATCTAATGGATAATGTCAAAATCGACATTAAAATATGGGTGCAGAACATGGCTAATAGGTAATTGTAAAACATCAAGGCTGGAGGCTGCACAGATGAGATTTCTAAGATCAGTATTGTGTAACAAGAGCAGATTGACTAAGAAATACAGACGACGACTGGGAGAACAGAAGACAATGGAAGAAACAGAAAGATTACCTAGGCAAGTATTACTGTACAATTCCCACGGACGAAGAGGCATAGGACGACCACGAAGAAGGTGAATAGAACAGTTCCAGTTAGCCTCGTAATAGGTCCCATGGCCTACTACTTGTTGTGGTAAAAGAATAAGGACAAAAGTAAACGATATGCTGCTTTCCCTCCGAGCTAATGGAGCTTATTTCTGAGATAGTCTGCGTGTTTCATTCATTCTTGTCAACAGTAATCATTTAGGATTGCATTAACAAGTTATTTAGATTAACATTGATAATTTGACATAAAGTATTTTTTTAAGGCTAACCTAATTGAGTTAGATATAAATAACGATTTTATAAACCTATGCATTGCTGTCTATTTTGAAACACTCTCTTAAACCTTTAAGTTCCGTGTTTGTTCTGAATGTTAATAATACAGCTTACCTGATGATGAGGTCAAACAGTTCTTCTTGTCCGTGTTCTTCCACAAACTACACAAAAATAATGGCATATTTCCAAAAAAGTGACTTTGTACCACTTAAATAACGTTTTCCACTAATTGTTTATTTGGTATATCTATTTTGGTATCAGTTTTTTTATTAAATCCTTATTTATAGTCACTGTTCCTTTTGTATGTCCATTTTTAATTTCAATGTAACTTGGACTTCGTTCCCACTTCTTTCTTAAAACTTGGCATGCGTAGACATAAACAAAGAGAAACTGTACATAATGAAATGCAAAATTATGTAATGCATCAATACTGACAATATACTGCAGTGTAGATACGCGGAATGTGTGGATCTATATGTGCACATCCTAACTTAAAATATAATAATGACATTTCATTTAACAGATTACTTTTTCCTTTGAATCATTTAACTTTTAAAATCCTCATTATTAGTATAATTTATGAAATTGTGTACTATCAGAATTTTGCAGACATATAAATTTTGATTTGACCATTTTTGGGACATTTCATTTTCTTGCTCAAACCCTGGATACCACAAGCCACACCATGTGTGGGTGTGTGTGTGTGTGTGTGTGTGTGTGTGTGTGTGTGTGTGTGTGTGTGTGTGTGTGTGTGTGTGTGTGTGTGTGTGTGTGTGTGTGTGTGTTGAGTGTAAACTATGCAATGGCTTCCCTCCTCCATTTGGCATATAGCGGTTATTTCCATTTATTGCATGTCGCAATGCCATAATTTAATTTCAAACCATAGGCATGATTAATACAATGCAGTAAGAAGAACCATCAATAGTAAAGTACATATATAAATAAATATTTGCGAATATTTTATTGTAAAGAATATATGCATTCCTAATTATATTCCAATACTTTGTCACCATCTTTCTTTGTCATACAAGTTATCTGAGTAGGAGTACGAACAGTTTGTTGCATGTCTAATTATAATCATTAGAATAATGTTTATTTTATTAATTTAGCATACTCAAATTACCATAGTATAAAACTGTAGTGCTAGTTACGGCGTAATTAAGGAGGTGAATACATGCAATACATTCTAATAAACTCTCAACATCTCATAAATTGTGATAAAGAACTAACAATGCCTGAATAGCTTCAAAAGATGATATAGTACACTCATAAGATTTTTTCTACAGGAAAATCGTTATTCACGATACACATACTTTCATGAAGAAATGGCTTTAAATTAAACAATAGGTATGTTATACAACATGCGTAAATGGTACTCAACATCTTCGATGGAGAGAGGGAGAGAAAGAGAGAGAGAGAGAGAAAGAGAGCGCATGAAAGGTAGAAAGAAACAAGCAAACAAAAGAAAGAATTGTAAGTTTTAAGACGACCCACAAATGTTAAACTTACCTTGAAAAAATATAAATATGCAACATGGAACTCTTACAAAATGGCTAACGCCCCAAAAATGTATCACACAAAGTGCCTGTTTTAACGAGCTGTATGCTTTCCCTGTAGTGATTCTTTGTCCGCTATCATTTCCATTTATAAAAGGTATACAAAATTCACAAGGTATGAAGACGACATAGACAATCAAAATGTAAATATGTTTAATATGCTGTACGAACGTATCAGATATACTATATTTTAACCAAAATTGTTATACACTTTTGCGAGAAAATGAGAAATAACTAAAAACGCCTATGGTTCATCAGAGGTAATTTTATTTAAAGTATTTGCCTCTCACCCTTGAACATACTTTACAAAGCATAAACTTTGGTATTTATCTGACTTCTCTTATGCTATTATTAACACGCTTTGTTATCTGTCTGCTTAGTAAAAATATTGCAACTGATTTTAAACGAACTTCCCGATGAGCTAGAGCGTTGAAACTTTAAAAATAGCTCAGAACTGGACAACAGCGTTATATTAACTCGCTTTCAAGAAAAGCCCGCCATCCTAAATCCCTCTTTGCATGGAAAAGCTTTTGAATCGTCAACGATTTTGATTCAAATACAATGGCTTTAAGGTATATGACAAATGAAATATGTATCCTGAATTTTCTGGAGATAGCCTCTGAAGTCCTATCTATTCTGAATAGCTTTCGCTTAACTTTCCAGAGGTCGCTAAGGACTTGGAAGACACTTGCATGTATTTAAACCTTCTAGTTTTCGAACGAACGCAGCTGTGCAATCGCCTGACTAGGGCATCTAATATTACACTATACTCGATATTTGGTGGAGCGACATATTTTATTGGACTACATATGCTTATTTCTTTAGCTCCAGGAGTGACTAGTCGGCAGTTATGTGCCGCACAGGTCAACCAAATCTGCGTGCTTACTTCCGACTTGGAACTTTTAAACACAACTGGATAACAATGCAAGTTTAATTATCTAATTCGACCGAGTTGTTTACGCCTGAAGGTCGTAATCCGGAGATTCCGAGTCGGATTCCCTTAAGCTGCCCACATTGAAATAGGTCTGTTTCGTGATATTCACAACCTGGTAGTGCGAATGTTGGGGTGGATATTAGCTACCACGCACATTCTTGTCCCTATTATATTTCCTTTCAGCGTTCTAGATTAATCGGTCTGGCCTAATATGGGCACGAGAGGTATAGAGGCATTTGCTAGTCCTGGCGAATGACTGAAATTTACGCAATGACTTATTATCGAGTTCACTTTTGTATTATATGATTACGGTGAGTCAGGTTAGTATCGCTCTGACTTGCGTGTAGTAGACATCGTGGGAGAGTGCGTGATTATTACAGCGCTCGCTCCCATAATTATCATCAGCAGCCTCTTGTTTACTTCAAGTAGGAAACGAGAGGTTACCTCTAGCATTAATTTGCATCAGTGTATGTATTTTTAGATGTTTAAGGAAACTTCTATCCATTCACTTCAGATATAACCGTCCTTGGTATTCTCTCTCCTCATCTCTTCCCCTTGGGATTTAGGTGCAATACGTCCAGCCTTAGCCGCAGTACCGAACTCCTCTTCCTAATACCCATGTTTCAGTCAATGATAATCTAACACTAGTGACCAGTAAAATAACATCATGCTAATTGTTCAGATTATTATATTTTATGTAAAAGGAATGATAGTTTTAGGCAGGATTAAAACAAGTCTAACCCCAGATATTAAAAATATAACAGTAACAAACAAACCTGAGGGAAAGGGCAACCGTAATGATCTAATAAGTTCAAACCCATATTCTCTGCATACGCAGTGAATGTAACTACTGAGAAAGTTGATTAGTTCTTTCGTAACAGTTACTTTCCATCCAGTTTTCATTTGTAGCCGGTATGATAATACCCATAATAGTTACTTTCTCGGAACTTGCTGACAACACTAAATGACAAGTTTGAGGGATACTATTTTTCGATGAAATTCTACAAATATGGGTATATGCAGAGAGTGGATATATTTAAATATCAGAATACCCTTTATGTTACGGAAGCCAACGTACTATTTTGATGCAGGAATTCAATTACATATTTTAATATGTATATAAGATATAATATGTATCAGGCTAACTGTTCCTTCCTCTATACTATGATAATGTTGATGTAGTGATACGTTTTCTATGGAAACCTTATGAGTCATAAGTTATGACACATTTATCTTACTATTGTGTTATGCCATGGCGTTTGCAATGCTAAGTTAGGTACGTCGAAGGTAAGCTTCAGTGAGTGAGTTCAGATAGAATATCAGAGGAATCTGTAAACACTTTCAATTTTATTCTGTAGCCTGCAATACTTTATTTCAAACAATGTCACATTACATTACTTTTAATACCTAAATTTATCATATACAATGTTGAAGTTGGCAATTCCATATGCATTCGTCTGTGCAGGAACAGCTGATAGGGGGAAAAATTGGGTAAACGGTTTGGCTCGAATTATATCAACCTTTTAAATGTTGTTAAATTATTTGAAAAAATATACAAGTAAGATTTTCATCTGTAGAATTTAAAAGATTAGTAATTAAGTTAGAATCGTTTATACATATCTTGTGAATACGTCATTACAGACTTGTTTACAACACCGTAAATCACCGAATTAAACCATAGTACGAAATAAACATATGCCCGCCTCCGTAGCGCAGTGCTGGAGCGACTTTCTCTGGCGCGGATGACCCAGGTTCCATCCCCGGTACTAGCGTGGGGAGTTTTCCCCTGCTGGGAGGTCCGACACGGGATGCACTCAGCCTCGTTAGGTCCCTGAGGGACCGATTGATGAACTACTTGGTAAAGAAATAGTAACCCCAGATCCCTGAGGTCGCCGGGAGCGCTCGAGGTGCTGACCATGTCGCACCCTCCAGTTCTGTGCCCCACTCATAATGACTGTAGTGGGCATAGGTGGGAGATGCAGCGGCCGGGCGGGAAGCCCTGGCCCTAAAGGGCTGTTGCGCAAGGGGGATGAAATAAATATATAAGTGTTATAGACTGATTTCATAACACAAGTCCTGTACAACACCCTAAAAACCCTTATGTAGGATATTTTCGCAATCGTTTAGTTTGGAAATAAATATTTAAATACTAGAACTACTTTGGCTTATAAGGGACAGGTAAATAACCAAAGGACTGTTTTCGAACTTGAATTAATACCACGAGTTTCAAATGATTAACGACACTGTAGGCAGTGGCAGTCAGCATCATTCCTGCAATCCGTGAAAAATAAGCAGACAATACGGCTTCATTATTTAATTGTGAATCATTGTTTCTTTAAGACTGTATAAATATATTTTCCTGAGTTCCTCATTGTTTAGTAAACAAGAAAACGCAGGATCCTACTTAAATTTGATTAATAAATTTTGATATACAAAACTATTTGTATATCCCAATTTTTGTAGAATTAGATACATATTTCTTCCTTACTACTCGGAACAATGCTGAAATAATAGTTGTATTTATAAAGCTATAATTTTCGTGTTCCAAGCTTTTAGATGTACACACGCGAATGTAATCAGGTGAATGTGATAGATATGTAAGAATAATACTGGTTACTTTTAAAGTAGTGCCCATGCCCCATTAACTACTTGACGCATGTTTCAGCTTCAGAAACAGGCAACAATTTTGTTCTTCACAAGCATGCACGGCTTTTCTTCACTGTTTCGTTACGTTCTAGGAACACATCTGAGATAAATCATTTCAGCATCTGCTAATCTGCTTTCGTTTCTCAGGAGCACTATCCAGTTTCCTCTCCCATGTTTCTGCTCGGACAGATTTATGTCAGACTACACCTGCAATTTTCCCTCCTTAATTATTTCATCTACGTCTTCATCTTTAAAAGCCTGCTGAGAAGCCATTATAGTCTCACAACTTTTCGCTGGCACTGTAATACGTCGTTTTATTCAATTTATAATGTTCGATCATCATCTAACATGATACACTAGAAAATTTGAAGCCAATTTGTAAACTTTATATCGCTATTTACTAGTTGGTTATTTGTTTTATCTAAAATATTTACAAGCATCATAATTAGGAAAATAACAGAAGCGTTGGTTCTCATGCCACTTAGGACACCATTTATTTTAAAATATATTATTTGTAGTTATACAACTGCTATAGGGATGTGTTTTAAACTGCAGACTTACTGGCATGCAATCGACGACTTTTGAAACTCTCATATTACTTACTATTTGTTGATAGAAAAGAGAAATACTTCCAAAGTGTAATCATGTTCGACCTTGCATTTGAGAGGTCGCGGATTCGATTCCCGGTTACCGAGGAATTGCACCAAGGTTTTCTTTTTTTCGCGGCTTTCTTTGATCACTAGGCAAATACTGGGTTGGTTACCTTCCTTTCCGCAACTTCCCGTCACACCATTTCAATTCACCATCATTTCGATCCAGTCTTTCTAGGTCGGAATTTGCGTTCTCTTATTGCTGTACTCGGCGCAGGGGCAACACTGTGGTCACTGTGGTCCTCGCACGGGAGACGGTGTCGAGACACATGAGTTTGGCAGCTACATGAAGAAACCTGGCACCGAGATAATATTCAGCCAGTCACACTGGCTCGCTGGTTGGTACGCCCGTTAAACTCCCATATTTCCTCCTTCCCGGGATCTGATATCCTATAGTTAGACTAAAGGCTCTGTGTGGGATCTCCCCCTCCCCCCCCCCCCGCCATTTGTATTCCAACTCCAGCTACCAAAGTGTGGGGCAAGGATGCAAGGGTGACTGTGGCACATTTCTTGCTAAAATAACAATAATATTAATAATAATAATAATAATAATAATAATAATAATAATAATAATAATAATAATAATAATAATAATAATAATAATAATAATAATAATAATAAATAATAATAATAAAAATAATAATAACAATAATAATAATAATAACAATAACAATGACGATGATGATATCGATGATGATAACAACAGCAGTAACAATAGGTATTAATAACTACTTGAAAGGCGTTTTGAAAATATACAGTGAACATATAGAAGTAATATAAGTATTTGAATTGGAAAACTTTTATAAGGAAGTGCTTGAATTGTAGTTTTGACATTTGGTGAGCATATTAAATCTTGAAATGTACACTCATGAAATTTTATAAACGTCGAATGGTGTAAAAGTTTCTAAATTAACTGTCTCCCTTAAGGTTAGCATAAAGAAATATGTGTTTTTAAATTTATTTTTGACCGACCAACATTAACTGTTATACAGGCCAGTGATAATATATAATGCATATCTATAATAGCATTGCTGAAGTTGGCCCAAGACTCCTCTATGATGAACTAATAGTGAAAATAGACAGATTAAGTATGAAGTGTAACACACTTATAAATACAAACATTATAGTTATAGTTAGAAATTGGCGACAAATAAAAGAAATACCTGAAGCAAATGTGTTGAAATATGGGACTGAGGGCTAAGTATTGGAAATCACTGAGTAGATCCTGTGGTACTTTTGTTTTAAGTCTGGTCCTGTGATGACTTCTGAGTCAATGTTGAATTTGCGAGCTCCTGGAACTATTTAAAGTTTGTTGAAAAATGATTTGCAGAGAGTTTTGAAGTATTCTTGTAGAGGAAGAATTTCAAACCCATGGTGAAATTGGTTGTTTCTTACACAGTTGGTCACTTCCCGAAGGAATTTGTTTAGTATAACCAGTAAACAATGACTGTCGGTTTGGGTGGCTCAGTTGATTAGACGCTGTCCTACTGATCCCAAGATCCGGCCCAGAACAATGGTTTTTAAGTGTGCTTAAAAACGACAGCTGCATGACAGTTTTACTAGCATGTAAATGAACTGCAGGACGAAATTCCGGCACACCAGCGACGCTGATGTGATCTTGGCAATTGACAGCGTCGTTAAAGAACAAAATAATTTAGTTTTATAAAAAGGACGAATGTGTGTTTTGCTGGCTGTGCTTCGTATAGACTAGCGAATGAGATAAGTGGGCGTATTATGGACATAACATAGCTGACTAACTTTAAAGGTCTGTTACTTAGTGGATACAATTTGAAAAGTCTGATGTTCGCAAGTGTTGCTATGTGAGAGGTATCAGAGAGCCAGGATAATTTGGTGTCAAGCAATACTCCAATACTCACAGCCGTATCTGCTGGAAGCCATGGTATTTCATTATTAAGAATATATAATATAAGTGTTCATTGCAGAGCCTATATCTACGGCGGTGAGCCTCATACACATGGTGCAACACGTGCGGTTGTCTGGAGATCTCCAATGGCTCCGTGGACTCGAGCCATAAGGTCCCCCACTGACGTTACCATAAACCATAATCTTTATACAACTGCACAGAAATTAGTCAAGAGGTGTTAAATCTGCCAACCCTGCTGGCCATGGAACTGGTCCACTTTTACCAATCGATCGATTTGAATATGCGACGTTGAGGTGATTCCGCACATTTACATCAAAGTCTGCTGGAGTAATTTCCATAGCTGTGTACTGGTACGTATCGCACTGCTGTTAAAAGCGTTACTATACTGGAAACTACACAAGTAACGCAGTAGGATACTCACCAAGAACTCTATGGAGGAATTTAGCACAGGCGCAGGAATATTATTATTCTCAGGTCGTTCATCCCAGTACACAGATGGCTAAAGGGTTGCATATCTTGCGTATTAAGATACAAAACCGAATGTTAATAAATTGTCACAAGCGTTCGTTCTCAAACTTCGAAGCGCTCCAGCGTCCAAACTGTACATTTCCAGAGGGGTTCCTATCTGAAAATGAATCATTTTGCCATCCCGCTCAACATACTAAGCGTTATCCATGTTTTTCTTATTTACTTTAAATCAATATGACAGACATTCAGCCCAGGCTCTTAGCCTGTCGTATTCACCCCACAAAATGTCTGATACATTTTGCTTCTCTATAGCTATTTATGACATTTCAACTAACACAAAATGTTTAATTCTGTTCTCTTTGTACAGACGAATTCCATTTTTTCTTAACTCTACTTAAAAACTACCTAAGTTCCTGACCTCCTTTCTAAAAATCCTCTTAAATTCTGTTATCCTATCTCCCTTCTCCCTTTTCTGCCACAGAAATTCTTTCCTCCATACGTCCGTTCCTTGGCACTCAAAGACTATGTGCTCCAGGTCTTCCTTCTCCCCGCAAATAGGACACAGACTCTGAGGGATACCCTTTCTTAGTCCTTTCAACCTCCAAACACCAGTTATTAGCCATACTATTGCCTCCCTTTGTTCATTGCCTTATCAACATGATTCCCTTTCTCATGTTTCCTTCATTGACTTGTAATCTACCAAGGACCTTTTTTTCCATTGTACCACCAAACAGTTTTTGGATTTCTATGTCTTCAAACCTCTTTCTTATTATTTTCCAGAATTTGTTATGATTATTCTCTCCTCTCCTCCAGCAGTGTCCCATTTACTTATAAGTAGGTTCTTTCGAATACTACTCGTCCATCTAGATTCCCCAAGACTCTTTTCCTCGTATTCTACACACTGCCCTAAATTATTTTTATCTAAATTCAAAAGCCTGTACCAAAATTTCAGAGCTCTTTCTATAATCATACCCTTCCTCAACACCCCTCCAATCTCCATCTCCGCTACTTCTCTTGCCACCGCTCTTGGAAGACCCAACACTTCCCTGCAAAACATCCTATGAGCCGTATCTATGGTTTCCTCCCCCTCATTCAGTCCCCATATTTCTATACCACAGAGCATTTTTGGTTTCACCACCATATTATACATTTTTTTCCAAACATTTAACCCCAACATTCGGCACTCTGTACTTACAACTTCTTATTGATGACATAGCTCCTTTCCCCTTTGTCAGAGCTAATTTCTTTTCGGTGTTTTTCTTTTTGAGGGGGGAGGGGGGCACCCAGTATATAAGGTGCAGAAATGTTGATACAGATGTAGAAATATCATCTTAAAAAGGTTTTGCCTTCAAAATTTCTAATCGATAATAGAATACATAACACGCAAGACCAGTTTTTATTAACATGTCCTTTCATTTCAATATGCATAAATAAGATGCCATAATAACATAAACATTGGACGCGATGGGTGGTGAAAATTATCTTTGCATGAGTATGTTTTCAACTAATTAGGTCTAGAACATTTTGTTACAACCGTTACATAGCTACTTCTTAGTTATCACATTCAACCATTTACTTTACATTAGTTGTAGTTCGATTCACACAAATCGACGCGAAGTTATAATTCTGAACAGAGCATTACCTCTTAAATAAATAACGCCTTCTCTATGGCTATGTTATAGGGAAATATAACACGCTTTGGTCACGCATTTGCATAATTTATTTTAAAGATATAATAACACCGTAAACCAAGATTCATTAAAGCTCAAAATACCAGATGAGCCAGCTACGTCTTATTTTCAAGTTTTACGCAATCCACATTTGATACTCTAACATGAAAACATCAGCCGCTATGCTAGATGTGGATCAAAAGCATATCAGTGTACTCATCTGTCGAATACATCGTGCAGAACTGTTACATCATTATCGTGTGACAGCACGTGGAGAATGGAGAGAGTCAGCGTTAATAATAACTAGACATGGGAGAAAATCTCACACGGACGCTACGTTGACTACGCATCGACCGTAGAGTGCGGGGGATGTTGTAATTGGCATGTAAACAAAAGAGTTAGGAAGGTCACTGACAATAACGCACCGTGCGCTTCACGCCACAGTTCCACTTTGTCATTGGAAGAGACTGCACACCCTCGCATACAACCTTGCCCCTTGTGACGTTAAAGTTCCAGAGTTCAGTTATTCGTATACAAAGAGTTTCCCCCATGTCTGATAAAAACACACTGCATCACACTAGTCCAATGATGAGCAGAAAAAAAAGACGTACAACGATGAGACATGAACCCGTGTCCCTGATGTTAGCGCACGGGATACAGTTACAATTCCATCCAGTTATTTGGACGCTTGACTGAAAGCACATTTCGAGTTCTACCGTAGAACCTGCATGCCAGGGTTATGCCATTGCTACTTCGCGACTTTTCGTGCCTAATTTATCCCTTTAAGACAGTCTCAACCCTTTTCTGTGCGTTTTAATATTATTGCTAAGTGGAAAAAGCTATTATGTACGTTATTTGAGATTTACGAGACGTAATATGAACTAAAATTTAAATAAACCGTTATTTAATAACATGTGCGCTTTGACTGTAAGGGTCCTTGGTGGATGAGGCGCGTACCCTAATTTCTTGCAACCATCCAGGCTCTAGGTACAGGAATGCTCCATTTTCTTTTTAGTTGATGTTATTAGTGTACTCATATGATAGGTCCACTTTATCAGAGGGGTTTAGTAAATTGAGTTGCTATGTACACTCAAATAAGAAGATTCTAAAATCGGCTGCAAACCAAGAATTCTCTCTTAGCTAACAAGTCATGTTTTTGAAGTGTACTTTAGCGAGGAGTGCGTTCTGTCCCTTAAACCGCTGTTCCTCTAAATTTTGCGCATTCGTCACTCTATGAACGTCAAGCAATAGTTTTATTAAGCACAAAACTGGACTAATGTGCAGATGCCGTTTGATGATGGCCTATCTTTAAAACAATAAGGGACGACTGACTCGTCTGGTATAGTTAAGTCATATTTGAAAAGATGATTGTATGCAAGTGTATATTATGCAACATTATACAAACTCACTCAGTATAAGATGAAGTTCACAGGTTAACAGCACAAAATTAGTGGTATCCATTTTATTCTTCAAGCGAAGGTCTTCGCAACGTAATGAAAAATAACAGAACTTTCACGCCATATCGTTCCACTACTTTACAACTGCGCATAATTAGTGTAACTACGTCACAATGTTCATGTGAAGATGAACGCTTGATGGAGTACAATTAGGGACCTGGCTGCATGCAGTACACATAAAACAAATCACAGCTAAGAGGAAACAAAATTATTGAAGTACATATGTTTGTATATACTGTTTGGGAAATCGTCTAAGAAGTCAGAATCATATATTTGTAGAGAAACATCTGATTGGAAGGATGCTAATATATGTATATGAAACTACGCAAAGGGCTCATGAGTAACAAACTTGTGTTCGCATATGGTGAGTCTTCTTGTGCTTCTTCATCTTCTCTTCCTCTTTCTTCTTCTTTAGAGGACTTACTTTCAGCGTCGTATCAGAGTGGGCACTAATGTAAGGATGTCGATGTGTGGTCGGTATCCATAGAGGTTAAACACAACGTTCGTCCTATAAGTGTAAGATAAGTATCTTATCTAAGCAGCTCAATCTTAACTTCTAAACTTAGAATGTGACACACACTACACCCCCTCCAACGAACGTGAGGAGCAAGTTATTTATTACTAAGAATCGATGCTGAAAAAAAAAAAAAAAAAAAAAAAAAAGGACGAAAACGAGCATACTTGCAAAATTTCCGCATGGAGGATTGACTTTACTTAACCTGAGCAAACAAAGAATCTTTCAAAAACAGCAACATTAACCTTACGTATTTGACAAAAGATATACATTTTATTCAGTTCTACGTATTTCATGTTGTAAGATTTCTTGTATCACTTACGCTTCACCAGTTATCCTCATGTGTTGCATGCACATGATGTTCCTTACTCACTATAGTTTATTTTCATATAGCTACATTGAAAAGTTTTAAAAGATAATTTTTGGATTTTTGCATTCATTTCAAGTTAACTGAAATAAACGTTTGACGCAGTAGTTGCGATGCACACCTTGTTATAGTTACAGTATGCGGCAAAACAAAGGTGACTGAAATTACGAGAAATTCCAAAAGTATTATGAAAATTAATGTGTAAATATAAAATGTAATAATTAACAAAGATAACGCATATCTTAATGCGTCGGTATAGCATGTGTTCAACATGTGCACCTCCACGTCTCACACATTGTTCATAACGGTCCTTTAGATTGTTTAACATGTTGATAAAAGGAGGATGTTGCAAGGATAGAGTCTATCTTCTCCTGCAATTTGGGAACATTTCCAGCTGGGTCATCTGATC
Organism: Tenodera sinensis; assembly: GCA_030765045.1. Classification (NCBI taxonomy): domain Eukaryota; kingdom Metazoa; phylum Arthropoda; class Insecta; order Mantodea; family Mantidae; genus Tenodera; species Tenodera sinensis. The sequence continues at coordinate 113,488,556 of CM060965.1, read as the reverse complement.
GGAAAAGTATCATTCCAACATTCTTGATACGTAGGCATCCGAGGCCGTGGGATCTGGGGAGTGTGAAGGGAACGGGATTACATTAGACGAGAAATTAAGCAATCTCCAAAGTTTTGTTCCAGAAGGACCAGTGAGTTGTAGCTCCATCTTGCTGTATCCATTGTCGTCGCAGTGGCAGGTTTCAAGCGTAGCAAAAACGGTGCAAACAATAACCTCTCTATGATGTCCCTAGTTTACTGTTAGCGGATTCTGCGCATCATCCTGCACGAAATAAGGGCCTATTTTGTGTTCGGATACGGCGAACCAGATCGTAGTTCGCGCAAAACGCAGTAATTTCTGTAAGATAATATCAGGCCGTACAAACCCTAGAAAATGAGTTGTTTGTCGATTGATGTAGCCATTAGGGTGAATAAGGCTTTCATCTGAAAAACATATGCTACAGAAAAAATTCGTGTCCGCATAAATCATGGACAACACTCGGCAGCAATACTGTAATCAGGTGCACTCCTCCATTTGAGTTAAATGCTGAGCAACTTGATTACAGTTTCTGAATCCATTTCATTCATTAAGCATCCGCCGAACAGACCTGTCTCTCACATCAAGTTTCAGCAATGTTCGTGGCTTACTAGGCTTTGGGGATTAACACTTGTTGGAGAAGCTGATCCCATAAGGAGGAACTTCTCGACGACAGTTAGGATTAGTTTGTTACTTGGTGCTGTCTTGTTAAACTGTTGCTCGTAATGTTGTCTAACAAGCCGCAGGTCGGTCTATTCTGAAGCCCAACTCTCTATAACCGGAAATAAAACTTTCTCTTCTATTGTGAAAACCATAATTGTAACACAAATCCCAACACTGAATACTCAGTATGTCAAACTATTACATAGAATAAATAAACATAGAACAAATGTATACAGCAAACTAGCGATAATTTCTGTTTCCTTTGTTTTGCCATATAACATACAAACGTGTTCATGTCCACGTAAATCCTAAAATGGAAGCTGTGCGTGTTGTGAATGATGAACTGCGGAGACTAAAGAGAACTAAGCCTTATGAACTGACTAATAAAATGTAACAAACATCCTTTGTGACAGTGCATAAAAATGTATTATTAATAATTCATTATTAATAAGATTCTTGCATGTGATGTAATTTATGTATGAGACAAAAATCATTAGTCGATCTGTAGATTGGTAATGATGCAAATAAATAAATAAATAAATAAAATATGACATACAAGGATGATAATAGGAAAATAAAGCGACCGTACAGTGCTTAAAAATGTATACTGATATAGTGCCCTTGAAATTTCATACTCTATCCATGACATTGCGAGGAAAAAAAAAACTGAATGCTGAGATCACTTTAAAAAGCTGATGTATTATAGTCACGTAAGATTCCCTACCGACTGTTCTAAAAGTACTATTAAAGAAGCTTATTCTTCTACCTACGTCAGGTTAAATGTTTATGGAAATCATTATGCTAAGACATTGTTGAACGCTCAAGAGAAATGCAGTAGGCTGAAGCGATAGCTAAATCCTTAAAAGCTAATAATATGCGATGGCAATGACATTTCGTGTTCCTTGCAGCACAATAAGAGAGAAGCAAAAACAAGTAGCAATTTTAACGCAAGAAGAAAAGATATGATTTGTTGTACTCACATCTTTACTAACTCTTAAATGATTCTTAAAACACGTATTCTTCTGTGTGCTTCATGTTAACCACATAAATGCTTGTAGAAATAGTTTTAGTGGAGATTTTCCTACAGGTATAATGGAATAGAAAACAATAGCATTAAGCAGTCAAATAGTTTAAGAGGTGGTTGCTTTGATATTCCATTCTCTTTGCATGGCCACGACACAAAGAAACGAATAACAACTTCCAGTTGAAAAAATACAAGTATTTGAGTGGGTAGGTCCCGAGCAGCCCGGAGTCGAACGGGGGACCATAGCAAGTTGGTTACACAGCGAGGAGCCGTTCGTGAACCTGGGCTCTGCAAGTAGCAAATTATTCGACATTGTTTATGTCAGGCATGTCAAACAGCACTCGCCAAGTGTGAAAATATTCCCCTATTTTCCCTCCCTTCAAATCGGAGAGCGAGGAAAACAAAGCGAAAACCGGTTCTACTAGCGCGTGCTACTGCAGTTAAGAAGGGGTGGACTCCTCTCTTCACACCCTGGGAGTGATGTTTGACATGCCTGGTTTATGTGGTTCCTTTGAAAATTGAGCTGCATGGACTTCTGAGTGGAATTAGCAAGTTAATTCCTAGTAAGAGTCGGCGCTCGTGTGGAAAGGTGAATTTGCTGAGCGGCCATAAAACCAGAGCGGTCAGCTGTGCATCGACTACGAGGGCGTTGACCTTCCAGGCTGGAAGTTTTGCCGTCCACCATGTGGCTTCGAGTTGCAACATAGGGATGAGTGCCAAGTTAAAATTAATATTAGTTCTTTGTGTAGGTAGGGAAATTCTAAAGGAACGGTTAACTATCGGGCTTTCACATTATGAGGTACCTTTCCCCATTTAACTGGGGAGCAACTTGGTAAAGTGAAGTGTTTGTGTAGAGATTGTAACAGACGTTAAGGAAGATTTGTACATGAGGCTGGGGTTTGTTTAGTGAAAACAGTTGAGGGCGATGATAGAACTGCAGTGCCCGATTCTAGAAAGTAATGTATTTCCGGTCAGATTGTATTTTCTTGATCTGTCGGTTTTGATTTGAAACTTATGGTTAAATTTTATTGTGTTCTTTTAATAGTTTCATGTTTAAATTTGACATTGTTCATTCTATAATAAATGTTTGTTATGTTGTATTTCTTGGTGTTACTATCCTGTTTGAATCCTGCGGAAGAAATTGGTCAGAAAAAGGGGAGATTAAGTAACACAAGTCATAGGGCCACCAAAGTTTAGGGTAAGGAAGTAGGTGACAAGAAAGCGCAAGAGGAAGCGTAACAAAATCATTAACAAAGAGCATCTCACAAACGCCGAACTCCACAAAAAATTATTTGACATAAAGTCTGTGCTTCGACGAGGTCTACATTTTTAGTAAGACTTTGTCCATTTCTTGTGGTTTACCGGTTATGCAAAAGCCATCCAGGACGAAGAGGACTTCTGAGGACATTCCAAAAAAGTCAATAATGGAAGGACAGTATGACTGTAGGACCGGCAAGGTTAATGCGGGGATTGGAAATGCTGCGTGGCCTTCAATTGAGCGAGGTAACCGAACGTCATCAGATTAGTACTGAAGTTTACGCAGCTCTCGTTGGCAAGCTTTAGTTGTGTTTCTGTAAACAGGTTTACATATTAATGCTTCACGTTTAATCTTAATTCCTTTCAACAGTGTGTTGGTCACCATGGTTGCGGTCGTTGCTTAGCTTTGGTGTTTTAAGGAGCAGGGCGTTTACTTCGAGTGCGGTCTCTGGCATCGTTATTTATGAGTTCCTACATGTGTGTGAAGAAAAAGGAAAACAATTAGCAGAAATGACAAGAACTGGGGAAAACACGTAAAAATAAAGAAAAAGGCAGAAATAACACAAAAAGGATCAGGAAAACTGGAAAAGCTGTGTGTGTTATTTTTCATTATCAATTATAATTGGTAAAAGGTTAGTGTTTGTGTTATACTCCAATGCTTTGTAAGTTGCGAGCACAACTACCATTATAGCACGGCCGGTAATGTTCCTTTTTGTGTATATATAGTGAAGAGGAGGACAAAGAGAGAGAGAGAGAGAGAGAGTGTGTGTGTGTGTGTGAGAGAGAGAGAGAGAGAGAGAGAGAGAGATTCGTCAAATTAACGTCCGAGTTCGAATTCCCATACAAATACAACGGAACCTTTTCTCCCCTTTCCCGTTTGGAAGCACGCTATCGACTATACTCAGTGATGCCCAATCTGATGCAAAAAAATGGAGGGCGGATTTGTCTCCAATGACTCATTCATATTCCTCTTGTACCTACAAGAAAATTAGCAATAAGATAATTTCTGAAAATGCTATAGTAGCAGATAGAGAAATAAGCATTTGGAAGAGCAGTTTGCGTAAGGGTGAGTATAGCTCTACATACATTTGCGAGTAGAGTTTCTCCAAGTTAAACTATATCAAAAGTCGGTATGGCAATATGTTATGCGACGATCACTTGGTGGATCATCGACTTTGTCGCCAAATATTGATAGACTTCTTAAACGTAAGCGGTACCAAAGGAATTACTAATGATGTTTATCGCATAAGATTTGAAACTGCTTTCGTAAATCAAACGCAACGTGTATGTAACCAAACCGCCATTGCAACTCAGTGTTAAAAGAGTGGCTCAGTCCACATAAAGTCGAAGGAGGTAAATCCAACCTCTCCTCTACCGCAAACATTGGACAACGCTGCTTCAGGTTAGATTGGTTCATAAGCAATTTGAACTTTATAATCTTCGAAATGAATCTCCACTGTTGGTTTCACACATGAAACTATGTTAAAGTAACATATAACTGTAGAAAGCGTTGTGAATCTCAAAGTTGAGTTTAGAGGGTATTGAACGTTTACTCTTAGCTTCTCTGGCTATCTCCTAGGTTGCTTCCTTTTTGTTTATTATTATAGTGATTCGTGGTATCGGAGTCGGATGGCATTCCAATCGATCAGCTCGGATCGTCCACGAGAGGATGTGTCTGCCCAAGCAGATGAACATGATTTGACGTGCATTCTCGGACGCATTTGATGTATTGACTCGCGCGGAAAATCATTTGTAGCATATGCTGACAAAGAGGGGTAGGGTCGTTTTTATGTAAAAACCTGGTCCTGGCGGGAGTGGTTGTTTATTGCGACGCAAAAAGGCCCCATGTCATGCGAAGGAAACCCTGTTCGGATTGTCCTTCGAAACGGAATTCGGGAGGAGTGGTTCCTTTTTTCATATTATAATATTCCTTTTGTTTTTCGTTTCATTCATACCTTTTGTAGCAGCTAGGAAAATTCCAAGGACAGACAATGTTTTGCTTCATTCATAAAAAGTTATCTTTTTACAGGTTGGCAGGTATAATAGAACAAGCGTCTCTGAAGTGATGCAAAAAGACGTTTTGCTTCTAAGACATGCAACAACTGCCAACCTGAGCTATAACATTTACAAGTGTAATATAAGGGTTTTCAACAGTAGAATGTAGTTATAACTCTCACATACCCTATTTTTACCATATTTGTCCTATAATTGTGAGCGCAAGCACCAACTTTTGACTTTCTGTACTACGTATAATATAGTAGAGGAAGTATTGTATTCCCCCAAAAATTCGATGTCGATATTTCACCGGAAATATATGTTTTGATGACCCCTGAATAAAAAAAAGCACTTTTAGAAAAAGGTTCCTGTGTGTCTGTCTGTGTCTGTATGTCACTCTGTGGACAGCATAACTCAAAAGCTAAAAGTCGGTTAAAAATCAACTTAAGTATTTCAGTTTAACATCTTACAAGGACGTGACACGAACATTTTGAAGAAAATTCCTCCACCGTAATTTTGATTATCTTGAAAATGGCTCTAACGATTTTGATTAAAATGCCAATGTTTGAAATATTTTTATGACAAATGAAATGTATATCTTGAATTATCTGTCTATAGCCCCTGCAGTCGTATTTACTCTGGACGACTTTTGCATAACTGGTAAACCGTTAGAGATAGGCATCTTAGTATACAAAAATATAGATCTTGCTAAAATACACCATTTATGTCTAGATGAAATGTTTATAGAGCGAACCATTTCGGAGATATGTCTTGTTATTTGGGTGAGTTTTGAAGAACTTAAGCTTCTGTCAAACGGAACATCGCCATTCAATTTTTTATATGTTAACCGTGCAAAGAGAATGGAATTTGAAAGCTTTAAAACATTTGAATATAGCTCAAAGCTTACTGTATTCCCATATGCCCCTTCCACTTTCAAGGAAATAAGCAAATAAGATAATTTCTGCAAATGTTTATCTCAACTAACACGAAGAAGATATAGGGATAAGAGTTTGTAGGAATGGTGAGTACAAGAGTAGAGAAAGTCATGTGAGCGCAACACATCAGATTTTTTTTTTTTTTCAATAAACAGAACCATGTTTTAAAATATATCTAAATTATGCTCTGATTCTTTTCAACTGTCTTAGATCTGTTTGTAAACATTATTTCCATCAGTTGCATTAAAATAAATAATTCAGATATTTTAAGACTTCTTAGGTGAAGTTTCCAAAATCCGTAATTTGGAAGGCATGGGCAAAAACGGCCCAAAAGGGCCACTCCACTTAAATGCGTGTTTGCCTCACTCCAGCGCCCATCCATTCCCTTCACTGCTGTTCGGCTTTACCACGACTCATTCAGTTGCGAGTTGGGACGTCGTTTCATGAACAGTGGTAGAGAGAATTTTTTGCATGTTACAAAAACAAGAAAGTTTACTGTTTAGTATGCGGACTTCAATTTGCAAGTATAAAGCATTACAATATCAACGCTAATATGATCAGAACCATTAAGCAAACTTTTGTGTTTATTTACAATTTCAAAAGTTACTTTTTGAATTGTTGTATTTGTAAGCACATAAAAGAGACATTCTACCTTCTTGGGGTTTATTTCCTTATTGGTTTATTTAATACAAGCGATTCAATTTCGCGTTTCAAAGTTGGAACACAACATTGAGTCTAAAACAGAACAAAAAAATGTATAATCTTGATCAAATAGTTTTAAAATATTTTATGAATAAATAGCGATGGAACCTTACTGCTTTAATGTGAAAGAGAAACAATTCAGTATGTTAACCATAAGGCAGCCTAAGAATATTACCTGCATAAGATAAAAGGAGGTTATAAACTTTATGATTATGTTATTTGCCTAATCAAAGTATATGGTTGTAACAATTATTGTATGCAAAATATAAACAAAATAGTTAATAACTGCGAAGAAATTAATGCTACCGCGCAGAGGCAATGAAGCCACTACTGGACAAATCTAAAGCAAATTAAAACGTGGGTTTTCTACGAGGCCTGGTTTATCTACCCTCCCCCCTTATCCACTTTTCCTTGTCCTTATTACAGCACCACGCCTCTAGCCGCGTATTGCAACTGTCAGCAGCAGTTCATTGTCAACAGTTATACCTCACCCCTTGCTAAACCGCGTAAGACGATAAGAAACTGAGAGACGGTCACAAACAGTGCATATTACTAAACTGTTTTGGATACATCACTTCTGGCGATATGTCCCAGCAAGAAAGCTATGTTTCTTTCTACTGTCATATTAGCATTGGAGAAGAGTGAAAGGAGAAGAATAAGTATGAACGGTCATACAAGAGAACTATCTACATGGGAGTACATCTCATTGTTATGATCGTAAGCCAGTTTCCGGGAAAAGGGACCTTGGTTCTTTTGTAGAACTCTCATATTCCTTAGTTCATGTTAAGTGCACACGCATGAGTATGAAGACATGGTATTGAATAGCGATAAATTCAAATTAGCAGCTGCAACATACATTTGCATACATGGTATATCAGAACAGCGTCTGACCTTCATAATCATTATTTAGTCTGTTCATTGTGTCAGAATGCCGCCAACTGGTTCAGCTACAAGGCGATTCCTTCTTTTGCGTCGTCCTGTCAACATAGAGGGCTGCTTAAATTAATTTCATAAATGTGCCTGCACTGTAAAAGTGTTTTAAACTTGTTCAATTTTAAACGCTTTCCATACTTAATGAAAATGAAGCCACATATGTAGCAATAATTTACTCGTGAATGTTGTTTATGGTAACTACAGTTCCTTAAACTTACTTTTTGCTTCCACATAGACAAGCTGTTTATAGATATTTTAATTTAGCAGTTGGTTTATTTCCATACAGTTATAACTATTTACAACTGTGAATCACATAATTTCTTGATGAGGGGGATAACTGCCTACCTCCTGTTCCGGAGGGTTATAGTTTAAAATTTCCGAGAGATTTGCCAGTATTTTTTCTGGAACTTTAGCTTACACTGAGTAGACAAATGAAGGGTAATTCTCACCTCTGTGGAAAATGGGTTAATTCATATACGATATTCACCTGTAACCTCGCCGATTTAGACCGTTACATGAAGTAATTTCAGTTCAACCAGCTGAAAACGACCTTGAGTCAAGCTGAACTTAGAATTTTAGTTGTATAAACTTTGATCTAAGCTCATAGTATCTTGATCTAAGATCAAATCTGATGGTGGATTTTCTCCATTTAACTTGATTGAACTTGGATTAGCAAAACTCCAGGAGCTGCGTAATAGTTATTTACCTACTTTCTAACATTAGGAAAGAATAAATAATACAGCTTTAAATACAATAATAAAATGGTAACTAATGAATATTTTAGTTGTTTGGGCCATACGAGCATTGTTTTAAATCCCATTAGACTTAAAAAAATTACAGGAAAAGCGAAAACTGGAACAATTTCACAGATTGTAAAGTGTGGTGATTGTGTTTGAGGCTTACTTGTAGAAGACAATTTTGCTAGAAAACAGAAATATTGATAACCTATCACACTAAGTGCAGATCATTTGCATGTACAATTTGGTGGAACCAACGTAACTTGTCTTAATCCCCATTTCTAATACATAGAGATGTTTTACTCAGACTATTCCTATCATTCCTGATTAACCTCTTGGTTGTGATATTGAACTTTGACTATATCAACTTCTGCTTGCGGTTCCGCCAACCTAAACACTTTCTTACGTTTCTGAACATCTGAAGTGATCATGCCTAATAAAAACAATTAGTAGACCATTCAAAATGGCAGACAAAAGATTTGGCTAATATTCTAGTGAGGATATTGATATTTTAGTTGAAGAGGCGAACTGATATAACTGTAATAATTTTAAATAGAGCAGGCCTACCTTTATTGAATAGCCTACTAACGCAAATTCGTTAACTAACACTCACCATATGTCTAAGTCCTCATTTCCTGGATTAAACGCTAAAATTATTATTGTTACTGTTCTCACAGCCTACTAGATTAGTTGCAGTGCCAAGTGTGAAAATAAATCTTTATTAAAATATATGAATGTAATTGTAATTTGTTTACTTTTAAATCACCATTAATATTAAATATTATTAAATGAGTGGATTATGATTTATTCCCTGGAATGCTCTAAACAGTTACCACTCGAGGTTTTGATACTTGGGATAATTTTTCTCGCACTTGGCGCTTGCAAAGTTATCATACGAAGCCCTCTGGTAATGTCACTACACAGAATTTTGACCTTTCTAAGTACAGCTATTTAACCCAGCGATTGCCTTTCATGTAGTCTCTCGTCGAGAAATTGAAACCTAATCAGCTTTTGTTTTCCCCTTTATTCCACCAAGTTTGTACTTTTCCATACAATTTCAACTCACATGTTCTTCTCTTCTTCGCGTGTAAAGTTAATACTCGCTCCTATTTTTTTGCTTTCCGCCATTTTCATCTCGTATTGCGCCTTGTGGAATGCGTCCGAAGCTGAAAACAAGTGATTGTTGATGCCCGGAAGCAGCGATTTTTATCTGTTTTACGATATTGCCAATCGTTTATTACAAACTACGATCAAAGTTGAACTGAAACTCGTTTATCTTAGATTTGTTTTATATGTCCAATGCGATTGCACTCTGATCTCAGTTCACGTTGTGACCTTAGATCCGGTCAGAAATTTTTATGCGACTAGACCTATGAGAAACACTGCGAAAGAAAAAGTGTGGGTGATTATTCAAGGTTATAAATGAACTTATTCTAAAGAGAACAGCTTGTGGCGTGTCTGAAACATATTTTCATTCTTCTGAAAGGCGTTTGCTTTATTGAGTTATGTAGCATATATATGCTATTACATATACACTTATTGTTGGATGATAATGTTTACTTTCTCTATTACGCGCAAGTAGGAGAGGTATTATACTCCACCCAAAAATTCAATGTCGAAATTTCACCGGAAATGTATGTTTTGAACCACTGAATCCAAAAAATAAATAAATAAATTTAAAAAAGCTCTGTGTAGGCGCGTCTGTCAAGAAAATCCTTAAACCGAATTACCCTTTGGATTAAACATTTTCCAAAATTTTCATTTTCTCAAGGAATCACTCCAACCGTTTGATGAAAATACCATATATTTAAGATACTTTTATAACAAACTAAGCATGTACCTTAAGTTGTTTGGGAGGAGCCTCTGAAGTCCTTTTCATTCTGGACGACTTTTGGATAACTGATAAACCTTAAATGAATGGATAAAATCTTACTACGAAAAATACAGGTCTCGTTCAAGCAGACAATCTTTGTCAATTTTTTTATTTCCTTGCACTACTACTTTTCTCAAATAAGAAATAGCTCTTTTTTGCTTTTTTGTTTTTGTTTTTAGTGTCCTGGCCAAGAAAACATGGAATTTCAAAGACATTAAATAGCGACCAGCTCTTAAAAGATCTGACAACTGCCAAAGCCTACTGTATTTTCCCATTTCCATTTTTTCCTCTCTTTCTTTCTTTGTTTCTTTCTTCTTCTCTTTCTTCATCTTCAGGCTGTATTTTTTCTTCTTCACTATTATTATTATTATTATTATTATTATTATTATTATTATTATTATTATTATTATTATTATTATTATTATTATTATTATTATTATTATTATTATTATTATTATTATTATTATTATTATTATTATTATTATTATTATTATTATTATTATTATTATTATTATTATTATTATTATTATTATTATTATTATTATTATTATTATTATTATTATTATTATTATTATTATTATTATTATTATTATTATTATTATTATTGTTATTATTATTATTATCATCATCATTATTATTATTATTATTATTATTATTATTATTATTATTATTATTATTATTATTATTATTATTATTATTATTATTATTATTATTATTATTATTATTATTATTATTATTATTATTATTATTATTATTATTATTATTATTATTATTATTATTATTATTATTATTATTATTATTATTATTATTATTATTATTATTATTATTATTATTATTATTATTATTATTATTATTATTATTATTATTATTATTATTATTATTATTATTATTATTATTATTATTATTATTATTATTATTATTATTATTATTATTATTATCATTATCATTATCATTATCATTATCATTATCATTATCATTATCATTATCATTATCATTATCATTATCATTATCATTATCATTATCATTATCATTATCATTATCATTATCATTATCATTATCATTATCATTATCATTATCATTATCATTATCATTATCATTATCATTATCATTATCATTATCATTATCATTATCATTATCATTATCATTATCATTATCATTATCATTATCATTATCATCATTATCATTATCATTATCATTATCATTATCATTATCATTATTATTATTATTATTATTATTATTATTATTATTATTATTATTATTATTATTATTATTATTATTATTATTATTATTATTATTATTATTATTATTATTATTATTATTATTATTATTATTATTATTATTATTATTATTATTATTATTATTATTATTATTATTATTATTATTATTATTCTGTGGTAATATCAATATTTGTGCACACAAAGATGACTGTATAATAGGGTAGCTATCTATATATAAGACAAATGATGGAAACGAGATTGTAAATATCTAAAGCACTGTGTTAAGAAAAAGTAACTGTGGAACTTTCATGTTTATGGGAAAATGTCGCTGCTATCCGACGGATTTTCCATGTTTTTATATTGTTACTCTTGGGGTAACAGTCAACATTAGAACTTTTCTGGCATTTACTATGCTGTAGGTAATGTAAAACAAAATGTTTCGCTATTTTAAGCAAATGAGTATTACTAGTTCCAAATAGTTCGGCTGCCTCTAAGGACACTTGCAATTTTAAAATAGTAAGATATTTATTTCTATAAAATATCTGCGTGTGCAACCTGTCGTAAAGGATCCAAGTTCGTGACACGTTTACTCCTTTTTATCCTCTTTCCAGGAGTTTCTAATCTTGACAAGGATGGATGATTTTCTTTCATATCCTACTTCTCTTTTCCCATCCTAACCACGATATTCTCACTGATTTCTACAGCACGTGAGGTCACATAAGGGACCTTGGAGTTCGAAATAAGAAATCCCCACTTAATTTCACCGTTTCAAAAGATTATCTAACAGAGCATATTGTTTGCCGCACCTGTTTTCCGCAAACTTAATTCTTATTTAATTTCCGATGCGACTCAGCTTTCCTTTGGCTATTTAATCTGTTTAACATTTCCTGGACTTGGTTAAAAGTCCATTAAAAGTGTATATAACATGATAAGTGCTCAAAACACACACATACGGAAACAAATCCACAAACCAATAACTATATACAAATGGAGTATTGCTAATGTACCAAAGGAACTTTAAACAAAACTCAGCAGGAGCTGAGGCAGCTTAAGCAACGCAGGCTACTCACAAGCCAATCGCGTGCTGCAACGTATTGGCAACAGTGATAGTGTATACGGTCTTTGCTGTGATTGGTTCATCTACACATTACTATGATGGAAGCTATAATGCTAATTTTGAGAAAGGCAGACTTGAAAATTCGCTCGGACATTGTATGGAGAAGAGAATTAATTCCTTTTGAGTGTGTGTGTGTTTTTTTTATTTCTTTGTATTTTTTATAGCTAAATCAGAAGTGGCGAAAACACATCGAAGATGCCGCTTCTTCTCTTACGGGCCGTGTTTACTTCGTGCGTTTGTTTTATTCTGTATACTGCAATTTAGAAATTTCTCTCACTTAATGCAGGTGCAAGGATTTTTAAGATGTATTCAATTTCTAAAGCCAGTCTTTCCTACTTTTCACACCCAGAGAGTTTCCCTCCCATCTTAAATATTACAATGCTATGACACACACAAAATTTAATGACTGCTTATAGGTGACCATAACTATGCTCTTATCCTGTTGTGCAAATAAGTTTTGTGGGCAACTTTACAGCTTTACAGCGTCATTTCACACCCAACATTTGCAAGCCTCTGACTGGATTTTGTGTTGACAAGCTTTCTCCTACCACCTGCCATTAAATTTTGTGCCAGCCATAATAGCGGTTTAAGTTTGAAATTACTTGAAATACGCTTCGTGAATAGTGAAACTGTAAATGAATACCAGCACTAAGATGCTGAATACTATAGTTCAATCAATGTGGCAACGAAAGCATTTTTAAATTGCTTCAGTAAAATTCAAACATGATGATTTTACGAAATATTAACATGATCGTAATAGAAACTGGAATGAAAACAGATGTAATGGCAATCATAAACAAGGGAGTAAGAGAAGGGTGCCCGTTTCACCGTCACTTTTCAATGTTTGTTGACGATGCTGTATCTAATATAAGGTTGAGTTGAAAGTTGAATCAACTTCGAGAAGTTCCAAATAGTGCAGAAGGAGAGAGAGTGCGAGAGTGCGAGGGAACAAGAGCAAGTTTGGCCTTCCACTCACAGGAATCGTTTTCCCAAAAAGGCTTGCGATGATAAGTGGCTGCAACTCTGTCGGCAAAAACTGCGGTGATAGATGGAAAGCAAACGCGCAACCTGCCGGAGCCGCCCAGGCAGCGAGATGGCGACACTGTACTGGTTAGGATGTTTGTTTCCTTTCAGGCTCTAAGTGTGTGTCGGCATCCAGATAAGAGGCTTTCAAAATCAGAGATGTTATCTGCCCCGGGATTAGAAGTGTTGTTTTATTGTGAGGAACGAGTACAACAAGTGGAAGAGATTACAACACACAGCCTTGTATTAACGGCGCTTTTCTTTCCGACGTTTTGGTCAACATCCCGATAGCTGACACAACTAATGAAAATATAATTCTCATACCCAAGCACGCACCGTAGGCAGAATAGAGAGCAGCTGGCTTTAACCTGCTTTTTCTGTGCAGTGAGAGACTATGGACATCACAACTAATTTAATGTCTCTTGCATATACTTGTAGTACTGTACTTGACTCAGGAGTTTACCTAGGACAAGTGAACGCTGTTGTTTATTCCTCTCGCTCTGACGTTTTTCTTCCTGCTTCAAAAGTGATAACCTTTCTTTCCCGGGACAATAAATACTACGCGAAACAGTATAACTAATACATTACATTATAGCATCAAACAAAGCAAGCATCATCATAATTTCAATAATATGACTAATGAATTCTGTTTATTGGAGACTCAAGAAACCATACAATGTAGCTAATATTGTAGCAACACTGGCACTGCTTACAGTCCAACTGCCTTGTAGACAGTAATATTACTCTATTTACATCGTACCAAGAAGTTCCCCTTGCCACAGCGCGATTGCGATTTAAAGGACAAAGACACTCTCCTGAGTAAATGACAGAAGGTGACCGAGCAGGAGGGCGGTAACGTCTGTGGCTACCCTTCTTGACCCACAGGTTTTTTCGGAGGTTTCCCCGGGTCGCCAGATGAATACTGGAAAATATTTCCATATATTCCGAATTTCCTGTCCCTCCATTTTGTTACATTAACCATTTAATTTCACCTCTTATCCCCTTAGGTTTCCTTCAGGTTTGGCAGCGTCGGCGAGCGTCGCGGCAGCAGCACGGCAGAGGAAATAAGTGCGCTCTGGAAATCTTGTCCCCCGAATTGGAAGGTGAGCCTACTGGTGTCCTTGCCACCCATGGGATGGTAAAGTTCAATGGGGGAAGGGGAGACTTTGGAAGTACGAACCCGAAAGGGTGGGAAAGGAACCGGGCTGTGTCAGCCTCCGACGGGATGCTTCCAACAGGGAGGGAGCCTGCCTTCTGCTCTGTCGTGGCATCATTCCAGTCGCCCTTAGGATCCATTCGTCTCATACGTCCTCCCGCGGGGCCTAGGCACAAAAGAGCACTTTTCGGTGAAAGTGCTAAGTCCTCCTCCACTAGTTAGTTGTCAATGAGTCATATAGTAGGTGAACTTTCGATATCGACACTTCAACAAAATGCAGGTTTTTAGATCCAATGTAACCGAAAAAAGTCTTTTAAAAGAAAGCTTCTATCAACCTAAGCAATTTATGCAATTTAGCATACCTAAAGGTCTAGTATGTTACATTCATATGACCTTCTATCCACTCTCATTTATTTTTATGTAGCTCTGTACTACAGACTACCTATCAATGTTATTTTTCTTACTACTGCATCTTAATCTAAATAGGCCTTTGCAGGGATACTTACATTCGTTTCGTTGTAGGTCGGTATAAGGAGCGTACGGTAGGTAAACGGAATCGATAATCAGATGCAGCTATACTGGATCCGCTCTGAGAAACATAGTTTTGTATTCCTACGCCTAACGTGAGCATGGTATAGGCAATCGATATGCGATAACTACTCATTTTAGTCAATTGATAGCTTGATACTTGTAGGTGACAGTTACAGTTACAATGCACCAGACTGAAGTTATTTACGCAATACATTGACACATTTTAAAATTAGTAGCATAAAGAAGAGATCTATTTTTATTCTCGTACCGAGTGTCCTGGTCAGGGCCAATGAGAACATTCACAGCGATCACGTGCTTGGCACTCTCTCTTGCCTTTGTTTACCTCAAGTGTGTTCTCTTATTTCGGGAATAGTCTCTTAGAGATAATCTCTTTAAGATGGGCAAAGATAACCTAAACATTGTCGATTCTGTGACCTTGACAATAAAATAGCGATGCATATACTTTGCGATTGTAAAGCTATTCTCTATAGACTGTGGCATCTGAACAATCCCTTTGCTTCACCGGAAGAAGTTCAGAATACTCCCCAGGAAACATCTTGGCTTTCTAAAGAGGATCAAGTTGAACTGGGAGTGAATAATCTTAAGAATCAGCACAATGGATCTTCTAGGTTGCAGTGTAGGAAGGCTGGTTATGCCTAAACGACTCTTCTGAGTCTAATCTAATCAATTTGGGTAAGAGTATAGTTGGGAACATGCTGGACCTTGAAATGCCATATTTTCTTTGGCATGCGACAAACAACTGAATAGCGACAACACATTTAGAAAGTGAACGTACTGTCAATTTCAAAACAGAAAAGTTATTGGAATTACATTTTGTATTTCAAAGATACTTACAATTTTCTGTCATAAGTTTTGTCTAACTAAGCCATGGAGAAGAAGGGTGACATCAGTGCAATCCTCTCCAATTACTGACACAATTTCAAGGACTGACGGGATCTCTGAGGTAGACAGAGAAAAGCAGGATGCGTGACCTGGTAGTTAACCGCTGTAAGGCAGTGGACGGTGTTAAAACTACGATGTAGGGAAAGTGACAGAATGTGTCGGTTCTCCCCATGGTCTATGTGTTATAGTCTAACCATTATAGGAACGTATATGAAATACCTTCCGAATGATGGAACTTACCAGACCCCCACTTACCCCCAACCAAAAAAAAAAAAAATATCTTATCTTCCATTCTTTCTTTACCTCATTTGTAATTACTGACACAATTTCAAGGACTGACGGGATCTCTGAGGTAGACAGAGAAAAGCAGGATGCGTGACCTGGTAGTTAACCGCTGTAAGTCAGTGGACGGTGTTAAAACTACGATGTAGGGAAAGTGACAGAATGTGTCGGTTCTCCCCATCTATGGTCTATGTATTATAGTCTAACCATTATAGGAACGTATATGAAATACCTTCCGAATGATGGAACCTACCAGACCCCCACTTCCCCTCAAAAAAAAAAAAAAAAAAAAATAATAATAATATCTTATCTTCCATTGTTTCTTTACCTCATTTGTCACATACATACATATATAAAGTATATTGGGATTTTATTCCCAACCGTAGGACCATTTTTGAGAAGATAAACATTATAAACATTTTCCATAAAGAAGGTGGTTTGGGATAGGGAGTTTTTTGAAAATCTTCTTGAGTTAACTTTGGAAAATACTAAAGTTGGTATTTATCGTATTTATCAGACATTCCGTTTTTGAGGTGCGTTTTTCACCCTCACACACACACAAACACACACACACACTTATATAAATATGCTTTTAATTGACTCAGGGGCATTAAAACCATATTTTCCGTGAAATTTCGAGATCAATTTTTTATTTGCATGCAATAGGCACTTGCTCTTACCTAATATTGGCAAGTAGATGAGAAAGTAAAAACCTGGTGTGTTACACCCACATGACTTTAGCTAATCTGCAACAAACTATTCTTACAAAAGCTTATTCCTCTACTTCGTGTTAATCTATACAAACATTTGTAGATAGCTTTTATTACACATTTCCTTGTTAGAATGCGAATGGGAGGAAACATGAGACAGGCGGGAGTCAAATATTTTGCACGACCAGAAAATTTGACATACGCTGTATGATTAACGAGATCTAACACTGTTTGGTAGTAAGAGTTTGTCTATCTCTTACTGTTTACTAGCTATGAAAGCAATTCAGAATGAAAGGTATTTCAGAGGCTGTTTTATAGAAATTCAGGATATACATTTGCTCATAGTTCGTCATGGAAATATCTTGTATAATGATATTTAACGCTCCGGTACACAGTAAAGAACGATTGGGAACAAGCTACCGAGCACCATATACCAGGAGCGGTGCGCATCAGAGGCGATCAAGGTCAAGCTGCCCCACACCACTCGCGCGAGCAAACACGTGACAACAATCAGAGCGGCAGAACCAGAAGGGTTTTTCGAGATTATTCGCGAATTGTCCGGCGGTTGGGACATTTGTGGAGATTCCAGAAAAGGTAAAGTTCGAGAAAGAGCCGGTCTACTTCATCCTCATTAATAAGGAGGTGACGCGAAGAGAACATTCAATTTTTAGTAGTAGAGTAGTAGTTCCAGACATAATTCATCGTAGCATTTAGTTTTACTGTGTGTGTGTGTGTGTGTGTGTGTGTGTGTGTGTGTGTGTGTGTGTGTGTGTGTGTGTATGTGAGTGTGTGTGTCAGAGAGAGAGGGACCTGGTGCGTACGGTTGCATCGAAAGGAATATAGCGAAGCAGTTAACGAATGTCGAGTGATTGTATGGTCAAAGTCCGCTGTTTGAGAAACAGAGAAAGTGAAGAACGACAGAAAGGAGTGAGTGAAGGTTACGAGTGGAAAGCAGTTTTGAGCTGTAATATCACGATGGACTGAGGACTGTGTTAATGTCAGTAAAAGAGAATTGTGTTGTCGAAATGTTTTCAAGGAAAATGAAGTGACAGAAAGAGCAACTGGACTGGACTTTTGTTACAGTATTTTAATCAAAATCATCTTGGTCTCCAGATCGATACCATTCTGTAATTTTCCTGGTTATTCTTACCTCTGACATTCTGTGTCCATACCAGTTTGGTGGTTTATATTGTACATATTCGACCACAGAATCCATAACCTTAATTTCTCCCTTCATTACAATGTTCCGATTTCTATCTTTCGTTCTTAAAAAGTCTATTTCTATAGAAAATAGTTCGATGTAAACTCTTCATTGAGTCTCCAGATGTTAAGTCTCAGGTCCATATGTTACGTATCTATTTCTCATTTCTGATTGATATATTCCCTGTTTAGTTTCTTTGGTTACATGTTTGTCCCATAAAATACTACAATTTAACACGGCTGTCGTTACTCTTCATTTATTACTTATGACCTTTATCTCGTCTCTTATGTTTTATCAATTCTAACTCTCAAGTACCCATATTTACTATCACATTTCATTAAATAAATACAAATAATAACAGTAATAAATAATTTATTTTAACATTATACAAAAGTACATTTGAAACTTTACATTGCTGGAAAAGATTTAAGAGGCCACAAATGTTTATATTGAACACCTTCACATAGGCATCTACACTTCCAATTTTAAGGTATTAATATTTAAATATGTTTTGGCCTGGTTTTGTGATTGGATATTAATAAAGGGATATCAACACATTCAATCAAATAAAAGCTTTAAGCATTTCATTTTATGAGTTTAATGTTTATTATTTTTACAATAGACAAATATGTTCGTGGTACCCCATCTCCTAAATACGTTTATTTCCACTTATCACTATGCAAAATATACTTCTGATGATACCTTGTTTCCAAGTAATAAGCAAGAATATACCAAGTCTGGCTTTCTACTATAAGAGTATGTGAAATGTATATCAAATTGTTTAAAAAGTAATTGTGTAATACATCTGCAATAATAAATAACAGTAGGTACATTGTAAAGTATGTAATTTACGGTGAAGTACACCACTTTTATATACCATTACATACTTACAACTCAAAAATTCCATATCGAAATTTCACAGAAAATAAGTGTTGGTACTTATCACTTCATTAACATGCAAAATACTGTACTAGTGTGTAATTGTTTTAAAAGTGAATTCCATTGTAATCTTGATATCGAATTTTTAAATGGAATACAATATTTCTGCTACTTCTATACCTAGCGTAGTAGAGCAAGTAAAACTCAGACGAAAGCAGCATTATAGTGCACATTATATGCCTTTCTCCACTGTTGTACTAACCATTCTTACAAACTCTTATTCCTATATCTTCTTGTGTTAGTTAAGAGAAACATCTGCACAAATTATTTTACTGCTTATTTCCTTGTAGGTGCAAGAGGAATATGGAAATACAGTAGGCTTTGTGCGATAGTCAAATCTTTTAAAGTTTTCAAACTCCATTCTCTACGGTTAATATATTGAAAAAATCGCATGTGTTGCACTCACATGACTTTCTCTACTCTTTTCCTAACCATTCTTACAAACTCTTATTCCTATATCTTCTTGTGTTAGTTAAAAGAAACATCTGTACAAATTATCTAATTGCTAATTTCCTTATAGGTGCAAGGGGAATCTGGAAATACAGATAGGCTTTGAGTGATAGTCAAATCCTTTAAAGCTTTGAGATCCCTTTCTCTTTGCGTACATGTTAACATATAAAAACTGAACAACGATGTTCCATATCACGAACGTTTTGTTTTCTGACATCGACACAAACGAAAAAGAATATCTCCGAAATGGTTCACTCAATTAAAAATGTATTTAGACACAAATTGTGTGTTTTACTGCGATCTACATTTTTTGTAGAGTAAGATTTTGTCTATTTCTTACGGTTTACGAGATATTCCAAAGTCATCCATAGTAAACAGGACTACATGGGCTATAGCTAGAAAATTCAAAATATACATTTCATTTGTCATACAAATATCTTAAACATTTTAATCAAAATCGTTAGAGCCATTTCCAAGAAAGTTAAAATTTTCGAAAAATGTTCGATGTAAAGAGCAGTTTAGGGTGAGGCTATTTTCTTCAAAATGTTCGTGTCGTATCCTTCAAAGACGTTAAACCTAAATTCCAAATTTGGTTTCTAACCGACTTTTCGATTTTGAGTTATGCTGTCCGCAGACCGACAAAGACACATACACGAACCTGTTTCTAATAATGCTTTTTTTTGGACTCAGGGGGTCTCAAAACATATATTTCCGGTGAAATCTCGACATCCCATTCTTGGGTGGAATACAATACTTCCTCTACTTACCAGTAGAGAAAGTAAAAATGAATAGCGATGTTCCATTTGACAGAAATATAACTAAGTTCTCCAAAACTTACACAAATAACGAGCAATACCTCAGAAATGGTTCAATCTACCCAAAAAAAAAAAAAAAAAAAAAAAAAAAAAAAAAAAAAAAAAAAAAAATTATTTTGACATAAATTATGTGTTTTAACAAGGTCTACATGTTTTTGTAAAGTAAGATTTTGTCTGTCTTACCAGTCACCCAGAGTGAATAGGACTTCATGGGCAATAGCTAGAAAATTTAAGATATACATTTCATTTGTCATAAAAATATCTCAAACATATCGCATTTTAATCAAAATCGTTAAAAGCATTGTCAAGAAAACAAAAATTTTGAAACAATGCTTCGCGTAAAGAGTAGTTTAGGGTCGAGCAGTTTTCTTCAAAACTTGAAAGACATTAAACGTAAATACTAACTTTGGTTTTTAACCCACTTTCGTTTTTGAGTTATGCTGTCCACAGACTGACAGACAAACACACAGACACATACACGGACTTTTTCTAATAATAATAATAATACTATAAAATATATAAAATAATAATACTATTTATTAGCCCGCAATACATCCCTGTCGGGTTGCGGTGAGTTGCCCCTCCGTTCCTATAGTCCCACTCACAATAGAATAAGAATAGAGTGCAAAGTCTCGAACTCTGCTGTTGTTCCTTCTGCATATTAAAATATATTTTTTCCTTAGTTAATTTGGCTGATAAAACGTTAATCGTTCACCTGATTGTTCGCACACGGTGTCACAGCACGTTCGTGAGACTGCCATTACATTACATCTATAAACATAACCTTTTAGCAACATTAAGCTCGCAGTAATGTTCAAATAAACCATGTGCTTTGTGCGGAGTTGCAAAGAAAAAGCATTCCTTCGCGTGCGCTTCAATCTAGTAAAGAACGTCATAAATCTTCCTTGGAATTAAAATTTGGGGACTTCATTGGCAATCTCTTACAGGATTTCTATGGCAGAGTGCAATGCACAGCCTCAATCGTGCCTGAATAGTTGCCATATGCTACTCTACCGGTTTTGATGCAGTGCACTGCACTGTGAACAAGATTTCAACACCGACTAACGTAAGAAATGGGATACTTTTGGCACAAAAGATGTTTTTAAAATGACCTAGCACTCACCATTTTAGAGCGTGGAAAATAAAAGGGAGCAAACCTCGATTAGGAAACTTGAACTGGACATGACTGGAACCTGCATTTGGCGCAAGCCCCAACTTGAACTGGAAAAATGTATTATGGCGTCACAGTAATCATTATTGTGGCGCCTCAATAATAATAATAATAATAATAATAATAATAATAATAATAATAATAATAATAATAATAATAATAATAATAATAATAATAATAATAATAATAATAATAATAATAATAATAATAATAGTAATAACAGTAATAGTAATAATAATAATAATAATAATAATAATAGTAATAACAGTAATAGTAATAATAATAATAATAATAATAATAATAATAATAATAATAATAATAATAATAATAATAATAATAATAATAATAATAATAATAATAATAATAATAATAATAATAATAATAATAATAATAATAATAATAATAATAATAATAATAATAATAATAATAATAATAATAATAATAATAATAATAATAATAATAATAATAATAATAATAATAATAATAATAATAATAATACCTTATAGAATTTAAAGGCTCCCACACTTGCTTAAATTAATCACTCAACAGACTAAGCAACTTCTATATTTTCTCCAGGACTCACATGCCAACGTATTGCACTCACACTAAAAGTGGATATCAACAGAACTAAAGATGTTTAGGCCCCTGGAATCAAAAAAAAAAAAAAAATATTTTTAGGTGGTGTAGAGTTCTCATGCGCATTATATTTGTCTTTCCTAAATGATGTGTACCTATGGTTTTGAAAATTGTTTAGCTTTTATTTTGGACGCCTATATAGTTTTCGATTCCTGCGTTGAACGCCGTCTATGTTTAAAGTTTTCATGTAGTAATATTATGTGTTTGTCCTGTTTAAGTTGCTCTGCTGGATGTTGACAACATTCATATAATACGATGCAGTTTGTTCACCAGCTCATGGTCCCTCACAGGAATGCAACCAGCTAGTAAAAATTTCAAATTTCAGGTACACAGTGATATCCGAAGGAGTCGTGTGCCTAGCCGCGCTTACGACAGTAGCGCCAACCTTGGAACATGTATTCACGCTAGACTGAAGAAAAGAAGTCGCTCAAAATAGTGGAACTTAAATGTTATTTTCAGTTCATGGAGTATATTTAGCTTACAGGAGGTAAACGATGTTCTCAACTACCCTGTCTTTCTCCCACTGATCATTTTGTACCTTTTCTATACTTCACAAAATCCCTGCCAGTTTGTTTCCCTCTCAAGTGATATATCTCGAGCTTTAAATCAAGCAATTCCTCTAAGAATCAGTCATATGTTACATTTCTTTCAGTATTCATTTTACCTTGGCCCAAGCTACTTCTCCGGGTACACATGTATGGGGCAAGCAAATGAAAGTGTGGCCCACTAAAATAAAAAATGCGTGCACTTCAAGTATCTCTTTAGGTTTGTTTCAATCTTTCTCTAACGGTCTGTTTCACACATGTAACTGTCACTCCGAACCCACCTGTCCTGCAACCACAATATCACCGCATTCCTAGGCGGAAGTTTATCTTTTTCTACACTACTTTTTTCATTACTTCCGACATAAAACTAGTAACTCGATTTTACAGCTGAAATTAAAAGTTTATCTCTCTGATTTCTCGAGTAAAGAATCATGTTTAATTGTACCAACTATTCTTGGGCTCTTGCTCCATTTTTTCAGCGAATTCCAAAACATCTAGCTTAAAACCTATAGTGAAACTACTTCGTGAATTCATGTTACCACTAACACAGACAGGTACAAGAGAAACTAACTTCCAATAAAGTTGCTGCTATTGTAACCAAATATCTTTTACTAGTAAGAAGAAAGCAAGTAGAAGGGTTGGAACTACTAATCAGTGAAGCTCGAAGTCTAATTCCTCGCTCTTCTCATCGCAAACAAGTGGAAAATAAACATTTTATTATACTTGGCCAACCATCTATACATACATCAATAAAGAAATCCTGGAAAAAAATCTGTTTTTTTTTTTCAGGAATTACAACCTGCCTCAAATTAACGTGCGTAATATTCGCTTACACATGTCTTTTTCTAAAATTCATCCGCAAAACTTGGCGGGTCTTATAATAAAGGAGGTCCTATTTTCGTGTGCTGATGCCAGCATCTTGAGCACTAGTTTTGATTTAGCAATTCTAAATTTGAATACTTATATTACCATCCAGATCTACGAAATTGAGCGGTGAACGCTCTTGAGATTTCTGTTCAATATATCGGATGTTTAATGAATCGAAAATAGTTTTACTTAAAGGAATTGCTTTTATACGTTTGTGTTTTCTGTCATATTTCAATCGTCGTTAAAAGTATTGTTCTTAAATTTATAATTTTCTTGCTTTACAAGCAAGTAATCCTTTGAAAAGACAAATTTCGGATAACTCTAAGGTCTCTTGTACCATTTGAGCAACATGTCAAGCATTCTCCTTAATTCGCCGTCCAATATGACATATGACATACGCGATTAAACGTGAAACTTCAAGTGAAATCTTTAATGTCGATGAGAACTCCTGATCTTATTCTGTGTATTGCACTTTTTCTCTTATGGAGTAATAAACTAAACTAAACCCCTATCGCTACAGCCCAGGAAGAGCCTTGACTTGCCACCCAGCAGCTGCGTCCCCCACCTTTGTCCACTACAGGCGTCATTGGTGGGGTGCAGTACTAGAGGGTGGGACGTGGTGAGCGTCCCGAGCCCTCCCAGCCAGTTATGCCGCCTTCGTGACCTGGGGCCGCTACTTCTTCATCAAGTAGCTCCTCAATCCCCACCCCGGGACCTAACGAGGCTGAGTGCACCCCGTGGTTATGGAGTAATGCCAAACGTAATCTTTAAAGCAGGAAGTGCCAAAATTAACCGCTCAAATAAAGAACTACTATTCAACTTAAGTGTCTTTCCAGAGATACTTATCCAAGTGTGGCATGAAAGTTTGTTCCACGTTTGAATCTTTCTAACGTTGTTCAGAGTGAATGAATTAATTCAAAGCACCAATGTTGCAATAACCTCTCCTCTTTAACCTCATCCTCAGAGATCCTGTCTATCTACTCATTAATAACAGGCGTTTTATCGGCGTTTGGCTTTATTACACAAACTAATCTATAGGTACATATAGCAATGAAGAGTACTTTGTGTAACTTGTAGAAAGAACTAGCCAACACGCACCATCAGAACTTCTTATCTCACGTTTTAATTGCGAAAAGAAGAAAACAAACAGCTAACCTGCAGTTGAAAGCTGAGTGGAAATTATAAATCATTGTGTAGAGAGAAGGAAGACGTGTAATGCGTCTCCATCTCTCGGTCAAGTATGGTATCACACCACGGGGAGAAGAACATGTGCCAGAAGCAATAATTATTCACTTATTTATCTTGTCATCAGCTCGCCAAGGGTGGTACAGCTACTTGAACCTTAATATAATGCATGTGTGTGGTCCCGGCATCTTGGAGTGTTCGGCCACTTATTACGAAACTTCGCGTGTTGATTGATATACCCGATACCCTTTTAGGTGAACTTTCGGGCTCCTGAGGTCTCATTGCTTAATTTCATTTGTCTGCCACCTTAAGTTACCATGTTCATTAATCAATCTATAATTACCACTCTTACTTTGCTAAATTCATACTTAATTATTCGATGAGCAAAAGTAATTAACACTCTAATACACAGCTTTTTCTGCGCTTAACATGTCCATTTTGGGGCCTCAGTAAACATTGTTATGCGGTATCTTGTCTCTAAAAATTTCTTGTGGGACATCTGCACTGTTTTCTTCTCTTCGTGCAATGTAGTTTACCCCAATGACCACCCTTATACACTTTACTTTCATACATTGAGGCCATGCT
The DNA here is from genome assembly GCA_030765045.1 of Tenodera sinensis. NCBI lineage: Eukaryota > Metazoa > Arthropoda > Insecta > Mantodea > Mantidae > Tenodera > Tenodera sinensis. The sequence continues at coordinate 113,463,089 of CM060965.1, read as the reverse complement.
TTAAACATTGCTGTTGTGCTAATTTGCTTGCTATTTTAACCAATTGGATTGCCTGTAAACCCAGAACGTTGATTTGAAATGTTAATCTCGGTTCGTTGCTGTTATATACTATATATCTGTCCCAGGTTTACAACTTCTTTGGCATCTTCCTGCACTCATTTAGGAATTATAGCCGTTCTCCAGTGTTCTCTGTCTTCCCAGGTTTCATCTTTTAATCTCCTTTCCTTCACTGTTTGAACCATTCCTTGCTTCCATGTTAGTTTGGGTCTTCCCCTCTTCCCGCGTCCCACTGGAGTCCATTCATATATCTTCTTTGGGAGTCTGTTCTCATCCATCCTTTTCACGTGCCCGAATCATCTTAATTGTTCTGTTACAATTTTCTTTACCATTGAACATTTTATTTTCATTTTTTCCCTTGTTACTCTGTTCTTGATTTTGTCTCTCCTTGAGATCCTTGCAGATTGTCGCTAAAAATGTATTTCTGTTTAATTTTGATATTGCTGACCTTCTTCTGTTGCTCCTACCACGTATGTATCTCCAGGGTTTCGTCTTTCGTTATTTTAATTCCTAAATATCTATAATCGTTGCAATGTTTAATTGTTCCTTTACTATTTTCCAAGATCTTTTGCAAGTGTTCCTATTGCCATATAATTAGTTTTGCTTATGTTGATGTTGAAGCTTCATTTTCCTTATTCTTCCATGAGTGTTCTTGTCATATATTCCATTACTCTTACTCACAATGTAACCTGATTTTGATATAATTTTAAATAATAATGGATAAAAACACTTATGAGGTAGATTTTATCGTTCAGGTACCCTAAATAAAAACACATACCCGCGAAGCAGCCAAAGATGGCCATAATTCTAATTTATATCGTTGGAAAGAAGTAAAAGCTCAATTGAATTGAAGAAAAGAAACAAAAGTTAGATTTAAAATAATAAAACTAGAAATCACAATGATTGCTAATGTATGGCAGGTTGAATTTCTCGCCTCTCCAAGCCACAAACTATGATTATTGCACTCCCACTAGCACCGCGATGAACTCTTCTTAGAGTTTCATATTCAAGTAGTTCGTCGTTCATTGCTTATCATACGATAATGGCTGGAATCCAATCGTTGCTGTTTGAAAAATTAGCTCCATATGAATAGATATATTTGCAGTTGCTAATCGACCACGATATGAGTCCACTTAGAGAGGGTGGTACTGCTGTGTTGACAATGCCTAAAACATTTTCCCGAATTGCTGATATTCTATGCAACTCGACCTTAGGTTCAAAAATATAAAGAGTGGAATAAATCACTCCGGTGACTGTTAGATCCAAATTATGCACTTCTTCCAGTTCATTGATTAAAGTCCTTATTTCGAATTATTGTATATTTTTGAATATCTGAATATCAGTGATCAATGTGTGCTTAAATTCTTAACTTATTGCACAATTACATACTACAATATCTCTCCTTTATTTATTGAAAAAATACCAAAAGTAACATTTATTAATGTGAAAGTTTCGGTGAATGAAATGCTGGGAGTTCGTGGGCCGCGTGTTTGAACCTCTGTGCAAGGTCGTTCAAGGACTCCCAGTGATATCCTACGCAAACGCCTCGCGAAAAGAAAGAGAAAAAATCTTGGTTCGATTCCCATCTAGCTCAAGCATGTCTGTTGTTCATTCGTGCTGTGCCATTAATTTGTACCAGCACATGTAGGTATACCTTTCAGACGACTACAAAGGGTAAAAGCTTCGGATTTCATTGCCATAAATATTACAGGTGCAGCTATTGCAGTAGCTCTTAGTGCATCCACAAATCTGCCAGCTGTTCCCTAGTGCACTTGCAGTGGCGTAGCTTTGGGGGACGCTAGTACGCTGAGCGTTCCCCTTATTTCTCTGTGTTTAATTGTTTTATATTTACGTGGTTTTTTAATAGCTTTAACGCAGGAGAATTATTTTATACAATCATTTAGCTACTGTTGAGTAGCTATATTTAGCTAAAGTAGCAAACACAAAATGTATAAGTCAATCCGTTCCGTTTTAAACAGCGGCGTACGCTGAAACGACTCAGCGTTTCACTGCCTGCATGTGATATGGCTAAGACGACCCGCAAACCCCTCACCGTCCTCCCTCTCACCTCCGCAAGCCCCTCACATACCCATCTAAATATGCTAGGTTTCAGCTCTACGTTAGTATTGGAGTGCTACTACGGAGTATTGTTCAGGTACTGTCAATTGTGTTTCTTTGCGAATAAACTTGTTTTATATAAACTCAAAGTGCGTGTGACATTTACACCATAAGAATGAGTGACGTACCACAACAGCTAAGATGTTTTCTCTTATTCATCTTTTTCGAATTTTGGAAAATGAGTTTGTTTTCATTACGGTTTTTCTACTATATGCCTTGCATTTTATATATGTCATGTTTGTTTTTTGATAGTTTTATATTTTATTATATGTATTTAATATACATTTTAACGTATTACAGTTCAGAATGAAAGATGTTGTGTACTATGGAAACTACAGTAACTACAAAACAGTAACGCTACTTTAATTTTATTTCTTATTGTACTATAGTAATCTTAAGAAGTAATATTTAAAGGAAACAATTAAAAGCCTAAGTGCAAAGCGTTAAGTTTACCAAGAATTCCCTACCCTTTTGTACTTGCCAAACCAGGGGTATCTCTTCACGATCAGTATGGTCAGGCAAAAAAGTCAATTATCAAGGATGCCAATCTATCCAGACCATCACTTCGCTAATGACAGAATGAACAATTTCCAAGTATTTTTGTAACTGAGAGTTAAAGTATATTCTTTTTTGTTACTTAACAATTCACACCGCTTACAACCAAGTGAGAACTAATTTTTATATTAAAAAAGCTGGAATTTCGCGTTTTTCGCAGAATAAAGCAATTTCGCTTCAATCTACACTGATCAATAAAATTCGGTAAAAACAATAATATTAATTTACTGATCAATATCACACAATTCGGTAAGATAATCGGATACCACTTTAATATGATCTCTGTCGCCTTTATCGTTGATGCGAAAAAAGAGTGCCCCTAGTTATAGCGTTCCCACTTTCTTGTTTCCTGCTACGCCACTGGTAACTAGCATAGTTGTATACCGTCCTTCTTAACGTACCTCTACGCTACCACCCACAGTTATATTCAAATACTTGATTAAACAGGTTTTAGTTACTTTCAAACCAAATTTAGGCCACAGATTCTAAATAGAATGTGCTGTTGAGTAATTCATGTATCATTTGACAGGGGCAAGCGGATTCACGCAAAGAGTGTGAATCAGAGAGGCGTTTCATAAAAATCAGATAACCAAATCGGTGGGTGCTGCTCTCCCCAGAACTTCACTTGCTTTCACTTGTCTTCGTGGTGATATAAGGGCACAACTTGTGGTGCTATACATATCAGAACTTCCACTCACGTTGGTTCGCCAATATTTATGTTTCTAGGTGGTTTCCAATAAGCATTGTTACGACCGGGCGCGGCGCACAATAAAGGACGGCTTGGCTAAGCTACTTCACGCCACATAACTGACCGGTGAGCAAATAAAGGCGCTCAAGCTCAAGCTATCCCATACCATTCACACGAGCAAACAGGCGACTAACACTAAACAAGCGGCAACACAATGGGGTTTTTTCCAGATGATTCGAGAAGTATCCGGTGACCAGCTTGTTTGAAGAGGTTCGAGATAAATCTGCTACATCATCGCTAGTGCGTGAGGGCAAGCACCTACACCTAGTTTGGGTCATACAGTTCACAGTTTAGCTGGGCAGGGGTATAAGACCGTTGCCGACAGTCACCTGACTGGTATCTGGGCGCCCCGGGCTGGTCCTCTGCTCTTCAGGCTTCTTGGCGTCCACTAACTGTTCTTTCTCTTTCACTTTCTCTATCTTTCCTCTATTTCTTTCTTCTTTTTAAGTCCGCTGTCACCGCAGCCCACCGCCGAGGATATTAGGGAAATGTGGCCCATCGACATTATTACGGCCACCTAAGTACCTTCATCTGAAGCTTACCGCCGTCACCACACCTCACCGCCGAGGATATTACAGCCACCTAAGTACCTTCTACCCCTACCACTACTTAATAACCTACTACATCCTGTACTTCCTTCTTACTACCACATTTGACTTTCCAAAGGAGTAATCAGGGCCTCGGTCATATTTACGACCTGGCGTCTTCTTTCACGTGGTTTAAGCCCTGTGGCCGGCCAATATACATGCTCCTTGAATACGCAGGTGCAATAGCGTTACAGCCACACCTTCCCTCCCTGAATCCTCTTCGGTGGAGGTTTTTAGTGGGTAGTACATTCGGGTGAAGCCTACAGCCACCACTGGATCATCCCTGCATAATGGGGCCCCATAAATGGATTTTTCTCCACTCGAAAAAAAAAAAAAAAAAAAGAAAAAAAAGAAAAAAAAGAAAGAACAGAGAAAGAGGACAAGCAGTTTTTGAGTCGGTCAGTGTGTCAGTGAGTGCGAGGCAGCTGTGTGTGTGTGTGCGGTGCTATCGTTGAAGTGAAGAAGTTTTAATGAGCATTGAGTGATTGTATCGTCAGATTAAATGCACAAAAGACAGAGAAAGTGAAGAAATGACAGTGAAAGGGCTGACTCAAGCCTACGTGAAGAAAACAGTTGTGATATCACGAAAGGCTAAAGCCTGTGTTAACGCCAGTAAAAGATAAATGTGTATTTGTGCAAGAGTTTGGAAGAAAAATAAAGTGATAGGAAAGTAACTGGACTGATTTTGTCGTTTTGTCACCTTGGTGTCAGGAGTGGGATTCGTCGAATTGTGATATTGTTATAGATCATAGTTCAAGGCAACCTTGTCACTTCATTTTCTTGGCTCTCATTCAGTCATATGTATGAAATACGTACTTAAAATTACACCGATTGCTAGTATTAGAATCTGCTATTACTTTCGATTTGGGGGAGAGTCCACTATGTTCGGACATTCTCTAGCACTGTACAGTCGTAACTACACAAAAATGTCACGAAGTGACAGCACATTAGTGACTGCCATAAATAAAATTAAGATTAGGACTGCATTGAATAAACTAAGTGAATATGTGTTAATGTTATATGTTGATATATAATAATCCACGAATACCTGTTCATTTAAAAGCGCATTGTATATAGCAAATGGTGGCAATTAAAATCAGCGTGCATATCCAGTAAGACCAGACACTAATAATACAACACCGGATGATAAAGAAGCTTAATTTTATGTTACAGATTACATACAATCTATAGAATATGCCCAGGTTTAACTCTTATGAGAGCGAAAAGAGGCTCTGAACACCAGATAGATGAACAAAAGTAGTTAGGAGTTTCTGTTGGATAGTTTAAGGTTCCTAAAAGCAGTTTGCAGGACAGAATTTCAAAACTAAAGACTGGTGGAAAAATTAATATTCCACCAAATTAGCAACCTTCTAAAGAGTGATTAGTGACCATTAAAATACAGTTTACCACACTAGGGATTTGGATGGACTGCTCATTCCTAGACAAAAATGGTTTGAATTTGCTTAATCTCTGAAGCTGCCATGCAGATTCAATGTAGGCAAGAAAGTTTCTCTTCTATACTACTCACGAAAAATTCAAGATATGTTGTATTTAGCTGGCCACGTAGCTCAGTAGAGCACCTACCTGCTATACAAGGAGTTCCAGGTTCGATTCCCCGCTCGAAGGGTGGGAGGTTTTCTTTAACTAGGATTACTCCCCACCCTCCCTAGATCCTGGAAACATGAATTGGGTGTAAAGGTGTGTATGAATGTAATGTAATAGAAACTCAAAGTTCAAAACCGTTCAAAACCTTTAAGTGGGTTAGCACCATTGCCATAAGATTTGAAAATTTCAAGACGATAATTTTAGAGCTTCTCGGTTACCAGGCGTGTAATGTCCATAAAATTGTTCGAGCTGTCGGCCATATTAAACCCCATGGCCATCATCATTTATCTCCTGATGGCGACCATGGAGTTTAACATGACCGAAAGCTCGAATAATTTTATAGATATTACATGGCTGGTAACCGGAGAAGCTCTAAATAACACCATTGCTGTCAAGCAATTGTTTCAGGAGGTTAAAGGCCGCCTGTACGACCTTGGATGTTAAACGTGACATATAAATGGAAAAATAAAAAAAGTTGTATTTGTCATACCAATAATTTAAACTAGTATAGTTTAATGAAAACGTTTAGAACCACTTTCTGTGAGAAATATTTAACGAGAGAAAGAAAGAAAGAAGGAAGCGTAAAAGGCCCATCAAATATTTATGTTTGGCAGGGCTCAAAACGACAGTTTCACTCAGGTTTTCATATTTTGTTACAAACGCGCGCGCGAGCACACACACACACACGCACACACACACACACGCACACACACGCCACACACACACACACACACACACACACACACACACACACTGAAAGCTTTTTGGTTATGAATAGCGAAACATATTTCCGGGTAAATTAAGGTATTGAATGTTTGGATGAAATAATATTTTCCCTACCTTAAATTAGTAGTATGGTAAGTAAAAAAAAAATATATATTAAGGTGCACCAACTGCTATGGAATGTTTAGTACCTGGATATTAAAATATAAATTTACTAATTAACACAGGTTCTTGAGATCTAAATTGTTTAATATTGAACATTAAAATTTCAAAGACGTATCAACGATAAGAAATTACATCCTTGAGCCGCTTACAGCTAAGGTTAACTGCACGATAATGGTATACTTAGCTGCCTTCTAAAGGTCATTTCCTTTTTTCTCATAGTAAGCAATTTGCGGTCAAAATATCGGTTCTCCATCAACAGGTGCCTGTGCTGAAGAAAACGCAAATCCTTCACGCTCGAAGTAATTGTATGGCCATAAAATTAACATGTTTGATTCGTACGCTCCACTTACTCTCAAAGTGGCCGTTTTGTAGATAATAGACTCGAAAATCCTCTCTAAAGCACTTTCTCCACCTGACATGTTCTTTCAGTGAAGGGAAGCGTGAAGAGGTGAAAAGATGGAGACAAAACAAACACGGCCTTAAAAAGTGAGAAATGTGCGCTCTTCGTTAGGGATTTGTTTTGACATTACAAACTTTCTATGCGTGACTTTGTAACCCGGGAAGTTTGGACGAGTTGAAGAAAACTGACCTAAACACGCAATGTTAAGGAAAACCTATCCAAGCGTGATGTAATTCAAAAGAGAGGAACTCTGCCGCTCGAGAAGTAAACCTGTCGGCTTTCACATTTTTGATATGAGCTAAAATACAACAGGTGCCTGCATATCTAACTACTGGGCGAGCCACTGAAGTATTGACCGTTAGTGTGGTTCTTCGGCATAAGACAAACCTCGCAACGTTCTCAATTAACGGTACTATTCAAAAACCAAGACCAAGTCCGATTCTTATCATTAAATAAAGGAACTTTAATTGCATGCAAGATGAGCCAGAGGAGACAACGATATTTAAGTGGAACTAGCTGACGTAACCAACGTTGAAGTTTGACTTTTTAAACACGAATGAGTTATTAATTAATTAAGTACCTCTCATCTCGTTTTTATGAAATTATTTTACAATTATCAAGATAATTTCTGTGTTAAATTTTCTCCTTTACTCTTATCCCATGTCACTTCCTTTCACTTCATTCATTTCATTCTCTCTTTCCGGTCTTTCCAGATTGCAAGAGTGAGCGGATGCGCCGTCGGGCTGCGCTGTGGTGGTGCTTGCGCTCTGGAAATACGATGCTCGGCTGAGGGGCAGCTCTGTGATCGGCCAGTAACCCTCCAAAGGGGACTGATTGTTCAGCCGAAACTGGTTGGTGGCAGGCTCTCTGTGGCGACCCTAGAACTCCGTCGGTCTGAAGAACTGCCTGCATCTGTTAGGAACTCCCCGTAGTTGTTGTTCCACCTGTGACACCTTCTGGCCGCCTGTACGGTAGTTGGATATAATCCTTCCTCCCAGGTTCGGATGCACAATAAACCACCAGCTGACATGCCGGAATCCCTACCGTGGCAAACAGACAGATTCTTTGACGGTGGAAGAATCATTGGTCAGAATGGTGGAGTAATATTTATATAATGTAACGTTTAGTACGAAAACTGGACTAGTCAGACTTTAAACATCTTGTATTTACGAGCATGTTACAATGGGGGTGGTGATTCAAGACACAGCCTATTAGTGTGTACGACAGATGATAACATATAGAACAGAGACTGTCAATAAATTCATCTGCATGTTCGAAATATCGAGCTGCAACATGACGTGGAATTTAAAGGTATTCTGCTCTTCTAATGTGCTCAATCATTTTTCCATCTCTCTGATTTCAATTTGAAATCCATTAGTTTATTATTGCCTTTTAATGTGACCTCAAGTTTATATTGAATCCTTAACTTTATTAGCATATCTAATATATGTATAATATAAAAGTGTATGGTGTATAATTTACTCCGGAGTTGGCATATACCATTAATTTCTTCTGGGTGCATTCTAGTATACTCTCTTTACTTTCTCTACTGGTAACCTATAGTAAATAGAATGCATTCCACTTAAACATTTGATTCCAAGATTTCAGGGAAACGCACGTATTGAGGTCCCTTAAAACAAAATAAACATTTTGAAAATACGTCCAGTTATGTCATTGTCCAATGTGCGTGTCTGTGTGTATGTGTATGTGTTATGTGTGTGTCTGTGTGTGTGTGTGTGTGTTTGAACAGCCTACCATAAAAACAAAAAGTAAGTTGAAAATCAAAGTTGATCTTTAAGTTTAGCACCTTACAAGCGTGGGGCAAGAACAGTTTCAAGAAATTCCTCGCGCTCTGAACTACCCCTTACAGCTCACTTTTTGTAAGATCTTTATTTTCTCAAAATGGACCTAAGATTTTAATTAAAGGGCCAGCTCTTTAAGATAACTAAATCATGTATTGTTTGGAAGCAGCTCCTGAAATCCTCTTCATTCTGTAGGACTTTTGCTTAACAGCTAAACCAGGGGTGGGCAAATCTGCACCAGCTGATGATAAAACGCAATACCACAGTAAGCGCAAAGCAATACTTTGCACTGCTTTACCCTCTCTCCTCAAACAACCCAGGTTAAAAGGTACACAGGCAGTGATGTAAACTGCATCAATTGGCTGTTTCGAAACCACAAAAATGCAAAGGAAACTTCTTACATATTTATGAAGGTATGTTAGCGAAGTTAAAAAAGAGTGCTAACACAAAATATTTTATGATCTCAAAACAATGAAGCATGATTTTCAACTTTTCGCGAATCATTTCACGTGGACATTTATATAGTAAAACCAGTTACGAATTGAGGTTGTGATTTACAAGCACAGTATTGAAATAACAATTATAAAATAAGGCTGGTTGTTGTTGTTGTAGTGTTTAACGCCCGCTTTTACTACTACGGCACCGCAGGCGGTGACACTGATGACACATGGAATGAAGATGGAGCATCGGTGGAATGAGATGGCGGGGGAAATCGGAGCACCCGGAGAAAACCCGCCCTGACGCCGCTTCGTCCACCACAAATAAGGCTGGTTTAGATTTATTTAGACAACTGGATGTAACAACATTTCCGTCTTCAGTAATATGCTGCACAGTATGTATGTACTTGTGAATTAACATTAAATATATGAAAAATTGTGAAGCTCTAGATAAAATGAAGAATAAATCCTTATATATAATCAAACGTGCATCGTGCATTACAGAAATTCTTACTCCGCCACTGCGGTTTCCGAAACCCCTTGTTCCAACCATACATTACACATGTGCATGCCGGGTTGCGTTCAGTGACGTCGTCATTTCTGTAATCGTGATGACTAATTTGCCGATTCCTGAGCTAATCCATAAGAGACACAAAATCTTACTACAAAAGAAATAAATAAAATAAATAAAAAAATAAACGTATTTCTCCTTTAAGCACGCAGTGCACGTAAAACTGATTTTGCAAAGTTAGCCCTTTCCGAGATAATTTGTTTTGATTACACTTTTCAAATACTTTTAAATAAAGTTCCAAACATCTTTCTCAAATATAAAGTCGTTATTCATTTTTCTTCCTTTCCTTCTTTGTTTATTCTTCTTTTTTCTCGTGGTAATGCAAAGAGCATGGTATTCAAACGCCATTCATTGCCTGTTTAAAAATCTCACTGACGCTTTCCATTTTTTTGTAGTGCTTAACGCCCGCTATTACTGTATGTGGCACCACAGGTGGTGACACTGATGATTGAAGATGGAGCACCAGTGGAATTAGATGGCGGGAGAAACAGGAGAACCCGCAGGAAATCCATCTCTGCGCTTCCTTGTCCACCACAATTTACCAGTTATGCAGAATCGTCGAGAGTAAACAGGACTACATGGGCTATAGCCAGAAAATTCGTAATATACATTTAATTTGCTATAAAAATATCATAAACATATGGTATTTTAGTCATGATGGCAGAGCCGATTTGGAGAAAATCAAAATTTTCAAATAATTTTCCATGTAGAGGATAGTTCAGGGTGGAGGAATTCTCTTCCAAATATTCGTGTCGCATCCTTGAAAAATTTTAAAATTAAATACCAACCTTGGTTTTTAACTGACTTTTCGTTTTTGACTTACGCTGCTCATAGACACACACGTACACGCACAGACACACACAAACATACACCTTTCCCTATAACTGCTTTTTTTGGATTCAGGGGGCCTCAAAATATACATTTCCAACAAAATCTCTACATCGATATTTTGGTTCTAATACAGTAATTGCCCTATTTACTATACATAGAGAAAGTAAAAAGGAAAATAAATAGTCCACTCAGAGAAATGTTATGGATTGGAATAAATCACTATATCTATCTAAGAAAAGGTTAAAACCGTGGTGTTCATTTCTATTACACTCATTCCATAATGATCCATCCCTCCCTTCATTACTCTGTTCATTATGCATTAATTTCTTCATCCGCTTCTTGTTCAAACCTTTCCGTCTGTTAGGTTATTTTGGAGGGTCAGGTGCAGCAGAGGATGCTGCTGGGTTATGTAAATAAACAGTGATCCCCTATACAGTCAAACACACATGTCGCATTACTTCCGGTTCGGCACATTTGATGCTTCACCCTTCTTTACTCCACTACTTCGCGCACTCCAGGGAACGTCCATAAGTGATTTCACAATGCATTGCGCGGTACAGCTGCTGATATACCGTGTAATCTCAGAAAGTCAGTATCAGTCAAAATTCAGCAGTATCAGCAGACCTATCGGCAAACTTAGGAGAGACAAGTAATGTCTGTACAAAATCCCCATAAATGTACGCATTACATTGAGTAAATAGCGAAACTGTATCTTTAGATAAAAGCCGTGACATATCATTCAGAGAACAGACTATACAGATGGTTCCGGAGGAAGAAGAAACCAAAATAATACTAGACTGCGACTATCAAGTTGACAGCACTTCAGGGGATATATATGTCGTTATCAAGGTTACGATATAAAACTTCCTGCTTCTTACTACGAAAACTCTGACGTCAGGAATAATAGCTTGTTATTCTTTATGCGGGTAGAGTAGTTTTAAAACCTACATTTGAATTGACATATCAGTTTCTTTATGCTCATTATTGACAGTATTTTAGCATAACTATTTAAACATTGTGTAATATTATAAGATGCTAGGAAATTCATAAAAAAGGACATGAGTGAGTGAGTGATTAGGGTTTAAGGGCCCGTCGACAGCTAGCTCATTAGAGCCCCAAGGACAAGAGAGAGAGAGAGAGAGGGGGGGATACTGTCACACACATGCTGATCAACATAGCTGTAGACGCGCTCCTACCAAAAACAAAAAAGATATTTAGGTCAACAGAAACTGCAGTGGGAAGAACTGACACCTCACCTCTTGTCTTGTCTTGTCTTGCCTGTGACGAAGGAGATTCCGGGACCTCAGCCGATGGCTAATTGTGCATCAGACCTAGGAGGAAGGATGATACGAGAGTACGAGAGTACCCTAAAAGCGGCCAGATCGCATCACAGACAGAACCACTATGGTGGGTCCCTAACAGATGCAGCATTCTTCAGCCCGACTGAGTCACAGGTCACCAAAGAGAGCGCATCACTGAGCCAGGTCCGTCTGATCTATCACTTTCCTGGCGAGCGGCCAGCCGAACGTATCATCTCTTCTCAGCCGAACACTGTATTTCCAGAACGCAAGTTCCACCGCACCGCATTCTACCGGCGCCCCTAGAACCTGGAAAGATTAAGAGAGATGAAATGACTGAAATGAAGGGAGTGATTTGGGGGATATATGGTAAATATCTTTCCCAACATTCCCCTGAGTGACCCGGAAAAATCCGAAAAAACTCAAGGTCAGGAAGGTTGACCGCGGGAATAAAGCTGCGACCTCCAGAATGCTGCCACAGAGGTTACTGCATGAGCCATCCCACTCGGTACACTTACCCTCTAGTCAGTCCTACTATGTGTGATGACAGACAATGGACCTTAAAAAGAAGAAGACTTTGTTACCACAATATTTGTTATCAAAGTTTATATTGTGACGCCATCTTCAATTCGAAAGTGTCACTTCAATTAAGTTTTACACTAATGATTACTTCGATTTTCGCCGAGAGTCCGCTTAGTTCACACTGTAACTTCACCAATGTGCACTCGTTGCACTCATCATTGTCATCCCACTTTCTTCCATGACATAGTGGGGAAACGAAATACACTCACGTGGCCTCTTCTTCCGGATGGTTCACTCCCTAGGGCGCCGGACACAAGACGTCACCAATCTCAGCATTCACGTTACCACAGTCGTAATAAGTTCACTCGAAGAACTCGTCAATCCGCTCGCTGGCTTACTCGTGTACCATTAACTCGCTTCTTGAGAGCGCTTGCTTATATAGCCACTGGGACTTTCCAGAACATTCGAGATAGCGCTTATTGCGTTTACTCTAGGCGAGCGCATGCTTAACTCGTTTACGAATCCGACTGCCCACAATCGACAAATCGATAACCTTGAGCCATAGCCGCTGCTTAACAATATGTGCGTTTCAATGAAATTAAGTATGATAACATTTTGTTGAATATTTGGAAAATAATGTTACCAAACTACCATAAACATTCTCCTTCTTTATCACGGTTTAGACCTCTTATTGATCTGTTCCGGCTCTAAATTGCTGCTGCTTCCATCCTTTCCTAGGTCTTCTTCCTCGTGGTGAATAGTTGTATGCTGCTTTTGGTATTCTGTTTTAAATCATTCTTATTGAGTTGTTTCCAATTTGTTCTATATTTCACTGCTGTTGTATTTAGTTCCTCTAAGTTTAATTATTGGCTTATTTCTGCATTGCTTTTGTCTCTTCTTTTATACCCTGCTATTGATCTGAGGCATTTCGTTTCTCAGCTTGTATTCTGGCTGAGTGTTTTACTCTCATCGTCCATTTTTCGGATCCATAAGCTATTGTAGCAACTGTTGTTGTTTTGTATAATCTCATTATAAAGTATTTTCTGGCTTTATATTTCAAAAGCTCTATTTAGTGTTCCTGTTGTATAATTAAACTTATTTAGTTCATTATTTATATATACTTCCATTCTTTATATTTCGCATCCTAGAAATTTAAACTTTGTCACGTGTTCTTTTGGTTTGTTTCTGAAAGTTATTTTTGACAGACCCTTGAAAGACATTCTTTTTAATTTTTCAGATGATATTCCTATATTACATTGTTTTGATGTTTCGTTTAATTTATCTAGCACTCTTTGCAGTTCATCTTCTGTTTTTGCTACTAAATCTGGTCATCTGCGAAGGCTAACGTTTTTATTATTAAATTTGCTAAGTTAATTCCTCCCGCCGTTATTTTTTCCAAGATCTTATCATGTTATCAAAATATATATTAAAAATCTGATACGTTGCACTCATGACTTTCTCTACTCTTGTACTAACCATTCTTACAAACTCTTATTCCTATATCTTCATGTTAGTCGAGATAAACATTTATAGAAATTATATTACCGCTGGTTTTCTTATACATGCAAGGGGAATATGGGAATACAGTAGGCTTTGAGCGAGTCAAATATTTTAATACCGTTCTCTTTGTACGGGTAGCTTATAAAAAAGAATAACAATGTTTGATTTGACGAACGTTTTAGGTTTTCGAAAACAAATAACAGGGTATATCTCCGAAATGGTTCATTCTACAAACGAATTTATTCGGACATAAATTGTTTTAGTAAAATTTACATCTTTTGTATAGTAAGATTCTTTCTATATCTTACGGTTTACTAGTTATGCAAAAGTCATCCAGAGTAAACAGAACTACATAGGCTGTAGCCAGAAAATTCAGAGTATGCATTTCGTTTGTCATTAAAATATCTTAAGCACAAGTTATTTTAATCAAAATCGTTGGAGCCATTTTCAAGAAAATCCAAACTTTCGAAAAATGTCGCGTCCTTGAAAGACACGAAACTTAAATACAAACTTTGCCTTTTACCCGACTTTTTGCTTTCGAGTTATCCTGCCCATAGACTAACACACACAGACTGACACACACTCACACACACACACACACACACACACACACACACATACACACACATACACACACACACACACACACGGACCTTTCCCTAAAGATGCTTTTTTTATTCATGTTTAATTACTCTATCAAATGCTGTGGGATTCCTTTTTGTACAATTTTGGTCTAGGCACTTTATGGAAAGCTTTCACATAAATTACAAACAGGATATGCGTTTCTAGGTTAAATTCTCTTCGTTTCTCAATTACTTGCTTTAAAGTGAATACATTATTCGTGCAGCTTCTTCCGTTGCTAATGTGTCTGTTTCTTCTAATATTATTGCGTCTGCTGTGGTCGTTAACCTTTGACATATTGTTTTTGCATATATTTTATACCGTGTACCATTAACATAATACTGTTTATATTTACTTCTTGAAGTACATAAACACATTGTACAAATTACAAATATTATGATATGTAACAGTTATACAACTTTCATTAACCATTTGTGTGTGTGTTTTTTTTTTTTTTTTTTTTTTTTTTCCCATAAGTATTTTATGATTGTTTATAAAATGCAACGTTTCTAACGCTTTCTCTTTTCGCTGGAACTCACAATCGTAATAAAAGCACGTGTTTTGTATCCTCAGACAGCATTTAGGAAATGTGCTGGCGATGATATTGCCATCGCCATTTGCTGTAATAAACCCGCCTTCCTCTCTGCTGAAGCTAATGTGCACATAATAGTTACTCATCTTTCCGCTTCAGCGCTGAAATCGTGTACCAGTTAGTCAAGCGTATTCTTTACATGTGAAAGTTTTCTTATTTACAGCTTCCTACTCCTGTATTACAGGTTTTCGCAAACGTTGTTCTTTCCTATCTATTTTAGAATTACTATAAACACATACTTTTAAACAAGTTCCGCATAATCTGAATCGAATAAGAGCGATGCACATTATTTCAAAAAAAGTCAAACTTGGTTACTTTATAGACGTGTAAATAATGTTATTGTTTTTCAAAATTTCCCCCTTTGACATGCAGGCATTTTTGTATTCAATTTACCAGACCTCCTCCTGCTGAGGCAGTTCAGAAACCAGTGTTCTACTACTTCAACCGAAGACTAAAAAATGCTTGGACGCATTTTATCTTTGATCTTTTGTGAAGGAAGAAAAAAGGAATCACAATCTGACAAGTTAGAGCTGTATAGTGGGGGTCCATAGTGCTGATCTTTAGGGCATCCAGATAATCAGTTTTTCAATATATGGTCTCATGATGTAGAACTATTTTCTTTCGGGCACTTTTCAGGAACCTTATCAAAAAGTTGAGCTGAATATAGAATTATGTACCGCTCGGCAGCAACGATACGTCTAACTTCTAATGCTATAGTAGGAACATGGCGAGTTACCTGCACTGCAAATTTCTGGGACTGTTGAAGCCTTAGGTGTTGTTTGAAACACACATTAAAACCACTGACTTTTCTTTCCTGGACTAAAACAATAAGTATAAGATTCATCACCAGTAAGAATATTCCAAACAAAATTTGAAACACTGTCTTGGAATTATTCCCCAGTTTCTATGTACCAATCAGTGCCTTTTTTTGATCGGGTGTCAATTTATGTGGTATCCATGAGCTTTCGCACGTTAACTGTTGATGTATAATGTTTGGTATTTGACTCTTACTAATATTCAAAGTCATCCGAGTAAATTCATAAGATGTTCGTCGAGATTCTATAAACATTGCTCCAACAGCGGCAATATTTTGATTAGTAAAAGCAGTTCTTGGGCATCCTTCGTGAAATTCAGCACTAGCAAAACCCGATCTCTTTTGAATTCGCTGCAGCGATTATAAGTTGTTGCCTTAGATGAACCTTCTTCTGTGGGTATACCAGGTGGCCCATCTGATCCGTCTTTGGCATATGTAGATATCCCTTCGTGCGTTAAACAGTTGCAGAACGGATTAGCACAATTCCTACGAAGCGGGCGTGAGCGTAAGAGAAGCCAAAGGATGAGAGGGGGTTCCAAGGTTTGAACTATCGTGTGTAGCCCGTGATAATAGACAAGAACAGTCTTAGGATATTTTCCACTTTACTTACAAGGACTCTATTTTCCGGGGAATAAACTTACTCCTGGATCTGCTGCTATTGTCCAACACAACCATGCGGTAAGCATACCCCCAGCGGTACGCCAACTCTCCTTAGAAGAAACTAAGCCCCGGCACTACAGCCCATGAAGAGCCAAGCCTTGCCGCCCAGCCGCTGCGTCCCCCACATCGGCCCACTACAGGCGTTATTGGTGGGTTGCGGTACTGGAGGGTGGTACGTGGTCAGCGTCCCGATCCCTCCCGGCCAGTTATGCGGTCATCACTACTTGGGTTCGCTTCTTTTTCATATGTAGCTCCTCAGTTGGTCCCGCCGGGACTAACGAGGCTGAGTGCACACCGTACCAGACCTCCCAGAGGGGATAAAATCCGCATGCTGGTACCGGGGATCGAACCCGGGTCCTCCACGCTAGAGGAAGGCACGCTACCAACTACGCTACGGAGGCGGTCCAACACTCCTTAGGGGTACATAACATTTAAATTTAACATATACGTACAATCACTATAATATATTTCCTGATTGATCACTAGCGTCCAAACCGTACATTTCCGGACAGGGACTCCTATTCGAAAATCGATCAGTTTGCCTTTCGCACAACATACTAAGCGTTGTCAGTGTTTTGGGGACAGCGTGTATAGGGCTTTAACTATTCCGAAATGTTTCTTTCTCTTCATTTCAGTTTTCTTTCCTTCTTTCCTTCCTTTTTTTCTTTGTCTATGTTTGTTTGTTTCTTTCTTTCTTTGTTCATTTTATTCCTTCTGTTTGTTTAGTAGTTTATTTATGTATTTATTCATTTATTCACTTATTTATTTATTTACTATTTATTTACTTATTTATTTACTTGTTTGTTTGTTTCTTTGTTTGTCTCATTTTTTAATTGTATTATGTTTTATTTTTTATTTATTTATTTTTTTTGCGCAAGATTAAGACATCTGAGCATCCCAAGGACTTCAACTCCGCCAACTTCCTACACAATTAACCCTGCGTCACTTGACACAAAACATAACTTAGCGCAAACCCTTTCGGACTTTAGGAACCGCAAAATGACATAGTGACTTGTCGCTTGCAAGGGTTAATTCACTATTACTATTTGTTAGTAAGCTTCCAGATTGAAACAAGGACATTATCAACAATGGCATCAAGGTGAAAGGTTTAGTTGAGACATTGTCGAGAACCGCTTATCATGATGCCATTGGTCGAGGTCTATATACCGGAAATCTAGAAGGATATTAACATATTATAATCTGCAGAGTATAGTAATTTCGGTCGCAAATATAGTCATTTCAGTAATTGTACGATAGTTCCTTTTTATTATTTTTTAATTTGCTTTCTCGTGTAATAGTGGAGAACCTATTGCACTCCACCCAATATCTCGATACTGAGATGTCACGTAAAATCCAAGTTTTTGAATCCAAAAGCCATTCCAAGGATGCGAGGCGAAGTTTTTGTACAAGCACCCCCAATTCCAAACGACCCTTTACGTGTGTACATGGAACGCTTTTTTAAAAAATAATTTTCTCAAAACTCACTCTAATGATTTTGTTTAAAATATCGCATGTTTAACAATTTTCATGAGAAATGAATGAGCATCTCGAATTCTGTGGGGAGAGCCTGCTCACTCCTCTTCGTTCCGGAAGACTTTTGCCTAACTAGTAAATCGTAAGATACGAAATCTTACTAAACAATAACTGTGCACCTCGTTAATGCACATGTACACAAGGATATATATGTGCTATCACATAGCAACAAGCTCTTAAAAGATTTTATTATGGCTCAAGCCTACTTTATTCTCATTTTCCTATAGTACCCACAAAGAAATATGCAATAAGACATTTGTACAAAACTTTCTCGGTGGGTATGACGTAGAAGAATAGGCTTTTTAAGAATACTTCTCATAAGAGTAGAGAAAGTCATGTGAGTACAACACATCAGATTTCTGCTAAGCAGATTAGAGCACAATGGTGCTGTTAAAAATTCTGTTTCCTGGAATTTTAAGAACGGAACTGCGTTTAAATCGCAGTAAGACAATATTTAGCGTGCGGATTAAGGTTTGGAGGATTAAAACGGGTTCTTGTTCACTTCATGACATAGGCCATCAACTGCCTGTTCCGCCTTCAAAGTCCTCCAGCCATCATTTCCTGGGTCTGCCCATCGTTCTCCTTCCTTTAGGATATATTACATTTCTTGTTTAGTACGTCTCATATTTGACATTGTTTCAACATGTTGTTTCCGCTTATGCTTGAAATATTTTAACCTTTCATTTATATTAAACATGTCTAACTTTTCTCTGATACTTTCATTTGTTATTAAGTCTCTCGTCGTACGTCCCTTCACACGTCCCTTCATTTTGTTATTGAAGTCTGTATTTTACTCTGTTGCTGTTTAGTTAATGTGTAAGTCTCACTTTCGTATAATAGAATAGGTACAGCCATAAAGTTGTGAAACGTTATTTCGTTTCTTTATGTTTGTTTCTAAATGTTCTATTAATTGTTCAACGCTCTTGGAAATTTGCATATTTCATTATCCAAGTCATTTTCTCTATCACATCCAACATCACTTCCCAAGTAGTTAAAATGTCTCCACAAGGATTACTTTTGTTCTAATATAGTGCAATGAATCCACTAGGGAAACCATGTCATGGGTTCTGCTGACGTACATTGAAAGTTTCATATCACTATCCAAAACAGTTCTTTCTACAAAATGCAACAACTGCAAAATGCAGTTTTGAGAAAATTGAGTGTAAAGTTAAACAAATGGGAGTGTTGCAATAGGCATTGTTAGAAATCTGCTGGTCTATGATAAACCTGTGTTAGGTCTTCCCTGTTGTCGCTTTTTCTTTTTTGGTTTCAGTTCTTCATTCTTGCCTCCTTAGTTCACCATATATGCTGCTTTTTAAGGTAACACGACTAGGTTCCACAGTTCTCACTGCCTGCTCCATGTTTTTATCTAGTTTGATGTCCATTCACTGCAGCACTAGCATCCTGCTTGCACCATCATTGAAATTAACTGGTACATCTAGAACAACAGTTTTCAGCACTTTTGTTCCAACAAACGCAGTTTTAGAAAGTCGTTGTTATATACAGTAATTAAATGCTCCGTTCTGATTCTATGTCTTACTCTGGAGACATTGCTTGAGTTGAGTGGTTTGGGATCAGAAGGAGCTTTATATGCTGGCCTAATTTCCTCAAGTACAGCAGATGACAGAGTGTGCTTGTGATTATTTGCGCAAGCTCTTGCTAGTGAACGCTCCACAAGCACAAATACAAATATACCTCACATCATACAGGCTGTAGAAAGAAAGTTGAGAAACTGTTCATGAGGGATATTGCAGGTTTGGGGGGTATACTCACTGTGATGCATTGGTTTAAATATTTTCAATTTATATGCACACATACATTTAGAGCATAATTATATCGGGTGTCCCAAAATTAGACCGAAAAACTTTGGGAGCTGATAGATGACATCATTTTAAACACTTTTTATTCAGGATAGGTTTTTGCTGCGGTGCTCATTTAAGTGTTACATGAATTAATGACATATCCCACTGCCTCCCACACAGTGTGACAGTTATGACAGAATCAGCAATGCATATTAGTATTGCATTTGTCTTAATAGGCAGGCAATCCTAATCCAAGAAATAAATACGTCACACATAAACAAAACATGTCATTGCTTACACTTAACAGCTTTACTATTCAAAATAAGACTGACAAACTTTTAAACTAGAGAAATGGCTGGTGTCTTCGCGAGAGTACCACACAATAGGACACGTCGATGTACTCTGTACTAATCGCAATGGGAGTGCGTTCCAACATTTACTTTAATAGTAAAGCTGTGATTAACTGTAAACAATGATTATTTTGCTGTAAATACTTAAACTGTGTGGGAGGCATTAGGTAGACATTAACTCGTCTAACACTTAAACGAAACGCAGCAGCAAAAACCTTTCCTTAATAAAAAGTGTTTAAAATAATGTCATCCATCAACTCCCAAAGTTTATTGGTATAATTGTGAGACATTCTGTACATGAAACTGTTCAGTAAAGATTGTTTATTCAAACGAGCCAATAAAAATTCTGTAATTTTGACCTCGTTAACGACCAACTTATCTTAGGAAGTAAAATTATAAGTCCGCAAATGAAGTAAATATTGATGTAATATTGTTCATTACCCTGTCTTCAATTAGCAAATGAAAATATCTGCACTTATACGTCTATAGTCTATATGTTGTAGAAAAGTTAACATACAAGCTATTTCGAAATGTATATTGTTTGAAGATTATGAAAAAGCATTTGGCAAAGTATCAGAAATAGATATCTCAGAGAAGGAAAGTTTTTCATAATGTATAATAACTGGACTGAGCTTCAGATAGTTCTAGTAGCTGCAAGTAGAACTAGCTTTGCAATATTTTGCGGCAAAATGTTTCTTAGCATTTGTTTTAGACGACGGAAAAAAAAAGACACTCCACATCACATGACGTAATGGATTATATTTGTGTTGTGCTTAATACTTAATGTTATTTCACTGTCATCGCCTTCAAGTGCTTTATTGACTTGACAGGAGTAGAATAAGATGGATTATCTTCCAGAACTAAATCATATTTGGTGGAAACGACTTTCTCAAAGGACCTTGAAACTTCAATCATGTATTCCCTCTAACCTCCTACATACTAGAATTAGATATTCTACTCATAGATAAGAAAACTTTTTTGTGTGAAAACTTTCTCGAGATTCATAGCTACGAAAATAAATTATGCAAGTAGAAAAATTAAACAAACTTATATTTAAATCATAAGAATGTAAACTTTATAAAAATGGAACAAATTTGAATATTTTGATGAAAAGAGAGACACTTTCAACATACATAAAAACATTTTAACATCTAATTGTATTCTAAACAGCTTAAATCATAAAAAAAAAAAGTATTATGCAGTACCATCAGTCTTGGTTTAATATATTAAATTTCATATCCTACCAATGTTTACTCTCTTTACTCCGTATAGTAGAGACCTAAAAACTTTATGTCGAGATTTCACCGGAAACATGTTTTGACGGCCCCTGAACCCCCCCCCCCAAAAAAAAAACATTTTTAGAAAAAGCTCCGTATGCTTGCGTGTGTATCTGTGTGTTACCTGTGAACAGCATAACTCAATAAGGAAAAGTCGATTATACACTAAAGTTGGGATTTAAATATATCTTTCAAGGATACGACACGAAGATTTTGAAGAAAATTTCTCCACCCTAAACTACCGTTTTCAGGAAAATTCTTCGAAAATTTTAATTTCCTCTAAAATGACTCCAACGATTTGGATTAATCTGTTTAAGATTTTCATGACAAATGAAATGCATATTTTGAATTCTCTGGCTATAGCCCATGTAATACTGTTTACTCCGGATGACTTTTGTGTAACTGGTAAAACGTAAGAAATAGACCAAATATTACTGTAGCAAAAACTAGATCTCGTTAAAACACACAAGTTATGTCTGAATGGTTTTTTTTTTATAGCGGAGTTAACCATTTCGGAGATATTTGTGTGAGTTTTGCAATATTTAAACTTTCCTCAAATGGAAGGTCGCTATTCAGTTTTTTATCTCTTAGTCGTGGAAAGAGAACAGAATTTCAAAGCTTCATTTAGCGAACAACTTTAAAAGAGTTCACTATCGCTCAAAGCCTACCGTATTCCCATATTCCCCTTGCAGCTACAAGAAAGTACGCAATAAGGTTATTTCTAGAAATGTTTATCTCGACTAAGATGAGAATGGAGGAGTAAGCGTAGTTAGTATCAAGAGAAGAGAAAGTCATGTGAGTGCAACACGTCTTGATGTTACGCCCCAAAGTCAGAGCAACTCATATCCGCTCAAAGCTGAGACGTTATGAAGGTTACGACAGTGAGGACAGACAATACGGCGTAGCGACAGTAAGCAGCTTTTGCTTTTGCATCACCTCAAACAAACGTAACACATTCCTCTGTGGATACAAGCTGGTTAAGTCTTCCGGTGTCAGAAATTAGGTCACGCCCTCTGGTGCTGTTTGGCCCAGTTCACCATGAGAATTGTCATACTCCACCTACTACCATAATATATGAGCATTCCTATGAGACGCCATCATGCAGTTGCCAACAGAAATAGTCTTACCAGCTTCTACTTCACCAAAATCTGAATGTAGAATTTAATTGCCACTATTCAAATACCTCACAGAAGAAGACAATCAAAGTTTTAACATTCAAGAAACATCTTATTGCACATATCCTACTTCATGAGAGTAATAATAAAGCGATGTACATAAAAACTATGATTTTAATTGTTAGTAAGTCCTCTACTTGACAACAGCAGCAGCACAACGAGCCGACTACAGAGAAACCAGGTCTTGGAATTGCAGTACAGATTTGCACCCAAATTATAAGCATATTTATGGCCAATGGGCCATAGATTGTAAAAGTAATACGTTAGCATTGTTACTTATTGTTCAACTATTGAACAGATTGCAATTTTGCAGATGTTTAAATAACTAAAAAAAAAAGTAAGTGCCGTCTCTCCAAGACCTATATTTTAATCAATGGTATACATATAGTTGCGTACCTTTTATTTGGACTTGACAACGCTTTTACGTCATCTACAATATACTTTTTATGAAATTGTGCCAATTGAATAAATGCACATAAACTGGGTGTAGCAAAAAGCACCGACAACGCTTAGTATGTTGTGTGGCATAGCAAACTGATCAGCTTTAAATAGGAACTCCTGTCCGGGAATGTAGTGTTTGGGCACTGGAGAGCGTCGAAATTTGAGAACGAACAGTTGTGAAAATTTGTTACCATTCGTTTTAGTACCTTAATATGGAAAGTATGCAACCCTTTAGTCATTTATGTACTGGCATGAACGAGCTGAGCATAATAACGTTCTTGCGCATGCGCTAAATTCCTCCATGGAGGCCTCGGTGCGCAACCTACTGCTACTTGTGTAGTTTCCAATACAGTAACGTTTCTAACAGCAGTGCAACACGTAGGAGTGCACAGCTGCTGAAATGACTAACATGAGCTCCAGCACATTATGATGTAGATAAATGTTCGGAATCACCTCAATGTCGCGTATTCAAATAGGTGGATTGGTAGCGTACAAACTGTGCATTTCCGGACAGGGCTTTCTATTCAAAATTGATCAGTTTGCCGTCCCACACAACATGCTAAGCGTTGTCGGTGTTTTTCGGGACATCCTGTATATACATTTACGCTGCCTCCACATGTTCAAACTTTCTTGTTTAATTTGATACAATTTCTAAAATATACTGTAACCAGCGGTGAGAATTATGATTAGTATGTTATATGAGTTTATGTGGATTTGTATTAATGGAGTACGTCGTGCGAATGTTTTTTTGTTTTCTCTAATACATACTTATAATGTATTCCACTCAAATATATATATATAGGGCGTTTTAAAAGTTTCTCGTGTTTTCTGCTACAGCTAAATGTGGATGTTATTAAAAAATCACTGAAACATCAAACTTATAACTTTATAACTCAACATCTATGTGAAAGTATTATTATTATCATTATTATTATTATTATTATTATTATTATTATTATTATTATTATTATTATTATTATTATTATTATTATTATTATTATTATTATTATTATTATTATTATTATTATTATTATTATTATTATTATTATTATTATTATTATTATTATTATTATTATTATTATTATTATTATTATTATTATTATTATTATTATCATCATTAGTAGTAGTAGTATTGTTGTTGATGTCATCATTATCAACAACATTGTTGCTGTTGTAGTCAATAGCGACTCTGAGATATACGTTATTATGAGTTTGAATATTGTTAAATACTTATAGTTTTTCAACTGTTAAGTCGTTATGTTTTTTCTCGTACTCATGCAAAGAAAACAATTTCAAAGGCATCGCATAGCCACTAGCATTTCATGGCTTTGATTGTCGATTAAGCTTATTGTTACGTACAAAGTAGTGTTTAATGAAACCATTCATTTTCTATAAGATTTGAAGCTTTCATGGCGATGACTATTAATTAGAGCATCTCGGATTACCAGCCATAGCCATTAATTAATTAGTGATTTTCTGATGATGACCATGAAGTTTTATATAGCCGAAAGTTTAAGCAACGTCATAAATATTACAGGGCTGTTAACCCGGTAAGTGCTAATCAGAACTATTTCTGTAAATATTTATTTAGAATTATACATGAAGCAAACACGAGAAGAATAAGCCTTTGTGAGAATATATTGTAGAAGTGTGGATAGACAAGTGTATGTGATTCTTAAAACCAATAATACAATTGTGAGGAGCATAAGCGATATGTTCTTTGTTGTATGACTGTCTAGACCGAATCTCTCACGAAAGATGCATTCCCTAAGTACACAAACAAATAAATGAACTTGTTCATAACACTTTCTTCCACTTTTTATTATGTATCAGTGTGCCTCGAAAAGATGTCTACTTTAATGGCTGCTGAATAAATAGCAAGTGAGAACTCAATAGAAATTCAGCTATTTATATTCAAAAACATATATCTACATACCTGAACTTAAAACTAACAGTGTAATATTGTAATCTTTATTCAGAACACATCGCCCTTGTTCTTCAAGAAAGTGGACATTCAACTATGCGAGGATTTGTTTTGCTGTATTTTAAACCTCCAAAGAGATTTGTATTCAACTTGTTATTCATGTGACGCCCTAAGCAAAGTGAAACTGGTTTTAAATTTATACTATAGTACAACTTAAAGGACGATAGCCTAATGTCCTAATTTGCCACGTAATAGTCCAGCGAGGTGCTGGAATCGATTTACAACCAAATTTAATATATGGGTAGTTGGCAAGGTCGTAGCAACGTCGAGCAGGATATGCATAAACTATTGGGGGAACTTCCTATTTTCCCAAACGACAGACCTGAGTTGAATGTTCAAGTTAAAATGCTTTATAGTTACAGAGACTTGTGTTGGGGTACTGACGCACATGTAAATAAGCATGTTATGCTTAACGTTATCTCGATTATAAGATCTTATTTTTGTATTTACATATTTATTTCCACGAATTTTATTGTTCTACAAGCAGTTTACTGCTTGCTGCTGTGCATCATCTAAATAAATCTCCACCCAGAAATATATTTTGTGTCTTATTTAGTGAACAACGACGTTTATTTTATATACAGTATTTATATAATACATTCGATCTTGTGTTTAATAACAAAAAATACAATTTTAAATAAATTGGTTAGGGTGTAATTTACATAAAAGAGAAATAGAGGGCTTTCTTTTACATTTCTTGTATACATTATTCTTATGAAACACTACCACCATTACAAGAATTGTTCAATGTTTGTCACTATAACGTTCAAAATAATACATGTTTTGTATTAAAACAAAAAACAAAAATAAATTATACAAAAGCTGATTATTTATGTATATATACAACGTTTTGTCTACAAGACCAATTAAAGTTTTGAACATTTTAATCGCTGCCACAAATGCATTTCCTACTGAATTTTTAAGCAGATTAGCAACAATTGTTGGTACAGATATTTCCTAAACTTATACAAATTAAGTTGGAGATCATTTGAACTAACAGATTTCTAGTATCATCCAAAGTAGATGAAGTAGCTCTTTTTTGTTCCTTTTATGCACCAGCTCCAAATGGTCACGACTTCTCCTCTAGAAAATACCTATGGCCTGTCGGTTATAGTGTTAATCTAATTTTACATTGGGTTTTGGTCTTTGGAGTTTTTGTAACTTGCATTTACACCCATACCTCCGGACTCTGTGTATTAGGCACTAATTTTGACTACAGAAAAATTCCCCACCCCCAAGTTGGGAATTGAATGAGATCCCCAGAAACAAAGATGCTCTTAATAAGAGTAATTAGTCAGCTGTGTAGGCTTTTTCTTCTTTTTTATATGAGTCTATCTATGTGAACTTCATGAATTGTTGATATGGTCCACTGGAGTACTATGTGTTTGATACCATCCCCAATACCTACGTCTTTGAATATACTATCGGCTGCCATATTGTAAAATATGGCATGTTTTTATTAGGATTTGCGTGGGTGGGTGTGACAATAGATAACACCAGTTAAATTGCGTAATAAATGTAATGGAGGCTGATTAATGAGCTATTTGCAGCGAGATGAGCACATTTGAGGATATAGAATTAAGCCGTTTCTGAAAGAATGAGAAACTGTAACTATTGTAGTATTGTATGTTCTACCTCTGACTTATGAATATTATGCGTTTATAATAATTGTTTCCAAAATAATAATCAGAAGAGTAAGTGGCCAAGAGTTGCCCAAATGCCAATCAGAGAATTTTCCTGCAAGGATCGCCGAGTGTGTATAATTGAGTGCAATTTTTAGGCGCTACGGACTGCCGATAATTAATCGATAACAGTAAAACACTTTCGTAAGGTACGAAAACCCTAAAGAAAAACGGAATCTTAGAAATAAACATTCCTTTTTAAGAACATAAGCGCCGCCTATTGCTTCACCATCCCCAACAAAGTTTCTACATTACGTTACAAAAGACTTCATCAATTAATAAATAGGTATTGTGACAAAGTGACAAAATCAGTCCGGTTACTGCTCTAGCACTTTATTGCCTTCTAAAATGTTATCACAAATACACAGTTTTCTTCTCGTCGTTAACACAGTCTACAGTCTTTCGTGCTATGATAGCTCACAACTTTTACTTCTCGTAACCTTGCCTCAGACCTTTCAGTGTCTTTCTTCACTTTCTCGGTCTCTCATAGGCTAACTACGACGATGCAATCACTCTACGCTCTTGAAATCGTCTTTAAGATGCACATATCCATACTGCTGACACACTCACCAATTCGATTCTGTAACTGTAGCTCTCCCTCTGCTGTTGCCTTGCCTCCTTATATAGACAGGACCTTTCTCGATCTCCACAAACGCACCTTCAGAGTTGCATCCAGATCTTTCTCGAAGACTCCGGAGAAAACCCCTTTTGCGACTTCATTGTTGTTAATCACGTGTTCGCTATTGTGAGTGGTGTGAGGATGTGTGAGGATGTGTGACTTTGTTTTCTCGCCGGCCTGGTATGTGGTGTGAAGTAGTTTGGCCACGTCCGTTCTTGTGCGCCGAGGCGAGAGTCACAATATGTTAATTTGATACTTGTTGGTAGTCTCCGAGAATTGCAGCATATTGAATATCTACAGCAACAAAACTCTGCTTCGCTGATATGGCAGTGTGAAAAAAAATCGTTAATTGCCCTTCAGTAATTTAAATGTTCACGAAGGAGTAACCCTGCTTACACCATACGTTGGGTCAAACTTCAAATTATGCTTTAGAGATGAGCTGTAGTACAGTACTTTGTGCAAGATTCAGAAAATATATAAGCGATTTGTTGCTTCTTTGTGAGAATCTAATAAGCGCAATGTTTGAGAGGTAGAATCCGAACTGAAAAATGCAATGCTACAGTCAGGGTTTGAAACACGGACCTTCCGCTTCACGCGCGGCTGCTCTAACCACTGATCCACTGTGGCAACTTGCCAGTGTTACGTTGAATTCTCCAGCCGATTCGTATTTTTTCCTGTAGACTACAAAAGGAATCTCACATCAGAGATAAATACCCCAAGGGTTACTTACAATCGTTTGTTGGCATTAAATAAGTTGATGATGATGATAATAATTATATTATTATTATTATTATTATTATTATTATTATTATTATTATTATTATTATTATTATTATTATTATTATTATTATTATTATTATTATTATTATTATATTATTATTATTATTATTATTATTATTATTATTATTATTATTATTATTATTATTATTATTATTATTATTATTATTATTATTATTATTATTATTATTATTATTACCGCCTCCGTAGCGCAGTGGTAGCGCGCCTGCCTGTGGCGCGGAGGACCCGGGTTCGATCCCCGGTACCGGCATGGGATTTTTCCCCCGCTGGGAGGTCTGGTACGGGGTGCACTCAGCCTCGTTAGGTCCCTGGGGGTCCAATTGAGGAGCTATCCTGATAGAAAGGTAGCGTCCCTAAAAGTTCAAAGTAGTCGCCTTACGGTCGGGGGAGTCGGCGTCCTGACCCCCGCCACCCCCAACCTGCACTCCTCCGTGGCCTTGGCTGCGGCTGGAGGACGCAGCGGCCGGGCGATGTGGGTAACCTCTGAATAAGGGAAATTATTATTATTATGATTATTATTATTATTATTATTATTATTATTATTATTATTATTATTATTATTATTATTATTATTATTATTATTATTATTATTATTATTATTATTATTATTATTATTATTATTATTATTATTATTATTATTATTATTATTATTATTATTATTATTATTATTATTATTATTATTATTATTATTATTAATTATTATTATTATTATTATTATTATTATTATTATTATTATTATTATTATTATTATTATTATTATTATTATTATTATTATTATTATTATTATTATTATTATTATCATCATCATCATCATCATTATTATTATTATATAAATAAAACAGTAATATTAATAATAAATTTAGCGCTTGCCTGCGAGCAAGGGGTCCCGGGTTCGATTACTGACTGAGGGCGTGGAAATTGTTCTCTAGCCAAGATTATTCCTCAAGATTCCTAAAGATTTCAGATCCTCAAGAGTTACACCTTGCCTATAGGCAATACGTTCCACAGAAGACTGCCTTATAAACGGAAGAATTAAATAAAAAAGAATAACCCATAATATCATTTTTATGTATATATAGATGCGTTACGGTTTTTTATGAGATTATGAGATCGTTACTTATTCCCATCTGCTTCTCATAGCATTAACTGTCTCCAGAACCTTTATAACAGCAAGAATGCTTCTCTTAAGAACATTTTATTTCCTATTGTTTGGTAATAGCTGAATGTAGGCGAATGATGGAAACACATAAACTGAACGCAAATGGTCCCTGCAAAAGGGATAATATCAAAGCATATCTGCTTCAAATTACAAACCAACATTGAGCCGTCGTTACACCTCGCGATAAGTTTATGATAATTGTCGTGTAGGTGTTTGAAGTCTTGATTTCTAGTCATGGTTCTCTTTGTTGAGATTGCTAGTATTTAATTCTTCATGTTTGCAGAAAAGTATACTTCCAATTTTACAGAACGTTGAGGCTGTAATTAATGTATTGCGGAAATCAAACATTGCTAAACGTGTAATTAATGTTAAGTCATTCACTGTGAAAAGATGAATGTTACACGTTTAACTTTTGGTTTCTCTTACCATTTAGGCTCAAAATGATCACACATTTCAAAACCTGATACACTGTGAATGGCTATCGCAAAAGCTCATGGAGATAGAGTAGTCTCATTTCTATCCAGTGCTAGTGCATTTCTCGACTCTGTTATCTCGTGTGCAGGAGGACAGCAGCCACGAAAACTGACAATTAGGCTATTACAGTTCTTCACTTCTGTAACAAATACAGGTCTTGTCAAGGTCTTATACAGATGGATTCTAGTATGTCATTGTGCTAGGGAATGGATCATAATGTTATTAATTATTCCCATTGTTTTGTTGTACTTAGGAATTTTTTGAAAATGTCTTAAGTGTGTCTGAGATATGTGAAATAATTTATTCTTTGTAATATTTCTTACTCCAAACATATTTTGCTAGCAGCAAGGTATTCCCCACAGAGAGCCATAATTTTTTTTCATGATTGATTTTTACTTTCTCTAATACGTATAGTAAGTAGAGGAAGTAGTGTATTCTACCCAAAATTTCGATATCGAGATTTCACCGGAAATATATGTTTTGAGGTCCCTTGAATCCAAAAAAAGGAATTTTTAGAAAAAGACCCGTGTGTGTGTCTGTTGGCCAGGGTGTCTGTCAGTCTGTGGACAGCATAACTCAAAAACGAAAAGCATCTTAAAAACCAAACTTGGTATTTAAGTTTAATGTCTTTCAAGGATGCGACGCGAAGATTTTGAAGAAAATTGCTCCACCCTAAACTACCCTTTACATGGAAATGTTTCGAAAACTTTGATTTTCTTGAAAATGGCTAACGTTTTTGATTAAAATACCATATGTTTAAAATATTTTGATGACAAATGAAATGTATATCTTAAATTTTCTGACTATAGCCCACGAAGTCCTGTTTACTCTGGATGACTTTCGCACAACTGACAATGCGTAATAGATAGAGCAAATCTTACTATACAAAAAATGTAGACCTTGCTAAAACAGACAATTTATGTCAAAATACATTTTTTGTAGAGTGAACCATTTCGGAGACATTCCTTGTTATTTCTGTAAGTTCTGGAGAACTATACTTCCGTCAAATAGAACATCCCTATTCATTTGTTTATATGTTAACCGTGCAAATAGAACAGAATTTGAAAGCTTTAAAAGATTTTACTGTCGCTCAAAGCCTACTTTATCCCCATATTCCCATTGCACGTGCAAGAAAACAAGCAATAGGATAATTTCTACAAATGTTTACCTCAACTAACACGAAGATAGAAGAATAAGAGTTTGTAAACATGATTAGTACAGTAGTAGAGAAAGTCATGTGAGTGCAACGCATCAGATTTTTACGTCATAAATGTCATAAAAATTTAACAACTGAATGTTGCAGTTCTACTTCTGAAGATACCAGCAGAGCTAAATCGTCTGCAAAAAGTATATAAAGAGTCTTTCAACAAGTGTCGTATCTTTGAGTTTAAATAAAACACGTTTTATAAATGATAGAGGTTTGCTTGTTTTTTTATTTTTTTTTATTTTGGAACAAAATTAATGTCATTACGTGTGGAAGATAACATGAATTAAGTGACCACCGCGACTTCGTTGGGTTGCGCGTATACTGTTGACCCAATTTTCAATGACAGAAGAACGCACTTCACGAATAACATGCATGATGATATTCGTAGGATCATTCACTCTTTATGGCTTGTTGTCATAAACTCTAGATTTAACATAACCCCACAAGAAGTAACCCAACGCGTTAAACCACATGATCTCGGGGGCCAGTTAACATCGCCACCACGGGAAATGATGAAATCTCTGAACTTCTGCTTCAAAAGATCGCTTGTTTCAAGTGCAGTATGACATGTGGCACCATCTTGCTGGAACCAGATATTTTTGAGATTCATACCATCCAATATAGGCTAAAAATAGTCCCTTATAACAGCCCGTTATCTTTATCCATTGACCAATAATTCCACAATACCAAAATCCACACCACACAACAACCTTTTGGGGATGAAGTGGATGTTCTTGAATCTGCATTGAATTGTGATTGCTCCAATATCGGCAATTTTGTTTGTTAACAAGACCATCCATCCAAAAGTGGGCTTCGTCGCCGAAGATGATTTTGCGACAAATATCCTCGTCAGCTTCCAATTGCTCCATAGCCCAGTCAGCGAATACACTGTGCAACCTATGGTCGTTGGACTTTAGTTCTTTAGTTTAGACTTTAGAGTAAGCGTCCAGATGCAGAATTCGCCAAGTTGTGGTAGGCAAACCCCAATTTTTTTTGCTCGACGAGCAATTGATTTGTTTCCGTTGTCGCGTAGACTGACGAATGGCGTCTATATTTTCGTTGGAGCGCTTGCGTCGATTACGTACAGGCATTCTTTGATCGCTGACAGAACCACTTCTTTCAAATTTATCGATCAAACGCTGAATCGTTCTCTCGCAGAGAAGATTATACACACCGTAAACTTCACGTAATACACGGAAGGTTTGGCGATCCATTCACAATTTCTACGCGTTGTTGAATGCTGTAACGTTCTATGGTTATTTGACAATATGAACTGTAACCACATGAATGACTGCTGTAACTCAATAACAACGGCAGCTTCACACGTTAAAGATAGGACCCGATATATTCCGATAAATAAAAGTATATTGTATTTATTGGAAAATTGATAATAGAGAAAGCCTTGAAGAAAAAGAGAGTGAGAATTAGAGAGAGAGAAAGAGAGAGAGAGAGAGAGAGAGAGAGAGAGAGAGAGAGAGAGTGTGTGTGTGTGTGTGTGTGTCGCCTTAATTACTGACTAGAAAGTATAACTAAAAAACTTGATGTTTTGCACTCATATGATTTTCGCTATTCTTGTACTAACCATTCCTTCAAACTGTTATTCCTATATCTTCTTCGTGTTAGTTGAGATAAACATTTTCAGAAATTATCTTACTGTGTATTTCCTTGTAGCTACAAGGGGAATATTAGAATACACTAGGCTTTGAGCGATAGTCAAGTCTTTTAAAGCTTCCAAATTCTGTTCTCTTTCTACGCCAAACATAAAAAATGTGTAACCATGTTGCATTTGACGAAAGCTTGTTTTCCGAAACTGACACAAATAAGAAGAAATAAGTACGAAATGACTCACTCTATAAAAACATGTATTTAGACATAAATTGTGTTTTAGCGAGATCTATACTTGTATAGTAAAATTTTGTATATCTTTTACGGTTTACGAGTTATTCAAAAGTCATCCAGAGTAAACAGAACTACATAGGCTATTGCTAGAAAATTCAAAATATGCATTTCATTTGTCATAAAAATCACTTAAACATGTCATTTTAAGCAGTTGAGTCTTGTAGCTTGGAAATTTGCGGATGGACTGAACCGACCAAAGATTAGAACTAGCGCGCAGCGCCCTCTAAGCCGGTTGAGTACTGTAGCAGGTAACTCTGCAAGTGGAATTTACGACATGTAAAGGAACCTCAGGCAAATAAAGAGGCCTCTGAGCAAAATTAAGTGAACTTTCACGTCCAATGCAGAATGGGACGATAAGAACCAAGCAATTAAATAGCGTCTATAAATAACCATGCAATCTGATTAGCACCGTACTAGCGTTGCTGCTTACCAGGAAGAGGCCAATTGAAGACCTGCTTAATTGAGACCCTGGTTGTGAAGACCGTATATACCAGCCGGGAGGGGCCGGGAGGGACCGGGGCTGACCATGTCCCACTTTCCAGTCCTACACCCCACTCATGACGCCTGTGGTGGGCAAAGGTGGGGGACGCAGTGGCCTAGGTAGGCCTAGTTAGGAAATGGCATTTGCGTCCGGGACTAGTTAAAGTACACAGAGTGATTCCGACGCATTTATTTTTATTTTACTACCCTATAGCTGTAGTCAGAGTTTGGGGCGCTGAACATGTCCCACACTCCAGTTTCGCACCCCTCTCATGACCCCATGGCGGTAAGCCTTGGCCCGTAAGGGCTGTTGCGCTAGGGGTTATATACCTGTAGTAGAAGTACTGTACTCATAA
The DNA here is from genome assembly GCA_030765045.1 of Tenodera sinensis. Lineage (NCBI taxonomy): Eukaryota > Metazoa > Arthropoda > Insecta > Mantodea > Mantidae > Tenodera > Tenodera sinensis. The sequence goes on along the minus strand of CM060965.1, from coordinate 113,429,247 downwards.
TAAAAATTCAATGTCTTGCTTTGGTCAGAAACGTATATTTGAAGCCTCTTGAATCAGTGACCTAATGGGCTGCTGATTTGTAAGCAACAACCCTAGAAATTAAGGAAATTTGAATCACAACTCTAATATTTATGTTAAGTAACTTCTGAGTATGCACAGCGACTATTTTCAGGGATCCTCCTTAATTGCAACTGCAGACTTACTCAAAAGTATTTTGTAGAATATTCTAAAATCATTATTATGAGAAAAATATTTTCATTTAAGGTAAGTCAATTCTTTTAAACGTTGTGTACATATGAAACTAAATACTATATACAATTTAAGAGCACAGTTTAGTATTTAAATTTATATTTAAGTTGATATTTTAGACATATCATACGGTTTGCTTATGGATAATTCTTAATATTAGTGTATGGTGTTTCTGATTATTGCCATTTTGGTAAAACGGTTCACCTCCATCTGCTCTCTCAAGCAGAGATAGCTTTTATTACAACATTACACGATTTAAATACATGTGTTATATTCACAGGACCTATTCTACTCACTATCGTTTATTTTTAGTTTATTTTTACATGTACGTAACGCATCCAAACTTGTCTTATAAAAGTTGTATGTATGTAATAATCCCTAGGGCATCTCCCCTATACAGAGCGTACCCTTATCGCCCGATCTCTGTACCCTTTAACCGCAACCAAGGCCACGGAGGAGTGCAGGATGGGATTGGGGAGGGGGATCAACGCGCCGATTTTATATTTTCATCTGCATCATGTTAATTAAGAGAAGTCTTTTCACAAGTAGTTTCATTACACGCTTCGTTATAGGTCGAAGAAGGAAACAAACCGAATCGATAGTCAGATGTTCAAAAGCGCTTGCTATATGCGTTATATACTCTTGCTATGTCTATATTAGCCAGGAGCAACTTAATACCTCAGCGCCTTAAAATGATTCCAATATTGAAAACTCAAGCAAATTATAACTAAAAATATATTCATATTCAAGATGCTCTCGGGCTTCTTATGTTCGTCGCCAGGAAAGCTTCAAATCATATTTTATAACTAAAAAGTTACTGCCATAAAATAAACTGTCTGAAATGGATCTATGTTTTTATGTAGTAAGTTATTGTCTATTTCTTATGATAGAAAAGTCCTCTTGAATAAACAGGCAGTTCCCAAAAGATTTAAAATATACAATTCGTGTCATGTATGAACCTTAGATGCGCAGTACATATATACTGGTTATATATTATATATAACCATTGCTGCAGCCATTTTTGTGGACACAAAAACACCTAACGTTTTTCTTCGAATAGGGTTGTTGAGACGGGATGATTGTCATTAAAATATTCAAAGAACTTTATTTAAGAATGCTCTTTTTTTAATCGGAGGGCTTAAAACACCTATTTATATTGAAATCTTTTTACAAAACTTCTGGGTAGAATGCGATACCTCCTCCGCCTATTATATGAGCGGTAGAGAAAATAAAAGAAATCATAAAAGAGTGAAAAAGAAAGCCTGGAACATAGCCACAGAATATTGGTCTGCATGATGCTAATGTTTGAAAGAGCTGTAGAAGATGTAACTGTCTGAGATGGAAGAGAATACCGGTTTCGTTCTTAATAAATCATCCAAATGGGGGATAATGAAGATATGTTAGAGATGGAATTAGGAGAAAAAAGTATTTAAGAGATGACTGATATGCAGTATCGTAATTCTTCAGCAACGTTGTTCACGAAGTCTCTGCTGTTTGGTACCTTGATATTCCCTAGGCATGCTTTCGCTAATGATTAAAGGATTTCATATAAGCTTCTTCTTCATAAAAAAGTTAATCGAAACACGTTAAACATGAGGTGTCTTTATTTATGGACGTATGTGAACGCCTCTTTTGATTTTAGAATCAATTTATCGTCGTGACTGTAATGCGTTTATTGCTTACGTTTACAGTGTCCTGTGAACGAGGTTTTTAAAACTGTAGTTTAAGTTTAGTACTTAATGTTCTTGTGTAAATAACAGTCAGCTTTCTTATCTACAGTGCTGAATAGCTATAACAACTACATCTAAACTACGTACATTCTCTTCGACGCGGCGCTCAGAGACCCAGGTTCGATTTGTCGTGCACCAATACCAGGTATAAACCTCTTTCATTGTTTCAGCAGTTCATTCTCCATTTGCTTAAACTGACACTCTACCATAAAACTAAAGTGTTCTGTCTTTTCCAATCAATCAAGCTTTGATATGTGTATTGCATAAATAGGTAATGAATTCACACATAGTGCGGTAGGCTTTGTTCGACTAAAAGCCTTGGAATCTTTTATTTTGCTTAGTTCATGTTACATTTATTTTTAATATATATTTTTAATTCTGAAGGTTTCTGAAGCTTTTTAGTCGTAATTCACAAATAAAATATCAAAGCACATTTCTCCGATGCTAATGCATTAAAAACGCAAGCGTTTCATCATTAATTATTTGAAACATTCATTCAAATTGGTTAGTATTCGTCGTATGCAGGTAGACCAAAATAACAATAATTTGTAAAATTCATCAAGAACCCACTACCAATGCGCAAATTCCAAGTTGAGTATAACCGAGCAGCTCAAAGGCATGGAGATATGTTCCACTGATGACAATTAGGTAATAATACGTAGTTTGAAAAACGTAACATTTGTAGTGGAATGTCACCCGCAACTAAAACTAGCGAACTTACACATTGCTGCACCTTGACTTGAAATTTTAATTACACAAGCCCAATTTTCAGTTTAAACTAGTAAAACGTTAACGTTAATATTTTACTTCATTTTTTTTTTTTTTTTTTTTTTTTTTTTTTTTTTTTTTTTTGGTTTATGGGTCTTTTACTCTTAAAGCGTAATTTATTTAAGAATTCTACTGCTATTTTTCTTCTTTCCTTCTTTTCAACAAGTAACACATTCAGTGACCATTTGGATATTTCCACCAATTCCATCCAGTATTTTCAGACTCTTGCATGATCGAACAACTCAAAGAGCATTGGTAAAGTATGGAGTTATGTCTAAACTGAGTAAGTCAGTTGGGTGAAAGAGATGTCATATAGTCTCATCTTATCAATGCTGACACAGGGTTTATTGCGATTTATCCATTGATAATTGAACTAGCCCACGTGAATAGAGAGCCGTTTGTTATTTTTAAATATTAATTATTAGGAAAATCTACCTAAAGTATCTGGGTTTCTACAGATGCAGTAACTTTATTTCAAAATTTTCTACTTGTACTTTACGGAGGGTGAAGAGGGCATGATATCTATAGCCTTGCAAAAGCTTATTTGGGAATTTGAGGATTATCTAGTTGTTTCATACAGTGCTTGAACATGTTCGAATTTTGAAGTTCACTTTATAGGACATTCCCTATGAAAGATTTGTTTAAATGCGCAATCTTATTTTTCCCACAAAAGTAGGTGATACGACACGATTAGTCGCATGTGAGATACATTGCAATTAAATTTTCATAATGTAATTCCTAGTAACTATGTTACAAACAGCTCTTCGTATTCACTAATCAAATAATGAATGGCAGATGACAAATGATGAACAGTATTCTAACAATGGAGTGTGGTGAACAAAACCGCTAAGAACTATGCTTCAATCTCATAGCAGTCGCCTGGTTGAAAAATAAAAACACTTGCAGCTCCCATGCAAAAGAGAGAGAGAGAGAAAAGAAAAAAGAAAGAAAACTCTAATAATTGTTTTACATTCCTAATGCAAATAAATTCCTATAGTTTACATTTAGCAAGTAATAACGGACTTTAATAGTTGGCTAGAATTGTTTATTTTTCATATAGCTTTTATTTCAAAACTTGCCATTCTGAAAAAATTATATATAGCTTAATTTAAACTAATAACACGTTAATTAAAATATCGAGGGTAAAATTAAGTACCATTTCTAGGTTCATTTAAGGTTTTAGTCACACTCAAACTCTCTTAGAAGTTTCAAATAACAACCCTATATTTTATTGTAAACGTAACAAAAATGCAATCTCTGAGTAGGAACTAGAAAAGGTTGTTAAGTTTGTTACTTATATATAGGTATGTAAACAATGCCATTAACAAATAATAGAATGTATTTGGTGGCCATTTTTAAATAGTCTAGTAATTTTATACACAGATAGCATTATGATTTAAAATACAGCGAAAAGAAATCGAAAATTAAAATACCCAAAATAGAATTCATTTGAGAAAATGTATTAGAACAAAAATTATGACTTGTAACATATGGGTACTTAGGCCGAAGTACTTCTATCTACAGACGATATTTTTGGACATTTTAACTACCTAATTCCAGTAATAGGATAAAAATAACAGTAAGAAATCTTCACAAATAAACACCATTAAAATACCTAATGACCATAGCAGTTGTATTAAACGCTGTAAAAATTAAGTACTAAACAGAAGCTTATATTTGTAAGGGGAGTGGCAGTACAAGGAATCAAGCCACAAAGTACGCCAAGGATTAGCTCTGAAATGCCTCTGGACTATCAGCTACGGACTTGATAACCTGGAACCCATAACCATGATGATCCCGGAACTTACCATCATATTCCTAATTCCCCGTGTGTGGCAGTGAGGGCTTCGCCATGTCTGTCACCCGGAATACCCTTCCCCGATGCCGGTAATTGCCGGCTGTATCCTTCCGTACTGCGAGGGTGCTTCGGCGGTACCTCGACAGTTACGATACACTTCTCCCCAAACCCCCTCTTGAAACCTTTAGTTTAGTTTTTCTTCCCCTCCCTTGTTCCCATTTCTCCCGGCGAAATAAGCCAACTCTTTCTTGTCCAACTCTCTTTCTGTCTCCCCTTAAAAAAAAAAAAAATAATAAATAAAAAAAAATAATAAATAAAAGAAAAATCTTGCTAGTCATTCATCCTGTAGATGGGAGAGATGTACACTCCCGAAACGTCGATGTATTTTCATCACTACACCTGGCTCGAAGCCCGAGAGCATCTTGAATATAAACTAAATTAGTTTGTAATTGTTTTAGGGGCGGCCCGCACCCTCTGCGGAATGAACATCGTCTCCCCGTGCACATACTGCTAGTGACTAATAGCATGCATTGGGAGGTGCTCGTGTTAGTAAGGGAAAGCTATTGCAAGACTGAGTGTGATGGGTCGGGTTCCGCTTGAGCACCTCGGTTAGTTACGTTAGTGTGAATTATGGCATGTGATTGCTGGGCGACACCCATGACACTTCTGAGTGGCCCCCCAGTGGCTAAAAGCACGCAGATGTTATGGAATGTGAGGTTGTTAAGTTATGTTAGTACGGTTATCCAGGTCTTCGCGAGAATGCGGGTTGGTACTTGAATGAAAACAATATTAATATCTAGTTTTAAAATTATACAGCCCATCTCCCAAAATCAACGCGGTTTTCTTTTCTACTTTTTATTTCTTCAATATCTTCATGCACAATAGAATCTAGCATTGATTTCTATTCTCCCTTGAAGGATACGCATACCTTAAAGCAATGTTGTACTTAAAACGACTATCACATTAAGTCACAAATAAACTTTATTTATGATTATTTTACTGAAAGTAACAGAATCCACAGTGTCGGCGCTAGCGTAAACAATCCATAAAGAATATAAACAAATAAATATTTTATAATTCAAGTATCATAATATAGGAATGTCTCTTAAAACTTCAACAATGGATGTGAAGTTAAGGAGTTACAATTCAAGACACAAATAACATTTGTATTAAATCTTAACCCTAAGTTCAACAACTGATTTGGGATAATTTTGTTGGGAATAAATTGAGATAAGGTACTATTTAATTGGCTGAGGTGCTAGCTTGCCCCTCCTACCTTGTCCTATCCTATCTAGTACTACGAGGGCACTTCTAAAAGTAAGTTACGAATGTTGTCTCACGCTATGATCTTGATGTAACATGAATGGCCGTTTGTCAGAACTTAGTTCATGTTTCGGAATTCCGACAGATAGAGTTCTCTTACCCTATTGATAACAGGTGCAGCACAGTGTGCGAGTGAAATGTCTCATCAAGTGCGCGGGACGGTACGATCCTTGTGGACAAAATTTCGACATTGCACAGAGATTCACCGAGAAATTCTGCGCTATAAAGACCAAATAAAATGTGACGTTTAGTCATAGTGAAGTTAAGCACTGACATAGTTCTCCTACACGACAGTGTAGCACCCTACATGGAATGCATAGCACAAGCTTTCCTTCAATGTCTTCAATGGGAGGTATGGAAACATCCGGTATACAGCAAGTGCGATTTCCATCTATTCATCAAGCGAAAGAACATACTCGGTAAAAGTTACTTGGCCTGTCATAATCATGCTTAACTTACTTTTTGAAGTCCCCTTCTTTGTCCCTCTCACGAGAATGTGGCTGAGCATGCAACGTTAGGTATCCCAGCGCTGCTAGTTGAAGAGCACTTTTTTAAGAGGCGTTGAGGCGTTGAAACTCTACCCATAATCTTTCTCAGAAAATGCTGGAGTTGTTGACATAAGATCACATTAATTCTTACAGCTATATTCTCATAGGAGGAACACAGTTAATGTAGATAGTAGATATATTTATGACAACATTGTGAACTGCCATATGATACTGTCTCCCTTTTCCTCCAGTGAAGAGAACTTCCTCAGACATTTTCTTGTCAGAACCTACAGTAGATACCCCGTGTGCTACTGAAGCTTTGAAACATTCTATTACCGATATGAGCTTCAACATTAACCTGTATGATCTCCATATATCTTTTTTAACAGGCATGAATATTTATAAAAATGTTGACGTAGGGAAATACCATTTCCTGGTTATTATGCACAAAAATCAGCTTGTTGTTCACTATACGAGTTTTACGTATAAAAGAATTCAGATGTATTACTTTCGCCGCTGATAAACATAGTACGGTATGCCATTTGGAGGGCCTTAAGCTATCCATTTACATGATCATTAAGGAAATTCTATATAATTTTGAGATATTGATGGTAAACATGATCATTAAATGCTAAGCGTTGCTACTCCCACATGATATCTGGGGGCCATACGCCTGCTCGGCGCCCAGCCGAGACCTTGGCGAGGGACCTGTCAAGAGGCGAGGTAAAGTCCGTCAGTAAGGCGCCTACATCCCTGGCTATCTGCACACCCACGCCCCGGGCAGCCCGCGACAGGTGGAACACTTGTTTATAGTGTCACTCTTAATGCACACTGCGTGTTCTTTGCTTCCATCTATTAGCATTTGCTCCAGTATTTCGGCGCTATGCCGTAAATTTGCTCATTTAACTAAGGCGTATCTAATGCCACCAAATTATCGCATAACTTTTGTTTCAAACTATGCTCTTTGCAGTTCAAATTTATGCATACTGAAATAGTCTCCAAAGCCTTGGGAAGCTGAGGTTTCATACTCCTACGCCACGTGCCTTTTTAGACTTCGTAACCTTTAAAGAAGAATAAAATATTGTCAGTGTTTCCTACCCTGTTAGTGAAACAATACTTTAAAAGCAGGCTAATAATAAAATATAACCAAAATATACCTCTTCCTAGGCTATAATAACCTATTTAATGGTTTTCTTTTGCTTAACATCCTCCAATGTAGCGCCATATCGTACGGTAAATGAATTGAAATGATGCTCAAATGAGCCCGAGGTCCATAGAGCTTCAAGTTACCCGATATTCGTCTTCTCAGGATAAGTGTAAATCTCGGAATAAACCGACTCGCGTGAGGCAGACAGAGGCGCGCAATCTGTTTTCTGGCTGCAGACTATCCTTTGTGGGTGGTAACAGCACCCTCAGGGGTTGAAAACCCCTGTACCATCGGGGACAGAAAAAAAAAGCATATGGGACTAGGTGAGGACAGTGTGGTACATGAATCATAAGTTTGACTTCTGTAGACTCCAGGAACTGAATGACATATTGGCCTTGTGTTCGGACGCATTGTCGTGATGGAGAAAGATGTCTCACAGTCCCATGTGTGACCACACTTCTTGAACTTTGGAAAAAACTTTTCGTAGGCAAACTGCGGTGTACCAATTATTAGCTGAAACCGTGTTTCGCTCCTCCAGAGGATTACCACAAGATTGCCTTTAAGAAAAATGAGACCACAAATTTCTTGTGGACATTTTGGAGACACTTCACTTTGGTCGATGGGTTGTCATCAGAAAAGATTGCCACTTGGTCTCGGGAAGAAACTAATAAATCCACGTTTCATCACCTGTGACGATGCCAGAAAGCCTTCCTCCTTCGAATCTTTAGCACTTTCTCACACCATTCAATAAGGGAGACATTTTGTTCTTCCGTCAAATTGTGAAGCACCCGTAGGGAAGGGATTCATAGAGGATTTTCAAAACTGCTAGCGAACCAAACTGCAATGCTGCTTCAATTTCTTTAAATGTTTTGCGATTATTTTAGTGAAGCATTTTCTCAACGCTGCGATGTTTTTCTCAGTCACTGCTGTTGCCGAACGCGCGCTCCTCTCCTAGTCTTTTAAAGATGTTCAGCAACTTTTAAATTCCTGAAACTACCGGAGAACTGTGGCACGGAATGAAGCAATGTCTCTAATAGCCTGTTGCAGATGTTCAACACTTTGGCACTAGTTTAACCCATGCTCATCCAATGTTGTTTATCTGCATTTGCAGTAGTTAGGTAGGCCTCGAACGTACATATGTTGCTTGCAATGAAATATCCGCGGCGTTTGTGTTATTTTACATGCGTATTCTGTAGAACAACAACTATTTTCTATTCCATGGCATTCTCAACTAAAAGACAATGTCTCTTTCACAATGTTCGAATGTAAATACAAGGTATTTTTAAATATTTTTTTAATATTTAGATAGTATATGATAGTATATGAAATGAAACCAGGAGGTGTTTGATGACCTCATATGCATCTGAACGAATCGGGCTCTTCAATGGTGAAAGTATTATCAAAATCTGTTGAGTAGTTTTTGAGATGACCTTACAATCATGCAATTTTTCTCTCTTTATAATGATAATATAGATTTCTCCCTTTTTCATCAAAAATATTGTAGCATTGTTGGGAGTTTCATAAGATTAGAGCCCTAATTTATACTAGTCTCCTACCAAATCTCTTTTTTTACTTAATCCGATGAAGATTGCTCCTTACTGTCATCCCTACAGAATCATTGATATTCAACTTAACCAAAATCTCTTACAAAAATAAAAAGCAATTTACTCTTATGACACATATTACATTGCAACATAAGCTGCAATTTATTTGAATATTTAAAATGAACGAGTTCCCTTTTTACCTTCTCCACTACGTATATTAAGTGGGGGACGACCCGAAATTTCGATGTCGAGATTTGTCTGGAATCCCAAGAAAGCAGTTTTAGAACAACTGTGTGTATATCTCTGTGTGTCTGTATGCGTGACTGTGTGACTGTGTGTGTGTGCGTACATATGTGTATGTATGTGTGTGTCTGCCTGTGAACAACATAACTCAAAAACGAAAAGTCGGTTAGAATCAAAAGTTGGTCTCTGAGTTTACTATCCTTCATGGATGCGACATAAAGATTTTGAAGAAAATTCCTCTAACCTAAACTAACCTTTAAATGAAGAATTTTTGAAAATTTTGATTAAAATGCCATATATTTAAGATATTTTGTGGCAAATGAAATTTAGAGGGAGAGTTCCCAATTCGTACCAGTTTAAACACTTTTTTTTTTGTTCTGACAAATTTTGAATTACTTCATTAACGGCATCTAATTCCAATGTTAGGAAGACGTGTCTAAAATGAAGGTATATTTCAAGTTAACATAAAGTCATGAGGTTCAGTTCTCTAAATGTCTACAATGGGTACAAATTAGATAATTGGTTTCCTAAATTGTACCGCTGGGTTCCTGAATTATACCACATACACCTTTTTGCACAAACAATTTATTTTCCTTTGCGGTTAGTACAGAAATACTTTTTCACAGATTTCCATACTCCTGCACAATCTGGTTCTTCCAAAGATCTCAGATCCCCATTAGCAATTACTTTTTTAGCGTGCCATAGTATTGTAGGCTTTGGCACTTTGTACATTCCAGCAGATTCATTTATTCCATGATCGCCATTCATATATGCAGCGTCAAGACTTAGTTGATCCTGTGACCACCTCCCCGTATTGTCACTTAGTGGCCATACTGTAATTAAATATGTACATATGGTTATAATCTGTTACAAAGGAAGACAAAAATACCAGAATATGAAATTTAAAATATTTAAATATAGAATATTTTGCATTTATGGTACTTTATAGAATAAGTTTCATTAGATCTAATAAAAGATTGACTAATTTATAAATCTAGAAATTAATGCGTTTTATTGTATTGAATAAAAATTGGTTTATTACACTGAAATGGAAGTTAAAATTACAATTGATCATCACTATGATATACAAACCGGTATGTTTTATAGGAAACTGAAGCCGGTACAATATAGGCAACCTCTACAAGTTCTCAGTGTTAAATTCTTGCAGCTTAATGGTTTTTGACACAAGTGAGTAACGCAGTGAGTATTACAGTACATTAATGTAGTTTTGAATAATATATAGCATTGTGGAATTTCACTTACTTTTAGGAGGCATTTCTTCCTGGCAGGGAGCGGACAAACTAGATTGGAACTACCTAAATCAAGTTTTTTTCACCTCAAGTCTGTACAACTCAACTCACTCAGACATGGCGTGTATGTGGACATAGTTTACAATGCTTGACGTAGATAGCAACATTTATCAAAAAACTAAGTTTTAAGAAGGTGGTGCAAATTACATAACCCTACCCTATATTTTGAATTTTCTGGCTATTGCCTATTTACTCTTGGTAACTTTTGCATAACTGGTAAAACGTAAGAGATAAAGCAAATCTTACTATACAGAAAGTGTAGATATGGTTAAAACATGAGTTTTGTCAAAATGCATTTTTTCTTCTTTTTTGTGGAGTGGACCATTTAGGAGGTATTCCGTGCTATTTGTGTGAGTTTTGCAATACTTTTTCTCAAATGGAAGGCCGTTATTTACTTTGTATCCCTTGGCCGTGCAAACAGAATGGAATTTCAAAGCTTTGACTATCGCTCAAAGTCTATTGTATTCCCATATTCCCCATAAAGCTACCAGAAAATTTACACCCAGATAACTTCTGCAAATGGCTATCTCGACTAACATGAAGAAGATAGAGGAATAGAGTTTGTAAGAATAGTTAGTGCAAGAGTAGTGCTACACGTCAGATTTTTTAATGTATGCCACAGACCAACATTTCCATACGTGAAGCTTTAATATGACATTGCTTAGTGATTAATGTTGCTTTATCTCTGCAATTAACATGATTCCGGTTATATCTAAGTGTCAATAACTTATGTTGAGTAATTTACTGTCCTTAACTCACTTTTCCTCTGAAGTCTTCATTTGACGTTGGATTAAACCATTGGTGTTTCGACAAGTTCATAGATACCTAAGTATGCTCCACTAATTAAATTCTTGAGATCCAGAAAGCAGGATTTTATAACTGCCTCTTGATATTAATTATTCATGCAGAATCTTCGAACATCATTAATACTGTTTTTCATTTTACTTCCTTTGCCCTCTCTGTCTCTGTCTGTGTCTCCCTCTCGTTTTTTCTCTCTCTCTTTCGCTCTTAAACCCATGCATATATTCATTAAGTTCTTGCCTTCTCTTAATATTTCTTATTCTTGAGGTATTCATAAGTAATGCCACGAGTGATTGTCAAATTATCGAATAATTCTCGAGTTATGCAGTGACTCGAGAATTTCTCAAGAGAATTTGATTGTTAGGAGTTGCATTTATTAAAAATATTTAAGATATTAAAGGATGATATAACCTATGAAAGGTTATTTAACTGCTGCATTGTAATTATTAACCTCTTAAAAGAAACGTGAAGCTCGAATACTTATATCGGCGTCCACTGGCACGGCCTACAAGATTCTTACATTGATGTTCCAATTTTTTAAAATGCTGACAATGTCAGAAGTTGGGGTATCTGCTGTTAATTTACAATTTCGTTAAATAGAAAATGTGTCAAACTGATTCCAAATATATTTCCTGTTGTATTCTGTATTAGATGCTTCACCGAAAAGTCAGCCATATTTGACATGTGATGAGCGGCTCTGTTACGCCAATATTACTTAAGCAGTTGTGCATCTGTAGCACAGTGCAGCTAGATTCTCTAACCTTATCATAACATAAGAAAAGCAGAGGAAGCGATAATCAAAAGTCATATGAGGTGATAATGAAATGTGATAAATTTTTCGCGAATGAAGGCTGTCATTGCTGAAATGTTAAGTTTTATGCACACGATTGGTTGATTTCAACCAGGTCACGAACGAGTGGAATAGTCATTTAATACTGATGCTAAGTGTTATAGTATAAAACAAGAAAAACAGGAACAAAGTCATCGCATTATTAAGCTAATAAGAACCAGAATATATGTCAGAACCAAAGAGCTAATCTCCTGATGAGGAGAAGAGTTATGAAATGTTCCGAAATAATTGTAACACAAATGAATCATATGCTTGGGAGTGAAATGCTTGCTAATAAACAAATGATACCTTCTTAACAATTAGTATTATTTTCTTCTAATTGACATTTAGGAAAATACTCCATTGATTATTACACAACAATGTGAGCACCTGAATTTCACGATGTTTAGTGTTGTGACATTTGGGTTCAGAAGACTAAGAATTTGTGAATTTTTAATTCATGTATACATCTTCTTTGAATAATTATTCCAAATCGCAAAATGCTCAGAGCTACTAGTGAAACACATCATTTTCTATTAAGCACAATTACATAGTACGGAAAACAACGATTGAAACGCAAGGTTCCAATTTCTTGTTGTTTTTAGTGTGGAAACAACTGCACTTCCACATACTACGTAACTGTATATTATGCAACGAGATCATAATGGAGCAATTAAAATGCGAGTTTCATAATATTCATATGAGCATCTTGATTGCCATTATACTCAGGTTTCATACGGCTATTTATGCTCGACCATGATCAAGTTTAAAACACTTGCCCAAAATGTTTTGAATATCCTACGCTGCATGTTACTGTTACTGGTGTCCAACATTTTAATCATGCATTTGTTATTCAATTGTACACCCGAGAATCGATAGTTGCACCTTCAACGGCGAAATTATTTATATATTGGCCTTGTCACAATGATACAGAGAGTATATATGCATAACCTTTAAGAAAGTAGACTTTCAGAAACGAGAAGACAAATTGAATTTATTAGAACGTTATTTACAATATTAGCACCAATGATTAAATAAACAGAGTAGCTTTATTTCATATAGGGAATCGATAATTTCGGTTTCAGCTGCGAGGAATGTGCGCAGACGACAAAGTATTAATAATCAATACTATTACTAATTATTAATTTATTACTATATCCAGACCTTTAGATTGGTGATTAACAGTGTTGTTATAAGGAGGTGCAACCATTGATTGATGGATTAGTAGTGTAGTTATGAACAGGTGCACCTTTAATTGGTGGATTAGAAGTGTAGCTATGAACGGGTGCACCTTTGATTGGTGGATTAGAAGTGTAGCTATGAACGGGTGCACCTTTGATTGGTGGATTAGCAGTGTAGCTATGAACGGGTGCACCTTTGATTGGTGGATTAGCAGTGTAGTTATAAACGGGTGCACCTTTGATTGGTGGACTACCAGTCCTGTTATGAACGTGTGCATCTTGGACTGGTGGATTAACAGTCTAGGTATGAGCAGGTTCACCTTTCATTGGTGGATTAGCAGTGTAGCTATGAACGTGTGCATCTTGGACTGGTGGATTAACAGTCTAGGTATGAGCAGGTTCACCTTTGATTGGTGGATTAGCAGTGTAGCTATGAACGGGTGCACCTTTGATTGGTGGATCAGCAGTGTAGCTATGAACGGGTGCACCTTTGATTGGTGGATTAGCAGTGTAGCTATGAACGGGTGCACCTTTGATTGGTGGATCAGCAGTGTAGCTATGAACGGGTGCACCTTTGATTGGTGGATTAGCAGTGTAGCTATGAACGGGTGCACCTTTGATTGGTGGATTAGCAGTGTAGCTATGAACGGGTGCACCTTGGATTGGTGGATTAGCAGTGTTGCTATGAACGGGTGCACCTTTGATTGGTGGATTAGCAGTGTAGCTATGAACGGGTGCACCTTGGATTGGTGGATTAGCAGTGTAGCTATGAACGGGTGCACCTTTGATTGGTGGATTAGCAGTCTAGTTATGAACGGGTGCACCTTTGATTGGTGGATTAGCAGTGTAGCTATGAACGGGTGCACCTTGGATTGGTGGATTAGCAGTGTAGCTATGAACGGGTGCACCTTGGATTGGTGGATTAGCAGTGTAGCTATGAACGGGTGCACCTTGGATTGGTGGATTAGCAGTGTAGCTATGAACGGGTGCACCTTGGCTTGGTGGATCAGCAGTGTAGCTATGAACGGGTGCACCTTTGATTGGTGGATTAGTAGTGTAGCTATGAACGGGTGCACCTTGGATTGGTGGATTAGCAGTGTAGCTATGAACGGGTGCACCTTTGATTGGTGGATTAGCAGTGTAGTTATAAACGGGTGCACCTTTGATTGGTGGACTACCAGTCCTGATATGAACGTGTGCATCTTGGACTGGTGGATTAACAGTCTAGGTATGAGCAGGTTCACCTTTGATTGGTGGATTAGCAGTGTAGCTATGAACGGGTGCACCTTTGATTGGTGGATCAGCAGTGTAGCTATGAACGGGTGCACCTTTGATTGGTGGATTAGCAGTGTAGCTATGAACGGGTGCACCTTTGATTGGTGGATCAGCAGTGTAGCTATGAACGGGTGCACCTTTGATTGGTGGATTAGCAGTGTAGCTATGAACGGGTGCACCTTGGATTGGTGGATTAGCAGTGTAGCTATGAACGGGTGCACCTTGGATTGGTGGATTAGCAGTGTAGCTATGAACGGGTGCACCTTGGATTGGTGGATTAGCAGTGTAGCTATGAACGGGTGCACCTTTGATTGGTGGATTAGCAGTCTAGTTATGAACGGGTGCACCTTTGATTGGTGGATTAGCAGTGTAGCTATGAACGGGTGCACCTTGGATTGGTGGATTAGCAGTGTAGCTATGAACGGGTGCACCTTGGATTGGTGGATTAGCAGTGTAGCTATGAACGGGTGCACCTTGGATTGGTGGATTAGCAGTGTAGCTATGAACGGGTGCACCTTGGCTTGGTGGATCAGCAGTGTAGCTATGAACGGGTGCACCTTTGATTGGTGGATTAGTAGTGTAGCTATGAACGGGTGCACCTTTGATTGGTGGATTAGCAGTGTAGCTATGAACGGGTGCACCTTTGATTGGTGGATTAGCAGTGTAGTTATAAACGGGTGCACCTTTAATTGGTGGACTACCAGTCCTGATATGAACGTGTGCATCTTGGACTGGTGGATTAACAGTCTAGGTATGAGCAGGTTCACCTTTGATTGGTGGATTAGCAGTGTAGCTATGAACGGGTGCACCTTTGATTGGTGGATCAGCAGTGTAGCTATGAACGGGTGCACCTTTGATTGGTGGATTAGCAGTGTAGCTATGAACGGGTGCACCTTTGATTGGTGGATCAGCAGTGTAGCTATGAACGGGTGCACCTTGGATTGGTGGATTAGCAGTGTAGCTATGAACGGGTGCACCTTTGATTGGTGGATTAGCAGTGTAGCTATGAACGGGTGCACCTTGGATTGGTGGATTAGCAGTGTAGCTATGAACGGGTGCACCTTGGATTGGTGGATTAGCAGTGTAGCTATGAACGGGTGGACCTTTGATTGGTGGGTTAGCAGTGTAGCTATGAACGGGTGCACCTTTGATTGGTGGATTAGCAGTGTAGCTATGAACGGGTGCACCTTTGATTGGTGGATTAGCAGTGTAGCTATGAACGGGTGCACCTTGGATTGGTGGATTAGCAGTGTAGCTATGAACGGGTGCACCTTGGATTGGTGGATTAGCAGTGTAGCTATGAACGGGTGCACCTTGGATTGGTGGATTAGCAGTGTAGCTATGAACGGGTGCACCTTGGATTGGTGGATCAGCAGTGTAGCTATGAACGGGTGCACCTTGGATTGGTGGATTAGCAGTGTAGCTATGAACGGGTGCACCTTTGATTGGTGGATTAGTGGTGTAGCTATGAACGGGTGCACCTTTGATTGGTGGATTAGCAGTGTAGCTATGAACGGGTGCACCTTGGATTGGTGGATTAGCAGTGTAGCCATGAACGGGTGCACCTTGGATTGGTGGATTAGCAGTGTAGCTATGAACGAGTGCACCTTGGATTGGTGGATTAGCAGTGTAGCTATGAACGGGTGCACCTTGGATTGGTGTATAGTAATATCATTATGAAGAGGTGGATATAGTGAGGTCCATTACAGGGACGTGTAAACGCTACATTATGGCATGATCGAGCATAAACGACTTTTAATGGCTAACCTGCAGCGTTCTACTCGTGCTAAGGGTAGCATAACATTAACGAAGGCATAAATTAATCCGATGTCAAAAAGCAAAGGTACATTAGAAGAAAATTTAATTTGGATATATGACCTAAAATTTTATTTATTTTCTTAATGTTGCAAGGATGAACATTTAGCTCTGAACCTATGCAGAACCTTCCAGTATTGAAGTACTGAAGTACTGGTACTGATTTTGAGAAATGGTGATCATCGACCAACTTAACTCCAGTGTCAGCCTTCTGTGAAGAGAGCTAACCGCTTTAAGATTGTCCGATGGTGGTATCAATCCAAATGCAGGAAATAAAGTCCAAGTTGTTTAATAAAGGCACTCTGAGAAGATAAAAAGTACTGAAATCTCATTTTATGTTTTTTATGTCAACGTAATTTACGATATTTCTGCTTTAAAGCTATATATGATTTAGGTGGTTTACTAGCTTTCAAACCAATTACACAGTATAGAAATTGGTGCTAAGTGGGAGCAGTACTCTGAATGGAAACTCCTAAATCGTTTAACTTAGGATAGAGACATTTTCATTTCGCGTTAGTATTGAGAAAGTGTTAACACTAGCCGCCTGCTAGACCTATTGGCCAGTGCGTTTACTACACACAGCACTAAAATGTTTCTTTCCATACGATTACTAGTTCTGTATGTGCTTTTTGGACGTCAATACATTAGTTAACCTGTGCTTATATTGCATAAATGTTAAAATGGGTAGAAGAAGTAATTTAAAGGTGCGGGTATTTAAAACGAATATTGATAACTAAAATAGCGCCCTCAACAAATAATGTACGTTCACTCGCAACCACTCCGCCCGGGGACCAACACCGCTCGTTAGAATAGAACCAAGCAGCCATGCCGACCTGCCTTGGCGTCGACCCTGCCCTTGTTAGGACGGACGCTACGCGTCAAGAGTAGCAAACAGGACCGCTTAGCTCCATGCCGCCGCTTCTATACCTAAGGGCACTCTGAGGATAACTGCACAGAGCCACCGACGCCGCCGCTACTGCGCCAGCTGTGGAGGAATCGGCCACTTCACCGGCCAGGCACTGTGCCCCCTGCATCCTTGCTGGAAGGCATCGCCTGTGCCACCACCGCAGCCACGTCAGTCGCCACAGCCACACACACCAGCACCAGCCAGCGCATCACCACCATCAACCTCAACTGGTGCAGCGACACCGGACGCCATTCAGGATCTCCATGCGGAGCTTCTGAACCTCGGTGCCCGTTTAGCTGCACTGGAAGAGATCATTTCATCCATAGACTAACTCCAAGACCTGCAAGCGGCACTCAGCGCAGAACACTTAAGGCAAGAGAGCACCACTGCTGGCGTTGACCCTCTGCAGGCATCGGGAGCCCAGTGGGCGTCATCACCACAACAACCACGTCAGCAGCAGATGATCCAGATGCCTCCAGAGCACCGGCGCTTCCTTGAACAGCGAAGGACGACGAAGGCACAAACACAAATTATCCTTTACCTTTCCTTATCTATCACCACCTTCGAATGCTTTAGGGCTGTGTCAGGTTCTTTCGCCCGCTTCCACCCACTGGACGACAGCTAACCAACTATACGCAGACTAACGGGGTTGCTATGCGGAACCGCACAAACTTTATCCCAAAATATCCTCTCTAAACTTCCACGACATTCCTATCCAGTGGAAGATTTTTAGTCGAGTAGTGCCATAGCGCCGATACACCCCTCTGTGCCCTTCAACACAGTGGAAGTCCTTAAATGGATTTTTGCTCCACTCGGAAAAAATACATCAACTCAGTTAAGCACAACTCCTGGTAACATAAGCAGCTCTGCTAGAGAACTTAAAAGACAATGAACAGCAGTACAGTCATTTATTAAGACGACTAAATGATAATGTGAATAAATTAACTGATTTGGAAATTGTATACCAAATATGTTAATATAAAAGTCGAAGAGCGTTGGAAATTTTGACAAACGACCACGCTGATCCAGCAAGTGAATCATGAAGGCACTGAAAACCCAGAGGCCTTTTTCTGGTAGTTGAAATGTTTTAGTTTATAATGCAGCTATTCTCAATTTCTGGAAGAGATATTGCTTTTAAACTTTCAGGACATTTGTTCCACTTTTTTATAATTTGGCACAGACCTGTTAGGAAATATAAATCATTGTTTGGTTTGCACCACAAATATACTGAACAAGGAAGTGAAATTCATGTTAATATACAAATTATATCTAATTAGAAAAATGTGTATAGCCGAAAGCGTAGTATAACTACTGTAAAAAATTCATCTTTGTGTTTATATCAACTTGAGAAAAAAGCAACATTGAATACGCCTAATTTAACATTGCAAAGCTAGTCTTCCGGAGCGTCTTAAGATACGAGATACCTATGTAACCCTCGTAGAGGCAATTTATCTCAAAGCGAGATTGGAAATCAAGCCCGTCGGTTTATCCAACAGCAGAAAATGAATGCAAAAGAAATTGTACATGTATTTAAGAAATCAAACACTACAAAAGGAGAACGTTAGGTTAACAGAGTGTAATAGGTAAATATGTAGAAAAGATTAAGCTAATCAAACATATAGTTTTCTCTGGGTAGCGATCAAACTATTTGTTTATGCCAACAAACTTGCTGCTGGTAAGTTCGATAAGCGGAAGATCCGTGATTCATGGCATTGAATTTTTCAGTCCTTTTCCACCTCTTAAGCAAACAAACTGTTTGAGGAAAGGAATGTAGGGATTAAGAAATTAGTTCCTATGTGCAAACTTTAAGTAGCTTACTGGCTTCATACCCTTAAAAACGCACGCAAACAGAAAGGTTTAACAGCGGTTTACAGTTATAATGGACTTCAGAAACCTAGACCTATGGCACCTTTAACTTCCGATAAATGCTTCAAGGATGTCTAGCGTTCCTAAAGTGTTCCAATGGCATTATTCTTATTCTTATTCTTATTAACATAAATACAAATTAATCGCTTTATAATTTTCATAATGCCTTTATCGATTCTTCAGTGATTGTTGTCAGTGTCCTTACATCACTTTCTTTAAAGAGTCCATTCATGCATAACCAACACTTCCTACGAAGTCGGTTACAGGTTCTGAGAGGTAGCTCCATTATCTACCTACGACTCTTCGACCTAGGGGCAACCTACGGGCCTGACTCAGCCTTTGATGAGACACAGCTTCCTTAATCTTTATTGATGTACCCTTGAGACTTCACTCTTCCACTTGTTTTGGAGGATGTGTTCATTAATCCCAAGCTATACAATAAAAATTAACATATCTCTTACGGGTTTGTTTAAGCAATATAATCTGTATGTTTCTGCGGTTTCATCACCTCTGTGAATGAATTGCTTTCTGGTTATAAGAAGTGCTTATTTTCTACCTGCAAGGATGGAGCAGACCATGTAAGTACATGATGAAAACACGAGATATTCATAACACCCGTAATTTCCAGTTTTTTACATCTTGTATTATTAATGCCTAATATCGAGATCAATATCAACAAACACAACAAATAACTGGGCGGTAGCAAATTTGCAAACCTGATTCCTTCATCATCATCATCATCATCATCATCATCATCATCATCATCATCATCATTATCATCACCTTATCACAGATTGGCTAAATCAAAATGTGCCAATTCAGTGCATGTGTTATAGCGAATTTTATAAATGATAATAAAAATATGGTACTTATCTAGCCCCGCTTTCAGATGAGATTTGTAGCGGCGTAGCTACAGTCGTCTAGCTGGATGACGCCCTTCTATTTCTCTGGTCGCTGTGACAGTTCCAAATGTGAAATAATTTTATCTGCCGTCTTGATTCCTCGTTGCCGTTGACAATAAGTCACACATTATTTGTGAAAATAGTTGTTTATTCCCCTTTTTACTATCAAGATGCTTTATAATCTGTTCGTATCGTTTTACAACTTAATGTTCACATAAAGTATCTCTATTTTCTTTTCATCTTGATTTTTCATCGAGATTGTTGATAAAACAAATAAAGGTCCTTCACAATGCCTGTATACATTACACTTGAATTTGAGGACCAAGAAATGGAAAGTGACTCAGTGTAATTGCTCTGCTTCTTCTGGATGAATCCAAATCCCTCTTTCTTTTGGTTATCATCATTTGTTACACATATATGTTACCATTTATTTATTTCCTTGATTCCAGCAACTTGTCCCTTGCAGTTGGCGGTAGCCTCCTCTGTAGGAATAGTCTTATTCAGTTAACATATGTGTAAACTATCGGAAGTTGATCTTGCTTATTTTGTCTGAGACCAGAGTCACAGTAGAGCCACATCTAAGAATTTCCGTCTCTCATGATGACATTCCTTTTAATCACTTCCGTGGCCGGATAGATTTAATATCTACAGAGGATGGAATCAGTTTTAAAATGTTAACTGGATTCCTGTCTAGTATTAGCATTTAGTATTCTTTTTGTGTAACTCCAGTCTTTTTTAGAGGTACGAGTCAAAAATTCTGCTAAATTTTGCCCAGAGCAACAACCCTTTTATAAAAAAAAAGGGCTAAAAAGCGGCTGCAATGACGTTTGTCACAATATAACTCACATAAAAATGCCGAACGAAGTTCTCTTCATTCTCATTAAGTTTTATAAGATTCAAAAGCTGTTAGAGATATAGGAAGCAGCTTTTTCTTTCCTTCTTTCTTTATTTCTTTCTCTTTCTTCTTTTCATTCTTCTTTCTTTACTTTCTCTACTAGTAAGCAGAGGAAATATTCTATTCCACCCAAAATTTCGATGGCGAGATTTCACCGGAAATATATGTGTTGAGGCCCCCTAAATAAAAAAGCATTTTTAGAAAAAGGTCCATGTGTGTGTGTGTGTGTGTGTGTGTGTGTGTGTGTGTGTGTGTGAGAGAGAGAGAGAGAGAGAGAGAGAGAGAGAGAGAGTCTGTGGACAGCCTAACTCAAAAAGCGAAAAGTCGGTTAAAAACCGAAGTTGGTATTTAAGTTTAATTTCTTTCGAGGATACGACACGAAGATTTTGAAGAAAATTGCGCCACTCTAAACTACCCTTTACATGGAAAATTTTTTGAAATTTTTTATTTTCTTGAAAATGGCTCTAACGATTTTGATTAAAATGGTAGGTATATATTTAAGATATTTTTATGAAAAATGAAATTAATATTTTTAATTTTCTTGCTATAGTTCTATGTAGTCCTGTTTATTCTGGATGATTTTTTAATAACTCGCCAACCGTCAGAGATAGACAAAATGTAACTATACAAAAATGAAGAAGTCGCTAAAACGCACAATTTATGTCCGAATAAATTTGTTTGTAGCGTGAACCATTTCGGAAATAGGCATAATTTGTTATTTGTCAGAATTTTCCAAAACTTAAAACTTTCGTCAAATGGAACAAAGTTATTCATTTTTATAAGCTACCCGTGCAAAGAGAATGAAATTTGAAAGCTTAAAAGATTTTACTATCCCTCAAAGCCTACTGTATTCTAAGATTCCCCTTGCACCTACGAGTAAATAAGCAAATGTTTATCTCAACTAACACGAAGAAGATTTAGAAATAAAAGTTTTTAAGAATGATTAGTAAAGAGTAGAGAAAGTTATGTGAGTGCAACACATCCGATTTTTCTTACTTTCTCTACTGATAAGTAGGGGAAGTATTGTATTCGACCCAAAAATTCGATGTCGAGATTTCACCGCAAATATATGTTTTGAGGCCCCCTGAATTAAAAAAAGCATTTGTAGAAAAAGGTCAGTGTGTGTGTCTGTGTGTCAGTCTGTCAGTCTGTGGACAGCATAACTCAAAAACGAAAAGTCGTTTAAAAACCAAAACGGGTGTTTAAGTTTAATGTCTTTCAAGGATGCGACATGAAGATTTTGAAGAAAATAGTCCCACCCCTTTACATGGAAAATTTTTCGAAAATTTTGATTTTCTTGAAAATGGCTCTAACGATTTTGATTAAAATGTCATATGTTTGAGATATTGTGATGACAAATGAAATGTATATCTTGAATTTTCTGGCTATAGCCCCTGCAAGTCATGTTTACTCTGGACGACTTTTGCATAACTGGTAAACCGTTAGTGATAGACCAAATCATACTGTACAGAAAATGTAGATCTTGCTAAAATACACAATTTATGTCTGAATAAATTTTCTTGTGGGGTAAACCATTTCGGAGATATTTCTTGTTATGTGTGTGAGTTTCGGAAAACTTAGAACTTTCGTGAAATGGATCATCGTTGTTCATTTTTTTAGGTTAAATGTCCAAAGAGAAAGGAATCTCAAAGATTTAAAAGCTACAAAGCCTACTGTACTCCAATATTTCCCTTGCACCTACAAGGAAATAAGCAATAAGATAATTTGTACAAATGTTTATCTCAACTAACAAGAAGATATAGGAATAAGAGTTTGTAAGAATGGTTAGTACAAGTCATGTGAGTGCAACACATCAGATTTTTCTTTTTGTGATCAACAAAGAGAACGGATTTCAAAGTCATTACACTCTTAAAAGATTTTACTATTACTTGAAGCAGGCACCGGCAGGGATAGCCCGATCGAGCCTTGCTCTGCCTTGCTACTAGCTTAGAGCTTCAGCGTGGCCCTTGGTTTACGTCAGTGGCGTGCTTTATTGATGGCACAATTAACCATACCGCAGGTCAAATTAACCTGAAAGTTTATTGGTACTGAACGAATATTCTACATTTATAGCATTACAAAGTGCGTATATGCAATTTATTATTGCAATAAAATAAATAAAATAAATAAAATAAATTATTATTGCAATATTTATTCCAATTTATCAGACAATTTATCATACATGGTTCTTTGTTACACTTGCGGCAGAATACTTTCGTTCTATATATCACTTGAATTTAATTATTTTATACCTATGTTTTCAGTGACAACATAAAAACAGAAATGACTTTTCTACATATAACTGATGAACTCGTGAGAGGAACATAGTTATATTTCCTAATATAAAAGCCCAAAGCAAATAATTAGAACAGTTATAAGTCTAACGAAATTATGCATAAGTAACATACTCGTAAATTATAAAATACAAGAAAATTAAACTGCAACTTAAGTTAAATGCTTTATTTCTTGTTGGTTTGTTTTCTGTTGACCAGCCTATAAATATTTGGGGAGTATTTCGTGCTGCCTTAATTCTAAGTACTGCATTAAGATTTTTATAATGAACGCATATACCTATATTGCTGTGCCAAACGTTGAGCCCTTACTGCGACCCACTGCTGTAATGTGACTAATAGCTGCTCGGCAAGCAAGCTCTTGGCAGCATTTACTGCCCTAGTCTACTGCCCAAGTCTAAAGTAGTGACTGACTTAAAGTCTACTATGCTCTCCTATTACTAATGTATTTATCAGGAAATACGCAGACAACGTCTGCGAATATCTGTCTCGACTAACTTGAAGTAGACACATGAATAAGTGGTCTCCTTATCGCGGTGGTGGCGCTAGTGCTTACTAAGCGGGATCTCGGCCAAGGATTTTCTCCCACTGGGACACCTGGTCTGAGATGCACTCAGCCTTGTTACATCCCAAGGGGCTAATTGAAGAACTATTTGATTGAGAAAAGTAGCGGCTCCTGATTGCCAGGACCGCATATTCCGACCACTTTACACCCTGCAGTACTGCACCCTAGTCATAACCCCTGTGGTGGACAGAAGTGGGGGATGTAGCGGCCGGGCGGCATGTCAAGAGTATAGAAAGTCATGTGAGTGCAACACATTATATGTTTTATTGTTATTCCAAGTTGGATATGATTTTAGAGTTTGCTATTTACACAATAAAGCGACCGTATTTATAAACAGTTTATGTCGAATTACTTTTCTCGCTGTATTTGTGGATAAGTCTGCTAGTCTTACTAAATGATTTAATTCCCACTGACTTTTTGTGGGCATTGCAGAACGGATCAAACAGAATGAGCATCGTGCACTGAGTAGATATTGGAATTTGCAAAACTTGTAAAGTATTATCGAACGCTATTCGTGGCAAGGAGCATTTAGAAACATGCAAGTCGAGTTGTTGAATTTCTAGTAAGGATATTTAAACCGAAGATGCTTTAACGTTTAAGAGTTCCCAGCTACTTTTCTAGTTTTCCTAGTTGTGAAGAAATATACCGGGTGAAAGGGAAGTCATTACATTAATTTAAACTTGTGGTAGATCTCGGTATTTGGAACACATTTTGTATCTTAGTTTTTGTCTTGGATATATTTTAGTTTTATCGAAAACCACCTGGCAACACTGCAGATTGTGTGGGTGGTCACTTTCCCTAGCTCCGTACATAAACAAACAGCGTAACGGTGCGTTTTAAAAACAAACTCATGCCGTGCCTTGTTCTTCCGTGTTTACTGTGACAGTGTAGGCCAATCACAAGCGTTAGCTCCTAAAACATTACCGAAAACGAAACTTGTTTACATCCACAAACCAGGTCAATTACCTGACCAACCTCAACGCAACGTTGTCGAGTTACGTCATCTCTGAAGTAGCAGCTCAGAGTATTCCTTTACATCTTTTAAGTGATTAATTATTTCGAAACCCTATGTGATGTCCATTAATTACTACCGAAGCTATGTCAGAAATAAGTTACTCTACGCATCTTACAAGTAACAAACTGTTAGCTTTGCACATTATTGTGGCTTTACGGATCCAACTTGGATAAACAATTGTTTATTTTTTCGAAATCGGCTGATCAAAGAATAAAATGCCATTTGACATTTTTGTTTGTAATGCTTCTATGAAGTACATATTAGAAGGGATGTAAATACTTCACTTCCACCCTGTATACATATACATAAGTACATATATGTATACTATAATAATATTATTAATAATAAATAATAATGATAATAATAGTAATAATAATAATAGTAGTAGTAGTAATAATAATAATAATAATAATAATAATAATAATAATAATAATAATAATAATAATAATAATAATAATAATAATAATAATAATAATAATAATAATAATAATAATAATAATAATAATAATAATAATAATAATAATAATAATAATGATGATGATGATAATAACAACCCAAGGCGCAACACCCCTTTCCCACTGCCCCGCCACTGCCTGCCCCACCTCTACCTACCACAGACGTCATGAATGGGGTGCAGTACTGAAGGGTGGTACATGGTCAGTGCCCCGATCCCTCAAGGCCGGTTATGAGGTCGATGCAACCAGGGCCACTACGTTTCAATCAAGTAGTTCCTCAATTTCCCCTTCAGGGACCTAACGAGGCTGAGTGCATCCCGGGCCAGGTCTCCCAGCGGGAGAAAATTCCCACGCTGGTACCGGGAATCGAACCCGGGTCTCCCGGGTGAGACTGGTCAACCTGTGGATTGAGCAGTTATGCAACCTCGGGTTTTACAGCCTATTTCTTAAACACGGTATGTTGAATAATACGATAGTTATCACCAGCTAGATGCGTAGTAGACTTACGTGATAATGACGTCAGCTGGTGTAGAAGTCACTAGGCGGCTAGCCACTTGCTCTGACTGAAATCACAGTCTTTGTGAGGACTAGTGATAGTATAGCTCGCGGAATTGTTTTAGAACACTGAAACATTTAAATGTAACTTACGTTCAGTAGCAGTATAAGTTTTGGAATCAAAATGTAATCAAATTAAGAGTTGTTTTTCTCCAATTAGGGGTCTAGATAGATTTCATAATCATCCCTTACCAACTACCGTGAAGTAGAGAATAAAATCTTAGCTTTTTGGACGAGGTATTAAGTCTGAGAATCATGAACGGGATGTTAGCGTTACATTAAGTGCAACCATGATCAGCGAAATCGAAAGTGACAATAAAGAGGCAGAAGAAGTAGTGGAAGAACAAAGGGATTTAGAAAAGTGACAGCGGGAATATAAGAATTAAGAGTACTTTTCCAGTGTTATACATCTTTTTGAACAACTACATCACTTACAAGAAACAAACAGTAACACAGGCACATCTTCCCAAAATGTGTAACTTTTAGAAATGGTGACAGGCATGTTGCATATATGTAGATTAAGAAAATCAAAACCAGATGAAATTACTTCGTTATCTGGGACATATACAAGCTACATTCCTGCAGATAAATCGTGGCTTTCGTCGCTTTCAAGGGGAACACTAATTAAACCAACTGAGCAGTGGCTTCACGTCGCCATTAGTCTAGAGCAAGACCTCACTGGGTTTCATGATAACCCAAGTGGCTTAAATAAATGTACAAAAGCAATGAAGACCCTCATTGATAAATTAACGTCTATATATCTACATATAGAACAGTACGCCCTAGAGTTTTGTTCGATTGCACAAATTTACTAGGCTGAAGAACATGAACAAGAGAAAATCAGAGAAATGTTCGGAAACACAGTGATTTGGCAAGAAACAAATGAAATAAAATGAGGAAAGTGTGCTACAGCTGAATAAACAAAGCCATACGTGACACAGAAAACACAATATTTTATTGTACACTCTTTGTTTTCGCAAGACTTACTATTCTGTATTATTGAATATTTTTATTTAACATTTTAAACACTTGCTCCTTTGCCTTCAATAATTTAAATCTAATGGTTAGAGCTGAACAAATTTATACGTTTTATTAGCATTTTTTTTTTTTTTTTTATTTTTATATATATATATATATACCGAAAATCTGCATCTGTAACTTTAGGCAGCTATTTTTATGAGACCGATGACCACGGCTGAGTAGCTATAGCTATATATACACCGCATGACGTCACGGAGAGCGTGTGCTACAGAGAAGCCTGCCCTTATTACTCAACATACCGTGGCAGTCAACTGCATTGTGTCATATCAATTTCGGCCGAAATGACTGTTTTGTACCACTATGAGTGAAGTGACTTGCTCTTGTAGCGCAACAATTCCTGCATTGGTCTTCACTGGTGGACATCCCAGTTTAAATTCTGTAACTTGAAGGTAGTTTTATTTTTAGTAAACTTGTCTAGAACTGATAGTTTGGAATAGAACTGTCGTTTTACTTAATTAGCTTTGAATTTCGTTCTTAATGCATGGGTTTTGCCTGATATAATTTTAGAGGGCTTAAGAGAAGCTGCTTCAAAATGAGTGCACTTATGCACGTTTTGCCATAAAGTATTTGATTGAGAAGCATGTTGTGGGGGACTGTACCTGTCACAACTCCATATACACAAGGTTCACTCACCGATCATAAGAAGAAGTTACATGAGGCACATAAAATAAGGTAGCTAATTGAATGAACCGGATCGCAAATAAGCCAGGATACTGCTTAACGGGCTGGTTCTCCGACCTCAAATAGGATCAATTATCTGGGCTAAAATTACCTTGCTTCTACACCGCCATCTCTTTAGCAGAATCCTAGCCTGAAGATTATCCATGCGAAACATGAAATGTGGTGGGCGGAAATAGCTGCTATATTACACGGCTTATCAAAAGGCAGCTCTACAACCTGCATCGATGTGCCTACATAACTACTGTATTACCTGAGTGAGGCGTTGGAGAGAAATTCTTTTATAGCTCACATATTTCTCCAAATTGAGATAAGTGGCAAATTACCACCGTTGCCCACGTTCCTACCAAATTGAGAAAGTAACTGTGTAAAAAACACGTATATACGAATAAAAATAACACGTTTGTAAATTTATTTGAGAGAAGAATGAACCATCATTCGCAGTAAAAGAACATTCATAGGCAACAAGAGTGTTAAAATTAAGTTACCTACTGCTATTTTTTCCACAAACATTTGCTTACCAAAGGTTGCAAGGGCTGGTAAAAAGTTTTGGAATTTAATATTTGCAGAGTTTATACAACTCTAAGTTGTCTGATATGATGCTTTCACATGAACTGCCTCAATCAATCGCAAATTTTCATTTATGCTTTTGTGTGATTTGATCCAAAAACCACATATGTAGGCTATGTTTCTGACAAATGAAATACATATCTTGAATTACCTGTAAATAGCCCCTGAAGTCCTCTTCATTCTCAATATCGTTTGCGTAACCGTGAACGAGAGACAAAGTATTACAACACAAAATGAACACTTTTTTGTAGAGTCAACCATTTCCAAAATATTCCTTGTTATTGATTTGTATTTTAAAATGATTATACTTTTGTTAAATGGGAAGCTGTTTTCTCTGTCAGCTTTGGAAAAGGAATGGAATTTCAAAGGCATTACATAGTGACCTGCTCTTAAAATATTATAATCTTATTGGTCTCTTAAACCCAACTGTATTCATCAATCCCGTTGTACCTACATGGAAATATATCTGGACTAATATGAAGTAGACAGAAGAATACGCTTTTTAAGAATAGTTTGTGCAAGAGTGGGTATAGAAGTCATGGAGCACCTACAACAAATTGATTTTTAATTTCTGTTTTTTTCTAACGTAGGAGCTGGTTGAACAGATACAAACTTGCAATCAAAATTATTAGAGCTGTTTCGGGAATATCAAACTTTTTGAAAAATTGTCCACGTAATGGGTAGTCTGAAAAGTTTCGTGTTTAGCCCTTGGAAGGTGCTAAACTTAAATACTGGTATTTAACCAATTTTTAGTTCTTTAACTTTACTGTTCACACACACACAAACACACACACTCAGACACACAAACACCTTTTTCTCAAGATTCTTTTTTTTTAGATTCAGGGGGCCGCAAAACATGTATTTCCCGGAAATCTCGATGAAATATGTGGGTGAAAAATCCAATAGTTCCCTCTTGTACGTATGCAAATAGAGTTTTTTCCCCTTGATTCACCGAAATATACATCTCCGGTGATAACTGGACATGGAAGTTTGTGCTCGAATTACCGAACCGGACTCGCGGAGTGATGCTGGCTGCTTGGCGGGGCCTGGCGCCGGGATGTAGAGATCTCAGCACTTGTTCGGGACTTCCGCACGTCTCTGGTGGGCCTGTCTAGATGCGAGTCTGATGGTACCCCTTCGGTTCCCTCATTTCATCCCTGCCTCCTGAGGGGTGCTAGCCACAATAGATCTGTGTAAGTCGTCGTGAGTGTGTGTCCCCCTCTGTACCTCTACCCTTTACCTTTCCCTTTGTGTTTGAATACAACACCTGTTCTATCTAACTTCCTTGGTAGTCATAAGAAACGTTATTTAACCTATCTTTATTATTTATATAAACTTGTATAAATATATAGATAATACCTGTGTAACTCTCATGCTTATAAATAGTTATTGGTTTTCTTTTATTTAAGTTTGTTCGATAATTTGATGACATAACAGTTCATGATTGATCTCCAGTATTTAAAATTTTGTTCATTACATCGGTTTTCAATTAATGTAGTTTTAATTCATTTTAGGCATTCAGGAACAAGTGGCTCAGTAGTGTCTTAGCTATTTTACCATTGACACCGCAACAATTATTAGTCCTTAAAACAATGATCAAGCTCTGAAGCGGTGTCGATAACTATTGAACCTATTACTGCGACTGCGTCTTCTTTTATGATACTTATGTTTTAGGTATCAATTACAACAAATTGCTCGTATGCCAGTATTTTATCTGTCATTACTACGTACTTGCAGTAAGCAGAGGATTGTGTTCGATACCAGTATTTCATCGGAGGTGCATGTTTTGAGACTCCCATTTTTGTTGCTTTCTTTCCTTTACAAATTCTAAGTAGTTTATGTCCCAGGTTTAAGTAACCTTTGATATGAGATCCCCTTGTGGTCTACTGGGAAAGTACGAATCGACTGGGAAATTTAATGTCAAGTTGGCAATTTGGCCATGGTAGCTTAGTGGTTAAAGCAGCCGCTCGATAAGCGGGTAATTCGTGGTTCAAACCCTGGCATTGAAATTTTCAGTGCTGATTCCACCTCTTAAACATTGCCCACACACGGCTTATGTGTTTGAAAACACCAGCAGTAAGCTTGTTGGCATAAATAAGTGTTTATACGTGATTAACAAATTAACAGCATCCTTGTTTCAGGCTGTGTTACTAATGGTGACACTGTGAATGAAATTTAGTGGCAATCTTTTTTGAGAGTTTAACTTCTCTAATTGAGTTGTTAAACCAGGCAACGCAACCAAACTGCCCTCTGGGTTACTGCGCAGACATTCTACCCTTTACAACACAGAAGCAGGCAGCTTGTAAACTTGTAAGCTTTATTGATTATTTAGTGCTAAAGTTCATCTTAATATTTCATTTTGCGGGCTTAATGTATGCAAACTTAGTTAAGTGGATGTATGATCGTTACCATAAAAATTTCTTCAAAGGAAACCTCCCGGTTTCACCGCTAATCAGTCCGGATTCTGATGCTAGAAAATTGCGTAGAATATACTCTCAACAAGAGGTGCAAGTTAAAATACTAACTACGGACATGTTTCATTTTGAAAGGCTTTAATTAAAGCTGTAAGTACTATGTGGTTATTATAATCTGCCATCAAGGACGAAGGAACACTTAATAAGTTGACTAGGAAAATTGTGCTTTCAGCAACACAGTTATGGAGAGGAGAATATGAAAACGGCAGAGTTAATTTTATTACACCAAGGGCGACGTTTCAAAGAACAGGTAGTAGTATCCTTGTGTCATATTTCCACTCTATCAGAAACTAGCATAAGACGGTTTTGTTTTGAAACTATAAATAATGCACATATTCTTCTACCATACATATTAATATTTTGTATTTAATAAGCAACACCTTTTCTAATATTTGATAGAGCTTCGTTTTCAACCTAAGGCAGGTGTATAAATAAGCTGACGGAAATGTTGACAATGAACTCAAATATAACGGTGTCAAAGTTGTAAACTTCCATTTGATTACGTTGGTTGAACATTAAAAACTAGTGATACCACATGTTATACTAAAGCAGTGATGTCCATCTTTTGAGGTTGGATTTGCTTCCTGCTACTGTACGCGGACTTTGCCACTCAGCCGTGCATTGTGTTGCAGTGGCAACTTGGTTACATGTAGTTGCGTTTGATTTATAAAAACACTTTCAGTCATGTTTACTGATGACTTCTTCGGTACTGTTCACGTTTAACAAGTCCATTAATAAATATGTATTTGGCGAAAAAGTC
This sequence comes from Tenodera sinensis, assembly GCA_030765045.1. Lineage (NCBI taxonomy): Eukaryota > Metazoa > Arthropoda > Insecta > Mantodea > Mantidae > Tenodera > Tenodera sinensis. The sequence continues at coordinate 113,397,772 of CM060965.1, read as the reverse complement.
GAAGTACATAGCCTTAGAATATCCACTAACTGATCGTCGGGTAATTCATTGCGATTCAGACTTTTAATATACTTCAATTTGGAGAAACTCTGTTCGCAAATATCTGTAGAGTCATACTCACTATTCTTGCAAGTGCTTATTTCTCTATAAGCTACATTTTAATCCACATAAGCATTCTCAGATATTATCTCATTGCTAATTTTATTGTAGTTGCAAGAGGAATATGGAAATACAGTAGGTTTAAACTATACTAAAATGATTTAAGAGATGCTAGCTATGTGATACATTTGAAATTCCGTTTTGTTTGCAAACCAAGAGATAAAAATATAAATAACATATTCCCATTTAGAAAAGTACAAGTACTGGCAAATTCAAACAAAAAATAAAGAATATTTCGGAAATAGTTCACTCAAAAGAAAAAATAAGGTTTGACATAAATTGTATGCTTTAACCGGATTTATATTTCTTATTTAGTAAGCTTTTATCCGTCTCTCACTGTTTACCATTTATGCAAAAATCATCCAGAATTAAGAGGCCTCCTGTGGACATTTCCATAAAATTCAAGGTATGACTTAGAAACTGCCACGGAGTTGCCTATTTGTGTCCGTCACTAGATACTGACTCTGTCCCTCCGGAGGAGAGTGGGGAATAGCCGTAAGCGTCTCCAAAGAGACAACGTTGGACATCGCTGCACTAAAGAGTTATCCATATATACCGGGTGAATCTTCTCATCCTGCGGATTGGTAAGTAGGCAATCCTGCATTTTACAGACGACGAGAAATGCAGGTGCTAACACCGCACTTACTAGTCCGCTGATTACGGATACGGTGGTGCTCCATTGTTAACGTGCTCTAGTAGTGCAATAGCTGCCATACTGAAAAGTCATGTTGGAGGTCGAAAGTTCAACTCATACCTGCGAATAAATGTTCCAGCCGTTCGTGCTCCTATGGCACAATATTTTCACATAAAAAGAAACTTCAAACGCCTATTACAATCATATGGAGGAAATGGGTAAATTATAAAGGTTTATCTGTGTGATGGTCCGACACAATGTCATAATCACTGCTAGATGCACCACTTTGCGAACCAGAGAGGTTCACAACGAGCATTATATGGTCCTGCAAACGCTATCTAGCGTGAATGTACATACGTGCTGCATTTTGTAAACTCTCAGAACCATTTTATTGGCTTTCTTTTGCATCAAAAAATAGCTTTAAGTTGCAAAATATTATGCAATGATGCCATATATTTGTGAGTTATAATTACAATGTTATTATGCATTTATTTATGATGTTCATTAAAGTATATTCTAACAAGTAACAATTTATGTTTTAATGAAATTCACATAAGCTAATTAAGTAAAAGGACAGTTATATTCCCTAACTATTAGTTCTATACAAGTTAACAAGGTACCTTCAAGTTACAGAATTCAATGATCAATGCAGAAACTGTTGCGCTACGAGAGCAAGGCACTTCACGCACAGCGCTGCAAAACAGTCATTTCGGCCGAAATTGATATGACACAATGCAGTTGACGCCCATGGTATGTTGAGTAATAAGGGCAGGCTTCTCTGCAGCACACGCTCTCCGTGACATCATGCGGTGTATATATAGCTATAGCTACTCACAGCCGTGGTCATCGTTCTCACAATAATAGCTGCCTCGAGTTACAATCGGTATCAAATAAATTGCTAATAAAATGTATAACTTCGTTCAGCTCTAACCGTTAGATATAAATTATTCAAGGTAAAGGAGCAAGTGTTTAAAGTATTAAATAAAAATATTAAATAATAGAGTCTAGTGAGTCTTGCGAAAACAAAAAAGAGTGTACAATAAAATATTGTACGTGATCTAATGTTTTCTGCGTCACGTATGAGTTTGTTTATTCAGTTGTAGCACACTTTCCTCATTTTATTTCATTTGTTTCTTGCCAAATCACTGCGTTTGTTTCCGAAAATTTCTCTGATTTTCTCTTGTTCATGTTCTTCATGCGCATTCAAACAAAACACTGTACAACGTAGTGCTCTATATGCAGATATATAGACGTTAATTTATCATTGTTTTTGGACGTTTATTTAAGCTACTTGGGTTATCATGAAACCCAGTGAGATCTTGCTCTAGACTAATGGCGGCGTGAAGCCAATGCTCAGTTGGTTTAATTAGTGTTCCCCTTGAAAGCGACGAAAGCCACGATTCAACTGAAGGAAAGTAGCTTGTGTAGGTATGTCCCAGATAACGAAGCAATTTCATCTGTTTTTGATTTTCTTAATCTATATGCTTCATGTCTGCAGCTAAAAATGGATTCTTATCTAGAGTGCAACGATCGATGGGATTAGGTATTCTGGTAAGTTTAATTAAAATAAGATTAAAATGTGGTTTGAATATAAAACATGAAATTACACAAGCAGCAGTGTGCATATTGTGTTTTCACGGACTTGTTGAATCAACAATGAAGAAAGACAAAACAATTGGCATACGATTCAGTGTCACATTTGAGCGTAATACTACAATAAAAAGAAACAAAACACATAAGAAACAATACAACGCGAATCATTTAGCAGGAAAATTTAACACCGATCCAGTGACGCGCCTGAGATGTAAGATACAAAAGAGTTATCTCTTCTGCCTACTACTATTACGTTGTTTGGTATATTGTCACTTGGAATAAATAAAATTTTCACTGGTGGAGGAATTTTTTAATCAAATAACTGTTTTTTGAGCTATTATTAAATTCGAAAATGCTACTCGCATCCCTAATCTTTATTTTTGTAGCTGAGACTTCTGGAGCAGTATTATTATCTGAAATGAAATAAAAGAGACCACTGAATTTTCCGGAATAGAATAATAAACTTCAAAGTATTCACTTTAAAAGTCTTGTGGGTAGTATTCCCACGAATTCCTTTACTCCCTTTTATATAGCCCATTCAAATTCAAATCTGTCATATGCACTTCTTGTTAATGGAGATAAATATTCATTACACATTTACGCATCTTTTCAAATGCGACACTGTGTGATGGCTTTGAGATTACAGTGTCTTTGCATGAGCACATAAAGAAAACTAAAAAATGAGAATAACGATTTGTAGTTGAGAGAAAGTATACAGTATATCAAAATTGAAACCAATAACGGAGAACATCTCAAAGCATAGTTAATGTTATTAAATTTGGTTTTATTTCACAAAAGTTATGTGCTTTAATGATATCTACATTTTGGTGTAGTAATATTTTGTATAGCTCTTACGGTTTACCATTTATACAAAAGTCAATCAGAATAAACAGGACTTCACAGGCTATTTCCAGGAAGTCCCAAATAGGCATTACGTATATTTGCTTCATGGAAATACGTTAAACATATATTTTAATCAAAATCGCTATAAATGTTGAACAAATAAAAAATACTGAACATTTTTCCATGTAAATGATCGTTGTAGTTGTGGGCGTTTTTGAAAATGTTGTTGCCTCCTTAGAAGATAGTAAGTTAAATATCACCTTCAGTGATTAACCGATTTTTTTCTTTTGAAATTAAGCTATTCAAGACACAGAGATACACTCACAGCACTTTTTGTCTAAACATCCTTCTTTTATGTTCCCGGGCAACCTCAAAACATACCTTTTAGCTAAAGACTCGACGTCGAATTTTTTGGTAAGATATAGTATACTTCCCCTATCTACTGTAAACACGAAGTAGAGAAAGTAAAAGTATTGGAAACGCTACAATAGGGGAATTCTGTTTTATAACAATAACATAGATTTACACATTTGTTGGATTCAATTGTTAGAAACATATTTAATTTGGTTTGATATTGTGCAGTGAAGTTAAATTTCAAACTTTCGTTTGAAACATATTGTAAACCACTTTTTATTGAGTTGTGGATTGTTAAAATTCCTTGCACATATGTGTTGCATTGTATTATTCATGTGAAGAAAAATCTGAACGACTTCGTTTATATCATAATTCAGTCCACAATTATCCTACTAGGACTTCAAACCATTTACACCTAAGAAGGTGTAAGTTCACCAAGACAAAATAACTTTAAAACTGTCGGTCTAAAGTTATTTAATGGTTCTCCTGATTCTCTGAGAAACTCTTCCATTGGTCATTTCGAAACGAAGATAAGTGTTTTAGTTTATAATCCTCTTATAAGGTCCAAGAATTTTATTTTATTGTTTGGATATAAAACAATTTTGGTTTATTTTACATCTTGACGCTGCTATTCATGTGCATGTGATTGGCAATAAAATGTGTAATCTAATCAAAACACTCATTTAACACACCAACGCTGACTCCTATTCCATATAGAAAATGTTTGTTCCTGGACTTTCTGTAACTCGCTTTCTTTCCTCCTACCTAACTTATGTAAAATGGAGCAAGAATAAATTATATGGTTTATCGTTTTATAAAAAGTATGTATTGATCCTAATAACACTGAATGCTTTTGAAAACCTTGAAGCAACCAAGTTCCAACATTTCAAATAGCAGGCAGGAGTGATTGTGGGCGCTAGTTAAGTAACGCTTCCTTTCTTGCTTAATAATGCATTCAGATATCGAGGTGACGCGGCATGTTGAAAGCCCTTAGGGAAATGTATGAAAACGAAATCTTTAGTAAGCGGACATTAACATTCAGGAATATAGCATAGCAATAATTACAGGCTTCACTGCCGTGGCTTTCAGTTGCAGGAATTATATATACCACCTTCAGAAGTTGGCGACATGTCACCTTGGGGCAGTGCAATGCTTTCAGTAGCAAGAATCTTCCATCTCGCATTTACTATCAGTCTCCTCTAATTGCACTTGGAAATGACCTTAGTGCCACAGGTGTCACGTAAGTGGTGCGAGGACAGCATACGCTTAATTTGCTAAACAGAAATTATGAATTACATTCAAATCGCCTTCTCTAACTCATACCGTGTATCATATTACGACAAGATACAGAAAGTCCAGTGATTTTATTTTATATAACTTAAGCACAAAAGCACAATTCTGTTTTATCGTTAACCTACAATTCGTCGTGACCTTGTTTCTCTCAGCTATTCTGTCTTATTGTAACCTAGAGACATATCTCACAGTATTTTAGTTCTACTTTGCCTCTGTCCATGGCTTCGACTATCACTCTCACTAAAATTACTTCACAGAGTAAACAACTCCAACACAAGGAATAATTGTCCAAAACTGTCTCTGACGACCCACATTCAACCACGACAGCAAGTACTCGTACACACGCACACTTACGGGCAGTCGAAATGGGATTGCTGTGATTTTTTTTTTCACCTTCATGTTTTAATTGCATATAAATGTTTTGAATCTTATGTTCATTTTTGTATAACTTTCAAGGAGATACGCTAATTTTAAATATTTAAAAATATTATTGAAAATAATCCTGCGTAGTAGCTTTTTCGAACATTTCGGTATACGCACTTGGTGAAACATCAATAGCTTTGTAAATATTAGTGTTAGAGAACGAATCTTTTTCCCCTTTTTTTCTAATTTTGATGGGATAGCTTTACTTTAGCTATTGGCATCCCGCTCATATTTTCTCCATGTGAGAGTTTCCAAGTATTGGGAAGTTGTGTTTGGAAAATTAGTTTACATTTGTTGTGCTACATACGCGTTTCAGAGTTTTATTGTGTGTGTTTGCAAATATGGCGGAACCAAAAGGCGTTTTTAAGAAGATAAATTTTATAGTTACCATACATACCAGTGAGAATGTTTAAATGCTATTTCAGATGAGTTTGTCAGTAGGTGCAGTGAATTAGATCATTTCAGAACCTAAACTTCACTTGTCAAGTGCTTCACAGAGGAAGTTACAAATAGTACAATTTGTTCATCAACTCATGGTCTCTGGCAGGAATGCAGGAGCCAGTATGTGACTAAACAATTCCAGATAAGCTGAATAAGCTGATATAACTCAAGCAGAGTTGTTCTAATCGCGTTTACGATAATGTTGCCAATCTTGGAATGTCATTCACGCTAGATTAAAGCAAGCAACCCGCTCAAAATAGCACAATTTAAACGTTATTTTCAGTTCATGCAGTATATTTAGCTTATAAAACGTAAAAGGTGTTCTCAATTACTCCGCCTTTTCCCCACTGATCATGTTCGGTCTTTTCAAAAACTCTGTCAGTCTGTTTCGGTCTTAAGTGATAGATCCTCGAGCGTGATTCGTACAATTCCTGTAAGAATAAGTCACCTGTAACATTTTACCTTGGCCCATGCTAGTTCTATGGGATTGGGATGACACATGTATGGGGGCAATGTAGCCCAATAAAACAATAAATGTGTCCGCTTAAGAGCCTCTTTAGGATTGTTTGATTCAATCATCGTATAAAGATCTGTTTTACACATATAATTCTTACCCTGAACCCCTTTGTTCTGCAACCTTAATATCACAGCAGACTTCACAACATTCCTAGCTGGGCGTTTATCTACTTCTACACTAGTTTTTTTCATTACTTCCGGCATAAAACTAGTGATTCGTATTTTACAACTGAAACTAAGGGAAATTAGTAGTGAGTAAACATAGAGCGAATAATACTGGAAGTTGGCAACGTGACCAGCAGAGCAATGTTTGCGCGGATGTTTGCAAAACTCGGGTTACAGTATATGGAATTTCTCTCCCATGCCCTTCATTCCCCTAAGATTCTGAGCTGGTGAACAGACAGTAAATAATGATACCACTGACAAACATAATAATAAACTTAAACTTTCTTATTAAAGCGCCGTTTGAAAGTGTTAGTTGCAGTCTTCGTGGTGGAAACATAAACATTCCAGAAGATAAAGGCAAAGTAGGTGGATTGATGAACCTTCTTTTCTTTCTTCTTTATCCCTCCTTTTCTCTTTTCTTTCTTTCTGTCTTTTTTTTTTTTTTTTTTCTTTTTTCTTTTAATTTTATGTTTGAAAACAATTGCTGAAGAGATACATTTTTCTGTGTACAAATACCCCATTATCTCAGGAACTAATTTACTCTAAGGGCTGACATTATTTAGTAAGCATTTGCGCTTAAACAGAATTTATTTTAACGAAAATTATATATCTGAAACAGTTATTGCTTTTAAATTTAAAAACCTTTATTTTTCGATAAAATTTTAAGGGTTTCATTACGAAAATATTCCCTTTCTTTCTAATGAGCAGGAGTATTTTGTTTTCCATCAATCAACTGTAAAGGTACTGCTGAATATACCTTGAAAAATTTAGTTCATTATCTTAAATGGTTACTGAGATAATGGGTCAAATCTTAACATTGGCAAGATAGAATATTTCGACTCCCCTTAAGACTGTTAACAGCCGTCTCTGCACTTTAGGACTCGATCATAAAAACTCGCTACCCTCGCTTATATAGACAAAAATTACATAGCACTCATTTATTTCGCAATCCACATTTTCTCGGTACTTCTAAATAAGTCGGCAGTGGAAAGTTTCGCGAACAGTCTGGAAACGCCTTGTTTTGCCGCATTTACAGTCGTCTTTGTTCTGACCGCTCTATTGTCGTCGGCTATAAGGAGTTTCTTTAGAAATGGCGTAGTGTATACCTAAAAGAGGGGGGTGGGGGGGTCGTCTCCATAGCACGGCGTTAGCCCTGCTGCTTATCAAGTGGGAGACCGGGTTCGATTCCCGGTACCGCCGTAGGGATTTTCTATCGCTGAGAAGCATTGTCCGAGGTGCACTCAGCCTCATTAGGTCCCTAAAGGGCTATATCTTGATCGAAAAGTGGCGGCCCCTGGTTGCGAAGACCACATTATCGGCCGGGAGGCAGCGAGGTACTGACCATGTCCCACTTCCAGTACTGCACCCTCCTCATGATGCCTGTTGTGGGCAGAGGTGGGGGACGCAGCAACCGGGCGTTAGGCTTTGGCTCACAAAGGGCTACTACGCCGCGGGTTCCTAAAAGGGAGGATGAATGAAAATGAAGCGACAGTCGGCGTGTTACTATATGCTAGCCTTGAAATTGCATATGCTTTCCAGAACATCGCGAAAAACAGCTGATTGTCAACAACACTTCAAAAGAACTTCTTCATATCGCATTTTTGGAGGAATACAATACCTTCTAGCTACTGTATAATTAGTAGAAAAAATAATAACCGACAGTAAAATTTGGACACTGATGAAATAGGTTAAACTATACCACAGGTCCTCTTTCTCTTCCTCTCCCAAGGAAGGCCTGGAAGTAGGTGCTACAACCAAGCACGAGGTATGATAGTAAGATGATGATAGGAAATGCAGACGAAATCAATTAAAGGAAAGGTGATGATGGAGCAATTGGTGGAATGAGTGGAGGGGGAAACCGGGATCACGGAGAAAATCTGCCCAGATGCCGCTTCGTCCTCCACGAATATCACATGAGGGTCCCTGGGATCAAACCCGGGCTTCCTAGATGGCAGGCAGACAGGTCTAACCGCTCCGCCACGTTGCCACCCTGCTCTATCTTACTAATATAAATATCCCTTTCTTGCAGTAGAATTTCTCTTTGTCGAATTTGCACTTAAATGAAATCTGAGTTTACTTGATTTGTGGAAAACTGTACATGGTAGAAGAAATTAATACCAGATCTGAAATCAGCGAAAATAAAAGTGCTTCAGGAACAGTCTAAATTATGCAGATATAATTATATATATAATTATATGATATAAAATCATTATGCGTACTGCAATGGGTACTGCACGTTGAATACTTTTGGTTTACGACTGCATCAATGAGATATTCCTCTACTTTTCGTGTCTTCCTTTAGATGCAGAACTCTCACTGCAAACGAAGATGTGTACAAAATAACCAACTTACTTTTGTAATCATTTGATTAGATTGAATATCTAAGAAGCTGCAGCCAGCTAAGATTATTTAACGTGTGCTATATTCTTCTTGTATTCTCACTGTTGCTTTTGTAGTTAATTTCCGTATTATGGTCGCATTGTTTCGGAGAATACTATTTGTCACAAGATCTAGAAGAGATGGGTGGTGGTCACAAGGGGATGAAACGCAAATTGCTTTTTTTCTTTGTTTCACTAATCACAGCCATTGTTGAAGATTGTTCAGCTTTGCCAACGTTCACAAAGTTCAATGGGTGAGCTTTATATGCCCCAATTCGAACCAGTCTTAACATGACACATATGCTGCGCAAAAACCAAACAAATTCTCTGGGCTGCCTAATATTTTATTAAAGCTAGTTAATGCTGACCTATAGCATTGGCATGCTGCTCAAGCTTTGCTTTTGATAGCTAACAAACACGCAATTAAATATGTTACTATGCCAGCAATAACAGAATGCAGTACGCAATAAATAACTCATAATAAATATGTGTAACTTCGGTGGATGTAATTATTGTCATTAATTATTAAACTAGTTCGTGCAGTTCTAATATTAACCTGTTGTCAATGTCATTACATGCTTTCTCCCTTCACATGGCTTCCTTATTGCCTTGCTTCTTTCCTATAAATAATTTTGAATATTAATCACAGCATAAACATTGCATGCAGTGGAAGAAGTGTAACCCACATACGTTCTTAGGAAATTTTCTTGCCAAGCATTGACTGCATTAGTTGGTTGAATGTTGGACATAAAAGCCATGCACTCTTATTTCTCATTTCAAAGATATCACCTATATATTCGTGCATTCCTACAAAAACTGATTCTTCCTGAGACTTTACTAACAGTGCTTGGCTTTACTGATTTCTAATTAGACAATACATCTTAGTTTGTATGCAAGATGCAAAACATCACTTCGCTGCTTCACCACAAGGCTGTTTCGTTATAGATTCAAGTGAAATAAACAGGAGAATCATTTTAGTGTTTTCATAGATAATGATCAGAGTAAACTTCAACCGGAAAGTTTAAATTTTTGCTACCAAATGGAAAATGCTACTCAGTGCTTCAAAACCAATGAAATTTTGAAGTTCAATTTCCCTAAACATATAGTAATGTATGAGTTTAAGTTTCCTATGTAAGATACTTTTCATTTAATTGTTTAAATTCGTATTCATAATTGAAACGTGCCTACAATTAAGATGATAGTCTGAAACTCTTATGTTATTCATTTTCATGAAATATAACGAATCCATGCATTTTTTTTTATGGAGTTTTTATTTGGACAGTAAATTTTGTTAATGGAATGCTTAACAATTTGTATTATTTTTTACATTGAGTTATGACAATCAAACAGTTTTGTTCAACTAATTAAGTTGCACGTGTGGTTAAAATTACAATCTGATTGTACAACGTTTACTGCCAAAAAGTGAACTCTGAAGAATACAACTGTAATTTCTGAGAAGTCTTTTCCATGATAGGATAATAAATGCAGTGAAATATAATTTATTTCCAAAAGGATTACGCAAAAATACTTTAGGACTCTAAAATATATACATTTACGAAAGGTACTATTTCTAAAAGAAAAATCTGATATGTTACACTCGTATGACTTTCTCTAGTCTTGTTCTAACTATTCTTACAAAGCCTTATTCCTACACGTTCTTCATGTTAGTTGAGATAAACATTTGCATAAATTACCCAATTGCTAATTTTCTTGTAAGTGCAAGAGGAGTATGGGAATACAGTAGACATTGAGCGAGTCAAATCTTTCAAAACGGATCGCTATATGAAAGTTTGAAGCTGCGTTCTCTTTGCACAGCCAAGAGATAAAAGTTGAATAACAATGTTCCATTTGAGAAAAGTTTAAGTGTTGCAATACTCACATAAATAACAAGGAACATTTCCGAAATGGTTCACTCCACAAAAAAGACGCATTTAACTTGCAAGAGTAAATAGGACTAAAATGGGCTACATCCAGAAAATTCAAAATATACACTTCTTTTGCCATAAAAACATATTAAATATGTAGAATTTTAATCAAACTCAGAGCCATATTTGAGAAAATCATAAAAGGGTAGTTTAGGCTGAAGGAATTATCTTCAAAATCTTCGTGTAGCATCTTTGAAAGATATGAAACTTAAGTACTTACCTTGGTTTTTAATCGACTTTTAGTTTTTGTTATGCTGTTCGTAGGCAGACACACACATACACCATTTCCGCTTTTTTTTTTTTTTTTTTTTTTTTTCATTCATGGACCTCAAAACTATATTTCTGGTGAAATCTCGACATCGAAATTTTGGGTCAAATACATTATTTCCCTTATTATCCGTAGTAGAAAAAGTAAAAAATAAAAGACTCAGAAATAGCTACCACTACGAAAAGAAATGAAGTTTCCATCAATTTATTGTACACACAAGCCTACCAAGATTGTATGGTAATTTTTTTAAGCAGCAGTAGTGGTAATATCAGTAGTAGTGTTAGTATCAGTTGGGTAGCAGTAATATTAGTAGCAGGGTCAGAAAGGTCAGCCGCAGGGATTGAACCCACACCTACCGAATGCAACACGCTACCGCCCATACCACTTAGGGGATTCGTATAAGCAGCAACTATCTCGCCTCTGACGGATGATATCTTAATTTGAAGGAATTGTTTTGTTTGTTTACCTGGGGCAAGTCATCCATTTTTGTTTCGTGTGGCAGTGTCTGGCACTTTCATTTGAGATGCGGTATGCCAAGCAACTGAAGTGAAAAAGCAATTGCTCACATGGGCGCTCTTCTCTTGAACAGATCCCAGAGAAATTTTGTTTTGTTTACTTTTTTTAACTAGGCACATCATCTGCTATATTATCCCCAAAACAAATCGTTAGGCATTGCCCTGATGTGACTACTGAAGTTAATAAATGTTTCCTGGCATAACCCATAATGTTAACCTGAGTATTTGTCTTTCAATTATGGGAACGTCTTTTGAAATGCAATGTGTTTTAAGTGTGCGATTGTTATTGCCCTCAGTAGCTGTATTATTATTAGTATTATTTGTTTTCATTGTATGCAGAGCATCACGAGAGTTGCTAGTGCTAATTCTTCGAAAGGGATGAACAGTGTTTAATAAAATAATTAGTGAAAATACCATTATAGCAGTTGAAGTACGAGGATAAGTTAGTGATAGTAAAACAGAGAAGTCCCAATCCAGCTCTTCCGCGCTTACACTGCGAGCGGAAGGAGAAAATAAGACTCCTTACAAAAGCATTTTTAATATAAACAGTTAAGATGAGTACAGTTTGTCCAGAATGGGGTGTATATATACACATAGATACATTGTCTTATAGCTTGAAAAGTTAGCATTTAATCAACAAACCCTTTCTCCAGATCGGGTAGCCCAAGTGATAGCCCGAGAACAATTCGAGCATACGCCACTGCCATACACTCAGTATAATAATTAGGGCTCGGAAGTTCATGCCCTACAAACACTGAAATCTGCATGCAAATATGCTCTTAAAAACTTGAAAATATGCCAAAAATATGCACTATTTAATTAAAACAATTAATGTCCTTTTGTAGTAGACAAGACGAGATAGTATAAATAATAGTTATCTTATTCCTTAGAGGTTGAAGCAGAACTGGTTCCGCTTCTAGTATTAACTGTTAAATTGCAGTTCACAACCAACACTTTACACAAATTTTTAACTGTATAATACCGTTGTCTCGCAAAACACTTTTGTAACGTGAAAAACTTCTCTCCACGTCACAAGATGTTATCGGGGCATATTTAAATGATGTTAATTGCTTCACAGAGAGAGTCAAGTCTCTTGGTATGACATGGTTTTCTTTCGAGGATGTCTCGAACATCGTGCATCTGCTTATAACCAGAATTTTTTGAAATTAAATAATTCAAATTCTCTTTCACTTTTTGTCCTATGCTACCAGGAACCGAACATAGATAACATATTGTTTTTTCAAAGATAGTAAGTAATTCATGCAAAGGAGATCCTACAGCTTCCAATGCCGTTATGCTTGTTGGTAAGAAAGAAAAATGGGCAGATATGAAACTAAGATCCTCTTTTAGCCCAGTGCCTGACAGAATATTTATACAGCTTCTATTGATGAAGCATCTTTCGATTCCAATGAATTAAGAACCTCCTCAACTATTTCTATGTGCTCAGCATAATATAAAACTGCATCGACCCATGTTCCCCAAGGAGTTGGTGCAGGAGGAAGTCGGATATTAGGTGCTGTTGATCTAAACAACTCAACTTTTTTAGGAGATTTAACAGAAATTCCCTTTGTACTATACAAATCTATCTACTAATGGGAAAGAATCACGTATTGTCTCAGACATACGATGAAGAGCGTGTGCCAAACAAGTTACATGAATTATGTTAGGAAAAATACCTTTCAAAGTTAGTCCTGATTTTACCATTTAAGGACCTGCAACAGTAAAAAATAAAAGTAACCGGTTGTATTTGATTCCACATGGCCATAGTAATTTCAAAGAGTCCATCACAAACTGGGTCACATTGTCAGTTGCCGACAATTCGCACACATTAAGAAGATAAGGTTTAGTCTTTTGTTTATTATTTAAAGCACCCACGATTATATTAGCAGTACAACGGCGCTCAAAATCAGGGGTTTCATCAACAGACAGCCACACAAACTGATCCGCTAATTCATTTCGTATATTTGACAATACGTTATTGTAACAATGTCCTACATAAGTCTTACGCAGTGTACTTTCTTCAGGCACATGTAGTCGAGTGTACTTGGCAAGAAAGTTTTTAAATGTCGGATAACTAATTTTGAACAAGGGAATATCAGCAGCTAAAAATGCTTGAAACAAGTCATAGGAAAATTCTGTAACCCTACTTCCTAAACACACTACTAGCTGTTTTTGAACAGGTTCTTTGTTTGCGAGTTTTCTGATTAAATTGTCCTTATGTTTTGCTGTGTTTATGTGCTGGAATATTTAAAATCTTTTCTCCCTCCCTACAGTTTTCTCACACGCTCCACAAAACAGTACTCTATTATCTGTATATATTAAATCACCCGAAAACTCTTTCTGTAAATCAATTAATCTAGCATTCGAAGTTGGTTTTATTTTCGGCATTTGAAGAGCTTTTTAAAAGTTTATATGCCTAATTTAATTTGGTGGGAACCAGTTCACAACAATGTTACGTTTGAAGACCACGACACAACTACTGGTGGGCGGGCAAGCGTTGCTATAACCGTGTTGCTCAAAACGTTGACCTGCACTTTATCTTTGTTAATATAAACCTCTCAGATAACGCACTGAAAAAGCTCTAAGCACATACACATAATGAACGGATGGAAACGGGATTCACTGCATGACAACAGACTCAGCATTAGTTCTCGCCACATCGCGAGTTGCACCATGTGCAATACTACCAATATGAAAAATACTATACAGATGGAAAATAACTTTAAAAAACCATAAAAATAATTAAAATGTGCAATATAGGGGCTATAATATTGAAATCTTCGTGAGTTGTATCATCATGCAATATTATCAGCTTAAAAATATTATCCAGATGGAAAAACTAATAAAAAGCCATAAAATCATTACAATATGCAGTATAGGGGCTATAATATTGAAATATCATGCATTTATCAAAATAAAGAAAATATGCAGTTATATGTACCATAAAATCATGCCAAAATAACTGAAAATTCCATAATTCGTGCACATAATGTAAAAGCATACATTTTTATCACCCATGAAAAAAATGCAAATGCATGAACTTCCTAGCCCTAATAATAATATTATAATTATATTATACAAACATATGTTTACTGAATGATCACAGTTAACGAGAATTATTTCAGCCAGTGATTTGAATTGCCCTCTGTCCAGAATCCGTTTTGTTTTCTCTACCGGTCTACCTGATAATATTTATCTTACAGCTGCGCTCGCTAATCATTTGTATACCTTACTTCAAACGCCGGAAACAACAAGTGTCCACGAATGTGCGTTACGGACTGATTAATAATCTTTCAGTACTGAGTATTTTTTCGATACTGTCACGTGGATATTCGTTTTCTTTACTCAGTCTCACATCTCATTCTGTATTTTTGTGAACTGATTTTCAGATTATCATCCTTGAATTTCCTTTTTACTGTGGCAGTGGACTACATCTTTTAACTTTTGTAAGATGGGTAAAATCGTTATAAGAGCAAAACGTAAAATCAATTAAACAAGTGATAATGGCGATAGTTTGAACTACCGCCGGTGAAAAGTGCGACAATGTATATTCCAGTGCGGTACAACGGTAAAAATAGTGTTGAAGGTGAACCATCTACGCGCAAGTAGAAAAACTTGAGATATGTGGAACACAAATAGTAGAGTGAATCTTGCATTAAATATGGATTTGTATCAAGTATGTGTGATCCACCACTTCCCCTCTGCATTATTTGCAACCAAACTGTCCAACAATTCTATGAAACCATGCCTACTTCACATGCATTTGGTAGCCAATCACTGCGACTATAAAGACAGATGAGTCGAATTTTTCAGGCGCAAAGCAGAAAGTGTAAATAAAGGTTCAAACGTAATACACAATTTTAAAATATCAACAAAGGTGGCACTGGAGACATCGTATGAGTTAACGTTGCTAGTTGCAAAAAAATAAATCACCCTGTAACACAGTTGAATCTCTGATTATCCCTGGTTCATTGATTATAGCGGGTAAAATGTTACACAAAAACTCCTCAGAGGTAATCAAAACAATTCCGAATTCTGACACAAGTGTAGGGCGTAGAATTTAAGATATGGCACAAGATATTGTTGACCAAAAATAGAAAATATTAAAATTGACAAAAGATTTTCAATTCAAATCGATGAAGCAGTGGGTGTGTCTGATGACGCATACCTTCTTCTCTATGTTCGGCATTTTGGCGGAAATTCTAGGATGCAAACAATTATTAATGCGTGATCCAAAAGACTCCGAACCGGCTGCACTATGTTCTATCTGTGCGCGTCCTCGGCGCTCGTCACCGAATGCCGCTGTCATAGAACAGCGCGGCTGAAACGATACAACATTTTTAAAACTACTTTTAAAGATTTTACTTACCAATGTTACTAACGGAGATGCTGAAACTGGCCACCATTGTCGTCCATACATTTTGGCACCTCTGTAGGAAATTATGCATCACTTGCCATAGTTCACGTTGGGAAATACTAGCAATTTCCTGGCGGATATTTTGTTTTAATTCTTCCAGGGTGTGTGTGTACACTTTATGCTTCCCCAGAGATACAAATCGCAGAATACCTGGAAATATTTCTGCAAATCCCACTTTCACTGGGCGAGTTGACTGAGTTAACACATACGAACCATACAAGCTATGTAGTAGAAAACAAATGCTGAGCCATAATACACTTTGTGACTACAGGACAAAATAATAAAGCAAGCTGCAATAATTCAACCACATGATATCACCGTCACTTCTATACTGCACTTCCAGAGCAGAGAAAAGTAATTCATTGTCTACATCAGCTGCTGTTATCGTGTTTCCGTTTGCACAGTGGAAGAACACAGCGTAGCGGTTGTCATGTTTTTGGGTCTCTCTGTAGACTATAATGTTCTTCCACACAATAGCCATGTGCAGCGCAGGATTGGAAAGGGTTGAGTGAAACTGAAAAACTCGTGTTACCGTCCGGCTGCACCTACCACTAAGCTATCATGGCCTACATGCCGATACGACATTAGATTCTCCAACTCACTCCCATTTTTTCCAGTAAACCACACAAGGAGATCTCAATTTATATGAGATGGCAAAGCTTAATACAGACTTACATTACAACGTACTTTAAGTTCTGGGCTTCTAGTTTAACAAAATCAGCTGGGGAATTTGATGTCGTACTGGCAAGTTGGCCGTGGTAGCTTAGTGGTTAAAGCAGCCCCTCGATAAGCAATAAGTGATTAAAACTCCGGCTATGGCATTGAATTTTTCAGTCCTGATTCCACCTCTTATACACTCAATTGTTTTTGTACACGGAGGTGCGCTGGTTATCACAAGGACGCGCACTGAAAATTAAAATTTCATTAACAAGACAGAAATATATACAATTTCTTAAGAGGTTGAATCAGAATCTGAAAAATTCAATGCCATAGCCGGGATTTGAACCACGGATCTTCCGCTTATCAAGCGGCTGCTCTAACTATTAAGCTACCATGGCCAACTTGCCAGTACGACAATAGATTCCCCAGCTGATTCGCACCTTTTCCCGGTTTTCCCGGGAATCTCACATCAGAGATAAATACCCCAAGGGCGACTTAAAATTGTAAGTACTTTATGTCCCGGGTTTAAGTACCTTTAGATGGTAATTATTATTTATTTATGCCAACAAGCTTACTGCTGGTGTTTTTAAACACACAAGCCGCGTGTGGGCAATGTTTAAGAAGTTGAATCAGAAACTGAAAAATTCAATGCCATAGCCGGGATTTGAACCACGGATCTTCCGCTTATCGGGCGGCTGATCTAACCATTAAGCTACCATGGCCAACTTGCCAGTATGACATTAAATTCCCCAGCTGATTCGTACTTTTTCCCGGTTAACCACAAGGGAATCTCACATCAGAGATCAATACCCCAAGGGCGACTTACAATTGTAAGTACTTTATGTCCCGGGTTTAAGTACAATTTCATTTGTGTGTGTGCTACGTAAAGCAGTTCGTGTATTTACTTTACATATGTATAGCATAATCCTCCTTTTTGCAGTATTTAATAAGTTATACATTTTATAATCTATTTTAGACATGGTTATGTGTAATTTTAATTAAGGATAAATATAGGGTAAGGGCTAGGGGTACGCCTGTAGTGAAAAATTGTCTTTGGGGGTACGCGGGAAAAAATGGTTGAAAACCACTACTCTATTGAATGGGTGTGGGGTCCAAGGGATAAGCAGTTCGGGTGTCAAAACTGGACTCTGTGTTGAGAAGTTCAAGAGCCAATTCCTCATATCAGGATCTGTATCAACAGGCTCTCCTATCGGATGAAATCAGGAGCTGGGCGCAGTCGAAACGTAATTAGAAAATAATTAATTACAGTAGACTAATTCAATAAATAATACGCAAACGAGTAGCCTTTAATATCTCGAACACTTATCTCCTGCCATCAGCCAATTTGTTCGACATTACAAAGCGGTCAGAGCAATTAAACGCTGAAGGTTTTGTAATCTGAAGACATATAAATAACACCGAGTCAGTTATCACTTCCAACTTGCCGACTCGGTGTTCCTTGTTTATGCAAATAAAAAGAAATAATGCATGTAGTTACCTCTCAAGAAGTAGAAAAGGGGTTAACAACCTTCAAACGGAAATTCGGCACGTTCTTTTGCAGCCTCCGTATTCCAGTCTCTCTGTCATTCAAGCAAGAAACCCATTCATAATGTAAAATAGATGAACAATAATTTATTTAAAGTTGCATAGGCCCAATTAAAAAGATACGGGATATTTTGAAAAGAGACAGCGTCACAGAGGACAGGATGTGATATATTAGAGCCTTTTCACCTGTCCCTGCTCAATGATAACGATATCCATCTCCAATATTCTATTACGCATTAGAAGACAATGCAATTTATTTTGTTGTTGCACTTATACCTCTCCTTTAACAGCAATTTATATATTTATTTTTATGCCCTTGTAAACTTTCTAACTTAGCTTAGGTGAATACGACAGAAGTGCCGCTTTTTACATTCTCAATTACCTAAACAACAAGAATAAAGGAGTGGGTTTGCAAATGAATCCCACAAAAACCACTATTATGACTAACTACATAGAAAGCTCTATCCAAGTAGATGATGAACGAATAGAACATTGTAATAACTACAAATATCTAGGCCAAATGGTGAATTTGTCAGGAACAAGAGACAAAGAAATACGAAGAAGACGAAAATTAGCAAGGGGTAAACTTGGACCTTGAAATTCATTCTCCAAAACAAACATATAAGGCAAAATATCAGGCTGGAAGCCCTACAAACTGGCATTTCTCTCACCTTACTATATGACTGCCAAACTTGGACGCCAATACAAAAGAAGAGCCTGATGTTACAAACATGCCAACGAAAGATGGAACGTAGGATCCTGAATATCAGCCTAAAGGATAGCACCAATAACAAGGTGTTGAGGAGCAGAAGTGGGCTTGAGGATGTAACCACAAGTGCACAGATGATGGGCAGGACATGTGATAAGAATACAGCAACATAAATGGGCATACATCACAACAATATGGGACACAATAAGATGGGAGAGCAGCGGAGGGCGTCCAAGACAAAGATGTTACAAATACTTCAAAGAAATATTAGGTATACCGGAGACTAAAATAGCCAGAGACAGACTTTAATGGAAGCAGACGCTAGCAACTTTAAAACAAAAGTGGATAGAAACTGCAGCTATAGTGGTAGAGTGGAACAGTTACTAATAATAACATATAATTTATATAGACTTATAGAAGTGTTATTGTGCTACCCAAATGGTTAACCTCGCGGCTTCAAAGGCTGTGGTAAGATTGAAGGTATACAGTGTCACGTTGTCACGTTTTCTCCAAGTAAACGTACGCGTTACAAGCATGGACATTTATTTCTTAGAGTATCAACGAATGAGATGAACGAAAGAGAAATATCAGCGGAGACGTTGCCACGCTGTTTTACTCCACGTGAAGTAAATATTTATCTGCCACTAGTGATTTCTACGCATTCATTGGCTGAAGTGACGCACTCATTGGTGCAATGCAAACTGTCAGCCACTTCCGAGAATGATCAGAGAGGTTAAAGCGCAGGTTAATCTTTTCAGCAGCAAGACAATAATAGTTAAATAGATAGGAAGGATGTCAAAATGTGAATGTGACAAAATACGCACAAAGAGTGAAGTGACTGAATACAAATGGAGAGAACAGGTAGCTCTCAAGGATTAGCTCACCCTATGAGCTATACCGAGGTAACCACCCTACCGAAAGGCATGAGGCCCTTGTCCTTAACCCTCCGTCGGGCGCAATATATCTGAGAGATACCTCTCCCGCTCTTTTAAACAATATGACGCAACTGTTTATGCGAAATTAATGCAAGTCATTGTAGCTTCCTAAAACACACTGTAGCACTTTCTGGTTCATTATTGGCCAGCTGCTTGTTGTTTTGTTCGATTATCAAGCAAAAGTATCTGCAACAGCGCAAGCTGAGCTCCTTACAGTCCTTCCAAGAGAAGATTGGAAGTCAACATTTTCGCCAAATATCCATATTTGGACCACCCACCAGCAGTGCCCAACGGTAGTTGCACACTGAAACTATCACCCGACGAGGAGCATAAACGTATGCTACCTCCTAGCAACCCACAATCCCCATTCTTCACCAGCCATCCTACAACATCCTAATCCCGTCATACAGTGGTTAAGCCCTAAAAGGGCAGGTACACGAATGACACATCTCGGGCTGTTCTCAGCCTGCCATCTGGTAGTCTAGTCTATCTGTGAGATACATTGCGCCCGTTCACGTACTTCATTGTTTCTTTAGCCTTCTTTTCTGCTGGTCACGTTTTTACGTCCCATAATGTCTAAGAAGCAAGAAGTGTTCAATCTGTGTAAACCTAACGACCTACAGAAAGCCCTGGCAATACTCTGGGATGAAAATGAAGATAATAATGAAGATTTTGTTGATTATGAAAGTGACACAGATTGCGAAGCTGCGACAGAAGTCCGTGATGAACATTATTCAGGTCCTTCTGCTGAAAATAAGTGCAAAGTTTGCAAGACTTGCCTTGTAGACTCAAAAAAGAAGTGACTTTCAAGACATTGCTGCAAGAAATGTGAAATGTACTATTGTTTAGAGCATGCCAGACAGGTTTGCAAGAAGTGTGCTGCGAATTTGCATTGAAAGCTCTCAAGTATATTACAGACACACGCACATACAATTTAGTTCAAATAACTGATTAATTGTAATAATGTTAATAATTTCATAAAAACTGATGATGTTTATTGTTAACTTTATGTTCAAATATAAGAATAATTACCCTTTCCCATTTTGTACATTCGCAGTATTAGTTTATTTCCTGCAACTTACATAACTCATGTTTTTGAAATGTAGTATGATGTAATACTTTGAAAATAAAACTTAGTATATAAAAATAACATAATTAAAACACAATAAAATACAAATATTTCACATTTAGAAGGAATTTCAGACAGCACAGAGACAGATATGTACGTGGTATCTCTCAGATATATTGCGCCCGAACACGTAACAATAGGTATTGCGCCTGACGGAGGGTTAAAGGATGAGTGATGGTGTGATGGGCTTCTTATTCACATTGCGTATAGTAAGTAAGAGAAGTATGTGCGGCCCAACATTTCGATGTCCAGATTTCATTGGAAATATATGTTTCGAGACCCCCCGAATCAAAAAAGGCAGTTTTAGAAAAAGAGAACTAGAGAACTAGAATATTTTTGAGTTTCATGACGTGGGGCGCCGTAGTTTATATAAATCGATGTTGAAACATGCAGCGAGTTAATGGCCCACCTCGATAGCGTGATGGTTAGCGTGTGTGCCTCATGTTCAAGAGGCCGCGAGTTCGAATCTTGCTTAGGGTAAGTTATCCGGGTAAGGTTTTTTTCCGAGGTTTTCCCTACCCTGAGAAGACGAATGCCGGCATCATTTCACCCGTTTCATTTCATTCATTCGTCCAATATGACGCAATGTTGGAGGACGTAAATGGAAAAAAAAAATGCTGCTGGATCGCCTCGACCATTAAAAATATTAAATCATCGTCCATTAAATGTTTGGTTTAAGTATTGTCGCGCGATATGAACAAAATGGAGTGCTGTCCAAACATGCATAAACCTCATCCGTCGTCTTACCACAAAAAAGCACGAGTAGCTCATCGCGCAGGATTTGACGGGTTACCTTGATTCGATTCACCTGTTAATTTGCTCGGTAAAATGTGTGGTGCTAAGAGTCTGTCATCCACAATACCCACACATTGGGACTAAAGCGATCCACATGGTACTTAAACTTAACATTTAATGGACGATGAATTGGTCAAGGAGGTCCAGTAGCATGGCCTCCGCGTTCTCTGGACCTTAATCCATTGATTTCTGGCTATGGAGACGTTTAAAGAATTTGATGTATGCCAAACCCATAAAAATGTGGATACGTTATACATTTTTGTAAAATGACTCATATCTCAACACTTATTTATTTCCGGACATATGTATGTGGAAAATGTATTCTAGTTTTGACCTATCCCAACTCCTGTTGCAATATCGGGAACTTTCTAAAACACTCTGTATGTGCTATAACCTTTAAAAGAGTAGACTTTCAAAACCGAGAAGACAAATGACTTTATTGCCATGTTATTTACAATATTAATGCTTATTATTAAATAGAGTAGTTTTATTCCGTGTACGCTTTCAGAGTGTTGATCGCTACATGTGGATCTTTTGATTTGCGGCTAGCAGTGTCGTGATGAACAAGTGCACCTTTGATTGGTCTATTAGCAGTGTCATTAGGAACTGTTGCAACTTTGATTGGTGGATCACTAGTATCGTTATAAAATTGTGCACCTTTGATTGGTGCATAGCAATATTGTACATGCTTAGGTTTTCACGGCCGGCGTTAATCCAATAGATGGTATTTTTCGGGCTTGTAGGCCGTGGTCCAGTCGATGAACTGTCTGACGTTTCGCCCAAGGCTGCGATGGGCATCTTCAAAGAATGACTCCTGGCTGGATAACAACTAGAGTAGTACTACATAGTAGTATTGTTATGAAGAGGTGAATATGATGAGGTCAATTACATGGGCGTATAAGTGCTATATTATGGCTTGTCTAGGATAAATTAATTTATGATTAAATAAGTGAAGTAGCATTTTAAGAAGAAGAATAACTTCTAGCATAACAGCCCTTAGCAGGGCAAGCCTTATCGCCCGGCCGCTGCGTCCCCCACCGTGCCCACTACAGGAGCCATGAGTAGGGTGCACAACTGGAAGATGGGAGTGTTCAGCGCCCTGACCCCTTCCAATCGGTTATGCCATCTCCTTTACCAAGCAGCTTCTCAATCAGCCCCCCTCCGGGACCCAACGAGGCTGAGTGCACCCAAGGCCAGGCCTCCCAGCGGAGGAAAACTCTCCACGCCGGTACTGAGGTTTGAACCCGGGTCCTTAAGCAAGGGGCAGGTGCACTACCACTGCGCTACGGAGGCGGTGAACATACATGTTGATCCTTTGTAATACAATAATTCATATTGAAAGAACCTGGAACTCGAATTGTGGTTATATTGGCTGTTTCACAAACAAAATAAGAAGCAAATAACACTCACACAATTGTTATTAGTTTATAAGGAATAAGTTTCCGTCCGTTTACCGAGCGAGACGACTCCGTGGTAACGTGCGAGGTTCGCATTCGGGAGGCCCCGGGTTCGATTCCCTATGACCGCCCGCCATTTCTTTGCGTTTTTAATCATTTTTCCCTGGTCCGTAGGAAAATGCTGGGGTAGCTTCCAATCTACCACGATATACTTTCCAACGTTTCCCTTTAATTCAGTTACCTTCACATCTTTCAAGTGTGTTCTGAGTTTTGTGGAGTAAGGATGGTGCTGAAGGATGGCAAGGATGCTGGTTCATAAGAAAGAGCACCTACCAGTAGAGCCATGTAGGTCACAGAGTGTGGGGTGTCCCCCTCCGTTGCATAACCTACAACCATACTTACGTGTACATTCCAGTCCGATATGTTAGATAATCTTAACAGTATAAGAATGAAAGGTGAAATTAAAACTATAATATTGGATTGGTGGACTGATATGAGTGAATTAGTCACAGTTTAACGAGAAAGCAGAAAAAGTACCACGTAAAATAATTTGCTTTAATGAATGCTTACTTTATTTTACTTCCTCTGCTTATAGTAGACGAAGTATAATGTTCCACCCAAAAATTTGATATTGATGTTTCGGAAATATATGTTTTGAAACCATCTGAGTTTTAAAAAAGCACTTCTAGAAAAAAGGTATCTGTGTAGCTATCAGTGTGTGTTTGTCTATCTGTAAACAGCATAACTCAAATAGGAATTGTCGGTTAAATGCGAAACTTGGCATTTAAGTTTAGCATTTCTCAAGGATGCAACACGAAGATTTTCAATACAATTACCCTTAAATGAAAAAAATTCGAAAATGTTTATTTTCTCAGAAATGATTATATTTGATTAAAATAGTATGTTAAACATATTTTCATGACAAATGAAATGTATATCTTGAATTTTCTGCTTATAGATCTGAACTGCTCTTCTTTCAGAACGAGTTTCGCACAACTGGTATAAACCGTAAGGCAAAATCTTACTGCACAGAACATGTAGACCTTGTTAAAGCACACAATTTGCGTAAAATAAGATTGTGGAAATGACTGTTTCCATGTTATTGGTTTGGATTTTCAAACACTTATACTTTTCTCAAATTCGTTTTCCTATCCTGGCCATGCAAAGAGAATGGAATGTCAAAGCGATCATATAGCGACCAGCTCTTAAAATTTTTGACTGCCACTTAAGCTTAGTTTCGTTCTTCTACTCAAGTAAACATTAACCATGCTATCAACAGCCAGAAACATATTGGTGCCGACAGTGTGCCGGAATTTCGTCTCTCAGGAGTTTTCTACTTGCCGGTAAATCTACTGACATGGGGCTGTTGCATTTAAGCACATTTAAAAAGGACCAGTTTGGGGCGGGTTTGAGCCCCTAACTTTGGGACCAGTAGACCAGTGCCTAACCAATTAAGCTACCTAGAACGACGTTCTGCTACTACTATACCCATTGTATCTATCAAGAAATACGTAATAAAACTATTTCTATTATTTCCTACTCCTATTCTAATTGTACCTATCAAGAAATACGTAATAAAACAATTTCTATAGTTCCCTACTTCTATTTCCATTGTACCTATAAAGAAATATGTAACTAAACAATTTATACAATTTCTATCTCGATTAAGATGAAGTAGGTTAAGAATATGCGCTTTAAAAATAGTTTTACAGCTTTTTTGCTTTTTGTTTTGTCCATCGTGGAGCCTTTTTTTACTATCATCCTCCAAGGTAGTGTCGCACCGGACAGTGAATGACTAAAATGGGCCAGATGATGCTCAAATGGGCCCGAGGTCCATAGAGCTTTAAGTTACCCAACATTCGCCTTCCCAGGGTAAGGGAAAATCTCGGAAAAAAACTTATCCGGATAACTCACCGTAAGCGAGATTCGAACTCGCGATCTCTTGGGCAGGCAGACACGCTACCACCACGCTACAGAGGTCGGCAGCGTGAAGCCGCTTATATAGTGAGTGTAAAAAAGTGTTCGTACACCTACATTGCTTTGCATTAAAATGCGTGTTACAAAAAAGCACTGGTTTCAAGAAGTATAATAGCATAAAAGATGTGAATACGAAATACTGCCTTTCATAAGTACACCAATAAAACCCCAATATAATGAATAGAAGCTTTAAAAATTGAAGAAAATGCATCAAAACATATTTGAAATAGGCACAAATGTGATCGTACACCTGAGGTATTTCGAGAAGACTGTCAAGGGCAGAACTAGTTAACATTCACTTGTCTGCCTACCTGTGGATAGCAGTGATAACAAACGGGGCATGGCTAGTCGCCGGTGAACAGAAAACAAACCACAGAAATGGGGAACAATCGCAGGGAAAGTAGCAAAGAAACAAGAAACTAACAATTAAACTGCTAATCGATGCAAATCGCTGCGACAAGTATCTCAACTTGTTCATAGACCTTCCACTGTGCAGGCTATTTGATAGGTTTTGTGTTTTAAAAACCGGCAAAAGAGACCAAGAACTGGAAGACTAAAGTTGCTGACAGAGCAAGATGAAAGATGTGTCCTACGGGAAGTCACAAAGAACTCTAAAATAGTGTTGTGAAGTTGGCTGCAGGTTTGGGAAGAAGTGGTATTGATGTTTCAGCCAATACTGTACGCCATGTTTATCGAGAAGCTGGATATCATGGTCGATTAAATTTCGTAAAAGAGCCCCGGAATAAAGCACCAGACTTCTGGAAAAGGGTGTTTTGTTAGACGAAAGTAAGTTTGACATTTTTGGTTCCGAGGTAAGATGCATGTTGTAGCGAAAGAAGAACACGGATATGGATCTAAAACCTCTAGTGTCCACACTAAAACACGAAGATGGTTCAGGGATGGTCTAGGGGTACATGAGCGCTTCAGGTGTGGACCAACAGCACTTTATGGATGGAATATTGGATTATAAACTGTATATCACCATTTTAAAGAAAAATCTTCATGCTTGTGTTCAAAACCTAGGTCTTGAGAACAACTTTATATTTCAGCAGAACAACGGCCCCAAACATACAGCTGAAAATACTTGCTTGTAGCCGCTTTACAACATTCCATTTCTATTCCTCCAGGTATTTTAATGTAATTTCCTATGCTTACGATCAGTTTTTACACCCACTGTATGCATAACTGAATGTTGATGTTAACAAAGGGAAAATGATGCTATGTCTTTGCCCAGGATAATTAATTGATTAGAAATAGTGTTGCAGTTTAAATCCATGAGTGTAGCACTGTTGAAATTTTAAGGTGACACCAACCGTTTACTTTACTCCAGCTATCTTTTTACTCGAAAATAACACTCCCCGTTTTTAAAGGGTTTATTGCCGAAAATTAAGAGGGTCTTCTTACAAACGGTATGTCGGAAAATGAAAATAAGAGATGTATTACTGAACTATGAATTTAGTACCTATGTTTTATTAAATACTAACTACTGCTGTTACTCGCATGCTGCTTTGTGCCCTTTCATTTGCATCATTTGGCAGATCACTGCACAGCACTCTCTTCTCTTTTCTTCCACCCACTCCGTCACTGTATCATCCACTGCAGCATGGGGTCCCTTCTTAGCACCACGAACAGATTGAGTTCCTTTCTTCGCGGCTTTAATTTTATTTCTCTGATTTCTCCCAGTAACAATAAGGTTTGTTTGCACAAACTGCTCTCAACCCCCGGCTCGTACACCATTTCTTTTTCAGAGAATTCCAAAACATCTAGCTTAAAATCCGTTCATGTTACCACTAACACAAACAGATACAAGAGAAACTCACTTTCAATAAATTTGCTGCTGTTGTAACCAAATATCTTGTTTTACCATTAAGAAGAAAGCAGCTGGAAGGGTTGAAGCTACTAATGAGTGAAGGTCAATGTCTAATTCCCCGCTCCTTTCTTGGCCAACAAGTGAAAGGTATAACTTGAATCTGGCCGACCATCTGTGTGTACAGTAATAAAGAAATTCTGAAGAACGAATGCCTGTCTCAAATAATGTGCCTAACATTCACATGCATATATTTTTTTTCTAAAATTGGTTCCCAAAACATGGCGAGTCTTACAATCAAGGGCGTTTTATTTTCGAGTAAATAAGGTTTGTATCATGTTATTGAAGTAATATAATGCAGCAGGCGGTATCAGTTGTTGCCTGGGTCGTGTTTCACCTATTCTTACTATTATTGCAGTAACTGAACCATTTGCCATTGAAACGCGGACGCGGATTTATATAAGCAGGCGTTATAATAAACATGTTAATCAAAACGAGAGAGCAGAGAAACAAACTTTGTATATTTCTGTTTTTGCAAAACATGTCATTTATCATTTTTATAGGCAAGGGCTATTTTGAAATACATGTAATTATTCTCTTCTCCTTGGAAACTTCCTGAGATAGCGTTCAGCATTTTTTTGATGTCCCTTGTCTTTTTTATGCATAAATGGGCAATTAACGTGTGTCGCGGTGTCGCCAAACAGTTGAGTTCCTGATTCTCGGTAACAGGCCAAGGTCGTCTTTGCCGTCGGGTCACAATCTTGTAGCGTGTGTGTCTTTGTGTAGTTTTCCCTGGACTTCGAAGGTCAATGGCGCATAATTTACAGGTCCCACGAGCTATAATAATTTGTTTTCATCATCAATCTGTCGCCACTACCGACACGACCAATTAGAATAGGCGTCAAGTAATTTCCAGAGATACCAGTTTTATCACTTCAAAATGCATACATTTACGCCAGAATCCGAAATACAAGCTGCTACCCAATCTGCCTTGGTATAAACTCCAAGGAATACTGATGTATTGGAAATACGATGAATATAACTTAAACCTAAAACTTCTAAAACCTTTCAAGTTTAATAGGGTGATAATTCCAATTACTTTACGAATATTTTAGGCATAATACAAT
The DNA here is from genome assembly GCA_030765045.1 of Tenodera sinensis. Lineage (NCBI taxonomy): Eukaryota > Metazoa > Arthropoda > Insecta > Mantodea > Mantidae > Tenodera > Tenodera sinensis. The sequence continues at coordinate 113,369,767 of CM060965.1, read as the reverse complement.
ATGTAAACTTCTGTTGTGTTGCACTCACAGAACTTTCTCTACTCTTGTACTAACTATTCCTACTAACTATTCCTACAAACTCTTATTCCTTTATCTTCCCATGTTAGTTGAGATAAACATTTATAGAAATTATCTTACTACTCGTTTTCTTATAAATGCAAGGATAGGAATATAGTAGGCTTTAAGCGATAGTCAGATCTTTTAAAATGTGAAATTTCGTGCTCTTTGCACGGCCAAACAGATAAAAAATGAATTACGACCTTCCATTTGAGAAAAGTTTAAGAACTGCAAAATCACACAAATATCAACGAACATCCCCGAAATGCTTCACTTCACAAAACGATCATTTTACATAAATTGTGGGTTTTAACGAAATCTACATTTGTTGTATAGTAAGATTTGGTCTGTCTCTTACGGTTTACCAGTTACGCAAAAATCACCCAGAGTAAACAAGACTACAGACACTACAGCCAGAAAATTCATAACATACATTTAATTTGGCCTAAAAATACCTTAAATATATGGCATTTTAATCAAAACCGTTACAGCCATTTTTGAGAAAATAAAAATTTTAGAAGAATTTTCCATGTAAAGGGTAGTTTAGGGTGGAGGAATTTTCTTAACAATCTTCGTGTCGCATCCTTGAAAGCCACCAAACTTAAATAGTAAGTTTGGTTTTTAACCAAGTTTTTGTTTTCGAGTTACGCTGTTCACAGACAGACACACGCGCGCGCGTTCCTTTTCTAAAAATGTACTTTTTAATTAAGGGATGTCTCAAAACATACATTTCCGGTGAAATCTAGACATCGAATTTTTGGGTGGAATACAATACTTCCTCTACTTACTATACATAGAAAAAATAAAAATGGATGTTGGTATCGTTTAATCCTTTACCGTAAAAGGCATCTGATTTTTTATGAAGGTCTTTATGCTATCCATTTTGTTATGCAACGTATTGCATTTTCTACTCGCTTTTCTTTTACTTAGCACATTCACATGTCCTTCTATACTGCCTCTTCTACAAAGAGTTTCTATAATTTGTTGTATGTTTGAAATAGAAACACAACGTATTACATTCACACTGTTTTCTCTACTCCCGTTTCTTTTGTAAAACACAATCACTCTTCCTTCTTTACTGCCTTTTCTACAAACAATTCATACAATTCACTATATGATTGAAATAGAAAGTATAGAAAGTATAACATTCACACGGCTTTCTGTACTCGCTTTTCTTCCTGTAGTATTTGTGACTGTTTAACATTGCGTTTGCATAGTACCTTCACTGTTTTTATTTATTAATTTATTTTGTTTGTTAGTTGTTCTTTATAGTATCCTCAGAATTTAATTTTTTGTTTAAGCATATTAAATAATATTTTTAAATGTCTTCAAAGAAACACAAGGCTATGGACAAGTGAAACCTAAGTCTGCAAGTTGTATGAATAAAGTGCTAAATCACGGGCAACAGGTATTTCAGCTAGTGTTACAATAAAATATTACGTATCAGGAAATAAATCACTCCATTAGCCCTTTTTTTTAGACCACTAACAAATAGGTATTCCTTTAAAAAGCAAAAAATGTCAAAGAAAGTAAAAGAAGACATTTTATTGTTGAAGTAATGATAAAACAGATTTTATGCGTTCATTCATATCATATTATCCACGCGCTTTTCAACAAAATAATTTTACTAAGACCTATTCTTTTATTTACTCCGTGTTTATCGAAAGAAACGTTAGTATTGTTTATATTATACGTTTATTTTTAGGAACAGATTGAATACAATGAAGTAAAGCTATAGTCACACTTTATTAGGAGACTTCTGTTATATTGTTTACGTGTTCATCCTTTATTTATTTACGCACTTAATTGTGATTGCTTTAACAGCTTTATCTCACGCCGGGACGATAAATATATATTATATATTATTATATTTTATTATATAATTATTATATATTAATATAAAAAGCTAGAATACATGATCATATTTACTTGGACTACATTATTTTATTCCTTTCTTGTAATTATATAAATATACACCAACATAGTTGGTACTACATATGACCCCCACAAAAATAAGGAAATACAAGGAGAACAGTGAAACATTATTTACATTGACAGAAATATGTACATTGGCATTTACTCAATCTTAGTATCTTACAGTTTCTGTTTCTTTTTTCTCATGCTCTGAAGACCAGAATAAGCCATAAATCTTATAAAATTCACGAACTGTTTTGTTTTCATCACATTTCGTCTTTGTTTTTAAATATCTAATTTAATGGCTCTTACTAGTGTACATCTGGGAACGGCAGTTGCAGCCGCAGTATGTGTAACCGGCAAGTGTGTGTGTGTGTGTGTGTGTGTGTGTTTGTGTGTGTGTGTTGTGTTGTGTTGTGTTGTGTTGTGTGTGTATATGTATGTGCGCGCGCCAGCTGCGTGTGTCGTGAGAGAACCGTCGCGGAAAATAGGAAACAATGAGTGTCGAGTGATTGTGTCGTCAGTCAGTTGTTTGAGAGACAGAGAAAGTGAAGAAAGACAGAAAGGAGTGAATCAAGGTTTGGAAAAGAAAACAGTTGTGAATTATAATAGTATGAGGGTTTGAAGACTATGTTTAAGGTCAGTAAAGCAGAACTGTAATTTTGCAAAACTTTTGAAAGAAAATAAATTGAGAACAATGTAATTTAACTGGACTTTTGTCGTTTTGTCATAATATACAAATACTGCCAATATTGCTTTCAACCAGAACTGGGAAAAATAGTGCTGGAATTTTAGTATGTGCAATGATCCTCAATATTTAATCATAATCATCCTCAAAGTTATTTCTCATTTTAGCAATGAACCATTAAAATTTATAATTTATGATCGTCATCTATTTAAATGCTGTTCAGCAGGGTAAAAAGCATAATTATAACAGTTTTAAACTTCCACATTACAATTATTGCTACCTTATAGTGTCTAGAAATTTTATTAAAAATATTAATGGCTTCACATTAAACACACTTATCAAGTAAAATGTTCTTCATACGAACGATTGATATTTTCGCTTTGTCTAGTTTAATATGTTGAATTTACTCGTATATCTTCGCCTTGAAGATAGCTTAGCTACTTACAGAGAACGATGGGAAATATAATGTATATCCATATCTACATAGAAAATAAGTTTAGATATGCCTCAAATTGAACAAATATCATAAAAACATGCTAATGTAAGTATTGGTTTCAACCAAAACTGGGAAACATAATGCTGGAATTTTAGTGTGTTACTAGCAAATGCGTTTTACCACGATTGAAAAGAAATAAGAATAAGTTTTTAACAGCACGTTCCTCCGGTTTGTATAAAAAATCTAATAAGCACGCTTCTATCACGAGCTGCTTTTCCAAGAAGAAAAGTTATTTTCGAATGTTCCGTTCTTGTTAACTCGATAAGTATAATGTGTACGACCTTGGTTTTTAATTGCATCGTTCCAGTAATTAATACGCGAAGTTTACAACTTTGTTGGTTTTTGTTATACATACAGTGGACCATTTTCCTAGAAATTAACGGAAGCTGTTCCAACATAACACCGCGGTATGCAGCGATATATTACCGTGGGAAATTGCTAGGTAATACTGTCCATGGCTTACTTTTCGGAGTTTCTCAGTTCGATTCCAGAGCGCCAACCAACGCATCAAGGTTTTCCTTTATTGCCCAGAGGGGAAATTTATGTCGATTTTTCTTTTTCATGATTCTTTAACGTTGTTTTATTCATTTGACTTCCACACCATTTTTCCCTTGGACATTCATCTGTTTCCTGTCTCGCAGCATCGGCAGTAATGGAGTAGAACATGTTGGTCTGGGAGCCTCAGTTGTTTAGACGCTGGCCTATTGATCCCAAGGTCGCGGGTTCAAATCCGGCCCAGATCGATGGCTTGTAAGTGTGCTTAAAAATTCCGGCACACCGGTGACACTGATGTGATCCTGGCAATTGACAGCGCCCTTAAACAACCAAATAAAAAAGTAGAAGAACATGAAGCGTTCTTTTAGTGATAACTTCCTTCCTGAGAATTATCACCCTGTTATTTTTTTTACAATAACAATTTATTTCAGCATGTTCCATGACAGAAAATGTAATACTACATGCATATGGTTTTACATAATTAAACGTATCTAAGGCTACAGTACAATCGTTGTTGGTTTCGTACAATTATGTGATGGTAGTTATTTTCAAAAGTTTAAAGTCTACATTATTTACATTCTTCTGAAATATTTCATATGTGTCTGGCTAATGGTAACTCTGAAGCTTGCATTTGAGAATGATGAAGCTTGAATTTTCGTTTCGACCAAGCTGACTAGATTTTATCGTGGTTTTCTCTAGATGCATGTGTGGATGGCGGTTGATACGTGGATTTAAAGCTGCTGGTTGCCGCACGTTAATGCGACAGTTTGAAACTGTTCGTTGATGCGCCTGCTGGAAGCTGTTTGTTCCAAATGGCGATGGCTGGTGACGCAGTAACCTTACTACTTATTGGTATAGATGAATTGTGTGGGCGCCAGTGGGAATTGTACCTTCGCAGTGACCGAGGAGGATAGTTCAGGCGGTCACGCCTATGACCCGCATTCGGGAGGTCGCGTGTTCCATTCTCTCAGCCGACCTTCCTGACACCTTTTTCTTTTGTGGGGGGGGGGGGGGGGGGGCTTCCACGGGTCACTAAAGTGAATGCTGAAAAGGATATTTACCTTACATCCCCCGTTTCATTTCTTTCCATTTCATTCTCTCTATCCGGTCTCTCCAGGTTGTAAGAGTCAGCCGCGTGACCGGTGGCTTGGTCTGAGGGGGTACTTGCGCTCTGAAAATACGGTGATCGGCTAAGGAGAGACGCTATTGTCGGCCGGTCGCCCTTCCAGGTAGATAGATTGATCGGCTGACTTGGCGGAATCCCTACCGTGACAGGCAGACGGACCTTCAGAATGTCTCGAAATTTCCAGCTGATTTCCTAGCTTGACTATTGCTCGAGCACCGAGACTCCTGGCTGTGGTTTTTAGAAAGTATGACAAGGATTCTTGATATACCAGGTGAGTCAGCTGCCCCTTATTCTCGAGTTTTATGCAATCTGCATTTTATACCCCAACATGAAAACATCGACCCCATTACTAGGCTCTACCCGCGTATTTAACATAGATGTTAAACACTCGATGAAATTAGTACTAATATAGATGTTATCACATTGCCTTTTAATATATTCGTAATTAGACAGCTGACGTTTGCACTTCTGCAAATGTTCACTGGAACCAGCGAATATTACATCTTAAACAGAATGTTTAGCTTACAGCCTAATAGGTAGCTCAGTTGGAACGAGCGCGAGACTCCGAAGTGATCTGTCTGCTGTGAAGGTGGTTCGAATCACCTGCATGTACAATTTTTTTTACCCTGCAATCCCCACAATTTACAAATTATTATTCTGAAAACTGTTATTATATTCATGTGTATTGTTTTATTTATGTTTTATGGCATTGTTTGATGTTTCTTTATTGGTGAACTACAATTAGGTACTTGTTTAAACACACCTATAGGTAGGTGGCATTGAAATAAGGGTCATTTATACATATTTGAACACAGAAAGCAAGGAAATTACATTGTCAGAGTTTAACATGGAAGTTAAACTCAATTTTGCAGACAGTGAATTATTGTGCTATTAAAAATGTTTCATAGTGATACGTTTAGCGGCGCTGGAATGACCCTTTTTCTATTCCTGAAACACGACTCCTCTAACGAAGCAAGTGCTCGAACTGGTGACCTTCTTGGGTAATGCACGCCTGGGCACGCTGTTGGATGGAGCCCCTGACTTGGTGTAGCATGGCGGGTTGAACATTTCTATAAGCCACTGTAATAGGCTGACGAAGGGTTTCTGGATTGTCCAGCTCCTCTGCATAAATGCGTTCTTTTAAATAATCCCAGAGAAAGAAGTCAAGGGGTGTCAGATCAGGTGATCTAGCAGGCCAGGAGACTGGTCCTTGTCTTCCTATCCAATGACCAGGATGTGCAGCATTCATATGATTGCAGATGATCCTCGACCGATACGGAGGAGCGCCGTTGTGTTGAAACCACATTGTCATTCGCTCCTGCAGTGGTACATTCCCTAATAATAAGGGGTGAGCTACAGAGGAATTCCAGGTCGCGTGCTCCTGTTAGATTCCCCTCGAAGAATAATGGTTAAACAAGGTGGTCTCCCAAGATTCTACACCAGACATTTACACCCCATTGCTCTTGGAATGCTGCCTCCCTTATCCAATGAGGATTATTAACACTCCTATAGCGTATATTGTGATGATTTTCAGTTCCAATGTTGTGGAATCTTGATTCGTGAGAAAACAATATCCTGGATGCGAATCCCACATCACTTGCTACTCGCTCCAGCAACCATTCACAAAAGTTACTCGAGCCGCGAAATTTCTCCCGTGAAGTGTTTAATGTAGGTGCAAACGACAAGGATGGAACTTATTAGTGTTCAATATTCGCACTACAGAAGATTGGCTGATGCTCACCTCCTGAGCAACTGACCGTGTACTAGTATACGGATTGTTCTGGGTGGCGTTCAAAACTGCTTCTGCATTAACACCCGATGTTGCTGGTGCGTGTCTATTCTTGCAAGTGACGCTGTTACACGCAGACGCCTTTCAACATTCCGGAAGGTGTTTGCTGTTGGTTGTCGTCTGTTCGGATATCTCTCACGATATAGATGCTGAGCCGCTGGTGTATTTGTTCTTGCTTCTCCGTAGATCAAAAGCTTATCTACGTACTCGTCTGTCGAATACATAATGAAAGACTGGCACAAAATATGCGACATCATACGTGTGGAGAACGCAAGGGTCGGCATTCACAACACAATACATCACGCCAGTGCAATGAGGCAGAAGTCAGTTACAAAATGCAGACAACCAAAAATGATTTAAATTATAATGTTCTAAACCCTCAGGGACTTTATAATTTGATTATTGTGTATTCGGTTTCCAAGTTTTGATGAACATAAAAAAAAATATATTTACAATGCTGAGACTCGAACCTGCGTCGTTGGGGGTTAGAGAACACGTCACCATCCTATTCAGCTATTTCGACACTTGAACAAAAACACGTACCGCGTTCCATAGAAGGACTTCCATACCTGGCGCTATGCCATTCCCACCTCGCAAGTTTTCGTGCTAGATTTAGCCTTTTAAGACAGTTTTAATCATTTGCTGGGTGTTTTAATATTATTACGTAAATGACAAAGGCTGTTATACATATTAACTGAGATGGACGAGGCGTAGTTCACGCAAAAATGTAAATAAACTGTTGTTTAATAATATGTTCGTTTTGACTGTACGGGTTCATGATGGATGGGGCGTGTCTCAAAATTTTTCCTGATTTTTAGAAGCCAATCCCTGCTCTGAGTACAAGAATCCACCATTTTCTTTTTAGCTGTCGTTGTTAGTGTACTCATATGATAGGTCCATCTTTTCCGAGGCGTTTACTGAATTACGTTGCTATATATACTCTAATAAAAAGTTTGTAAAATCGGCCGGAAACCGGAATTCGCTCTCAGTAAACGAGTCGTATATTTTTGATGTGTACTTTAGCGAGGAGTACGTTCTGTCCCTTAAACCACTGTTGCTCTCAATTTGGCGCATTCCTCTCGTTAGAACGTCAAACAATACATTTCAGTAAGCGCAAAACTGGACTAAGGTGCACATGCCGTTAGATGGGTGGCCCACCTTCCAAAAAAATAAGGCGCGGCTGACTCGCCTGGTAGAACATTTTAGTAACTGTTTAAAGCGATTGAAAAATGAGAGGTTACCAACCAATGGAAAACAATGCAGTAACCAGTGTTCGGGGTTTTAGTAGTAAACTAGGAATGATATAAACAGCACGTAGTATAGAGTCGACAGGTAGCGTAAGGGTTGAGGAAACGATACGACAGTCTGTTTCTTGCGACTGTCGTGTGTTATATTTGGTTATTTTTTCTGCACTGTGTCTTTCCAATAACGTCAAATGGTTTACTACTTGCTACGGACGGGGCTTCCTATATGAAGAAATCTGCCACAGCAATACAACAAGCATTTACAAAATTAATACATTTAACTTGTCTAGTTCATGCTCTCCACTGAGTTGCAGAAGAAGTTAGATCCTCCTTTTCGGATGTTGATGCGGTTATAGCCAATATGAATATATTTTGTGAGGCACCCTACAGAATCAAAACACTTAAAGAAATGGCACCTGGAATTCCCTTGCTCCCACAACCAAATGTAACTCGGTGGGGGACATGGCTACTGGCTGCAGTATACTATGCTCATCATTGGGACAAAATTATAAACATAATTAACGTATTTGACGAGCAGAAAGATGTTGCAATGCATGCCGCGAAGAAAGTAACTACACCAGCCTTTTTAGAAGATATTTCATACATTGAGAGGAATTTCAGCAATATAGTAACAGCAATAACCTATTTAAGTCATCTGCATTAAAAATGCCCGAGGCGATTAAGACAGTAGAACAAGTTTCAGAGACACTGGGTCAAATACCAGCGAGCGCTGTTAGGGAAAGTGTGACAAATAAACTTAAAGGTGTTCTAGAGAACAATATTGGATACTCAGAAACGTGTAAAAGAGGGGATTCGTTGCTTCATCAGGAAAGCTACAGCTATCCGATATTTCATGTATATGTACGCTCCTGTTACGGGTACGTCATGTGATGTAGAACGTAGCTTCTCAAAATACAAAAACTGCACATTGCAATAAATGTGCTAACGATGATGTCTCTAGCTAACATGTCTGCACATTAAAACGTTAATGAAACCAAAGTTTATTGCTCTCTATAAATGGCTAAACAATCATTATTCCCAGCCTAGTTACGCCCCTTAATTCTGGTGCTTCCATCTTTGAAGCAGTGTGTACTCTGCACTGCTCTCCACTCTTATTTGTTTACAAGAGCAAACGTCGCCGTGGTCTCCACTTCTCGTTGTAGGTGTACGGTTAACTTGATGGATTTCTTACTAAACGCCCGAACCCTTGTAATAACATACTAGTTAAATGAAACTTGTATCATATATACAGATATGGATGAATATACTTCCCGGGGTTATTATAAATTGCGGCAATTGGTTTCAATAAGCAATTTAACTCAATTCTGCTCCCTAGTCAGAAGCGACGCTACCTGCACCGAACGATAAGGAATACTTTAGAAACACAAAAATTGGTTTCACGGCTAAAAAATGATAGTGCAGCAAAAATAGATAAATCGTGCAAATAAAAATTATTTAAGTGTGTAAAATTGTGTAAACTACTATTCATATGACTTTTATGAATAAAAGAGAAAGTTTCAATGCAAAATATAAAACAAATTGCAATTTAAAACATGCTTTAACAGTGTTACGCCAGCCGCACATCAAGAGAAACTAGAGGGCAGCACATCACTAGTTACTAGGCAACGCGTGGCTTTTGCGAGAAGCTGTGGAAAACGCCGTTTCCAGAGAAATCGCCGGTACCTTATTCTCGAACATAGAAGCGAATGAACACGGACATAGAGATTAGTCAGATTGAGAGAGTAGACTTGTCAGAATGAGCTGTGGACAGTTGAGCAGTGTTTTGTATCAATTGTTTAAGTGTGTAAAATTGTGTAAACTACTATTCATATGGCTTTTATAAATAAAAGAGAAAGTTTCAATGCAAAATATAAAAAAATCACAATTTAAAACATGCTTTAACATTGTTACACCAGCCGCACATCAAGAGAAGCTAGAGGGCAGCACATCACTAGTTACTAAGCAACGCGCGGCTTTTGCGAGAAGCTGTGGAAAACGCCGTTTCCACAGAAATCGCCGGTACCTTATTCTCGAACATAGAAGCGATACTATAAAACAGCACAGTTGTGAGTTGTAAGGTCACGAGTTGTGATTCAGTTTTAAGACAGATAAAATGACATAGAAAGTAAATAGACTGGTCACAATATTTTTACAAAATATGCTACATCCAAAAACGTATGAATCAAATGACACCCAAATTTTTCAGTTTTCTTAATTTTAACCAACACAATAAAACTAGCAATCTCCGTAAATTGAATCAAAGTTGCAAGAGTTCTAAAGTTCAGCGGTACCTCTTCCCATTTCAAAGCTTACTTCCTGAATATGCTGAATTACTATATTTCTTCCTTCTCTTCTTGTTGCACTCACATGACCTTCTCTGCTCTTGTACGAACCATTGTTACAAACTAAAGATATTCCTATATTTTCTTCGTCCTGAGATAAACATTTGCATAAATTATCTCATTGCTTATTTCCTTGTAGGTACAAGGGAAATAATGAGAAAACAGTAGGCTTTGAGCGATAGTCAAATCTTTTTAAGCTTTGAGATTCAGTTCTCGTTTCACGGCTAAGATATACAAAAATAAATAATACATTTTACAAAAGTTGAAGTATTCCAAAACTCACACAAATAACAACCAATATCAAAATGGTCCACTCCACAAAAAAATTCATTTGTGCTTTAACGAGATTTACATTTTTGTATAGTAAGATTTAGTAAAGTTCTTATTGTTTACCAGTTATAAAAGTCATCAAGAGTAAACAGGACGGCATAGGCTGTAGCAAGAAAATTAAAAATATGCATTTCACTTGCTAGAAAAATATATTAAACATACGGCATTTTAATCAAAATCGTTGGAGCCATTTTCTAGAGAATCAAAATGTTCGAAACATTTTCCTTGTAAAGGGTAGTTTAGGGTGGAGCAATTTTCTTCAAAATATTCGTACCACATCCTTAAAAGACATTAAACTTAAATACTAACTTTGGTTTTTAACCGACTTTTCGTTTTTGAGTTATGCTCTCCATAGACACACAGATATACACACACGCACACACATACAAACACGGACCTATTTCTAAAAATGCTTTTTTTTTTATTCAGGGGGCCTCGAAACATATATTTCGGTTAAATCTTGGCAACCAATATTTGGGTGGAATACAATATTTCCCCTACTTACAATACATAGTAGAGAAAGCTTTTTAATAATTATGAAAATCGATTGTATGGTTTGATGGATTACGCTGAACACACTGTAATTTAAACAAATTCAGCATATCTATATCGCAAGTGTATATTATCCATCATGTTTCCCATCGCTTTTTGTACATCCCAATTCCTTATTTTTCCCCTCTATTTCTGAAGGACATGGCATGTTTATGTGAGGTACGTGTAGGAACTATACCGCCTGCAGGAGTCCGGCCGGCCTTTAGCACTTTCTTGTGTTTCCGGTATCGGCGAGGTCATCATCATCGCAACAAGTGTATACACAGAACGTGACCTAGACCGGCACATTGTATGACAGCGATCACTCCATCATCATCATCACCGTGAGACCTGCCCGCTAAAGACACCGTCCCGAATATTAGTTTGCTATTACCGAGCATCGTGCCTCGTAATTTTGTAGCTCTCACGTACCATGAAACGGGATTTGTTTGCTTTCCGATAGAAGATGGAACTAAATTATTCGCTAAAATAACAAGTGTTGAGCCTGCAACGACTACACGTTGCCTAATAATTTTCCACTCACCCACTTTGGCTTATCCTTGTAACAACAAGCTAGAACCGTTTGGGAGGTCTTGTCCCATACTTGCAAGACCTTGAGGCTGGTCATTGTTGCAGGTGTGATCAAATAATGGCATACAAACTTGGGTTTGAGATGTAGCTTTGTCTGCTAATAAAGGTGAACAGTTTACATTTGAGTGTAATCTGAATGGTGATTTCAATGCATGGGTGGGACGTATACACACAAAAATAAAATGAGAATTGAAACAGTAAGACTAAAAATTTTTTAAATTCATGGAAATCTGTTCTTGAAGAACCTGTTAAACGATTTGGTTGTGAGAAAATAATGAAAACCTTTTCTATAACAAAATTAATAACTTTAGTTTAAGTATCTAGAGTTGCATCATGTCCAGCTGGAATATGTTATACATCATCAGATTATTTTTTGAAAATAAATACAGGTATTTTACAGTTTTTTCATATTCTTTTGATGAAGGGGCACTTCCCGAAAGATGCTCTCAATATAAATGGAAAAACTTTGGCAAACATATGACAAAATCTGGTAAGTCTTCCAAAGAGGAAGCAACTGTGAACAACGGCTTTAGAAGCCTACGCCTGCACACAGCGCTTTCCTCCTGAATGAGTAATTCAAAATATTTTGACTATTACCTAGGTTTATCTCTTCCAGGCTTGTAGGTCATGGTCTAGAAGGCCAAGATGCAAGATGCCAAGTAGATGCCAAGCGCAGTACTTGGCGAATCGTTGGTATTTTCACTGCCTTCTAGACCACGGCCTACAAGCCCGGAAGAGATAAACATACCTAATAGCCAGGACGGCGGCCGTGAAAACCTAAGTTTATACATCAAAACGTTTTGTTTTGTTCATACCGTATGTCATCCTTCAGGATCATAAACAGTTTTGGTTCCATTTTTTACATGTTTTCAGTTTTAGCTAAGTCACGGCCAGAAGGCTAGTGTGTATGACCTGATACCAGAAAATACATGTTCAATACCATCATTGTGCTTGGAACGAATGTATTCTCAATATATTTGTGTTCCAATTCTTATTTTGATCAGTTGTCGGAAAAACAATCAGGTCTTTGCACTCCTGTAGAATGTATTCAATAAGAATGACACTATTTATTCACTTCACAAATTTGTTATAGTTTCATCTTACGTGAACATAAATTGCTGACCGGTTACACAGTTGTGCATATTGAAACTGAATGTCAATCTTAGGTTTATAAAAGGCGGGACCATAAGAAATATATATATATATATATATATATATATATATATATATATATATATATATATATATATATATATATATATATATATATATATATATATATATATATTTTCTTTTTTTTTTTTTTTTTTTTTGGGGGGGGGCGGTGCTGATGTAAATGCAAGGTGCTGTCAATCTATTTCAGGATTTTTTTTCTTTTCTTCTTTTTTCAGCTTTCAAGCGATCTTGCATTGCCTTAGGTTACCTAAATGAAAAGTATGCTCTGTAGCAAATTTATTATTTCTTCATCTTGCCTAACAGATTCAGATGTCCTTTAAACATCCACTTGGGAACATGCTTTTATTTTAACCGGACTGCAAGAGGAGGTAGGTGATCTCATTGGGCCCAAACCTAACCTGGATTGTAGACGTGAAGTGCACATTTAAACCAGAGGATTTTGGATGCAGGGTGCTGAGACATTCTCTGTGCGAGTGCCGGCAACGGAGGGCCTAATACTCGTACAAAGCTATCTTATTACCTGTTCAAGTATTCCACTGTCTACCAAGCTGAGAGTTTTGCTATCTTGGACTGTGCTTCACATACAACTAAATTACCTGGCTGCAGGGAAAGTTTATATATTTACTCCAACAGCCAGCATTAATAATAATAACACACCAACTAGTGTGTTACTCTTCAATGTGTTCCTGGGCATTCGGGTATTACAGGCCAGTAAAAGTTTGCATTATTGGTTAAAAATAATGCAGCCAGTTTTGGTTCCAAGCAGCTACGTTCAAATGCGTATATGTTATTAACACATAAAGCTAAGATAGCGAATATAAGGAGCAATTCTATTCCATGCGATTGAAATTTAAACAAAAAATGCAGCTTATTTTCGAACCAATATGACTGGTGTTGTGCTCCATTACCTTCTCTATCTGTTCTTCACTAAACTAGTCTTACGTATCTTTCTATCTACTTCATGTTAAACATGTTAATATAGATAGACGTATGTACAAATGGTTATATTACCTATTTCCTTATAGGTACAATGAGAAGAGCACAATACGGCAAGTGATAGTCAAATAGCAGCGCCGTAGCCGAGTGGTTAGACCATTCGCTTCTCACCAAAAGCGGCCCGAGTTCCATTCCAGGTAACCGCATGTGGGATTGGTAGTGGACGAAGCGGCGCTGGGGCGGGCTTCCTACGGGTTCTCCGGTTTCCCCCGACATCTCATTCCACCGGTGCTCCATCTTCATTCCATATATCATCAGTGTCACCGCCTGCGGTGCCGTATCTAGGTGGTAAATGTGGGCGTTAAACATTACAAAATTTATAGTCAAATCCTTTGAGAGCTAATTGTTGTGCGGCATTCCATTCTCTATGCATGGACAGAGTATAAAAATAGAATAACGACTTCCTATTTAAGTAAAGCATAAGTATCTGAAAATGCAAACCAATAAGAAAGAAAGACTCGGAAATGGCTATCTCTTTAAAATGTTAACAAATTGTGTGCTTTAACGAGATCACGTTTTGCGTAGTGAATACGGTCTTCGAGTTATGCAAAAGTAATTGACAACTAAAAGAACTTCAGAGGCTATTCCAGAAAATTTAAGATATACATTTCATTTTCCATGAAAATATCTTAAACTTATGATACATAATTAATCACTATCGTTATAACCTCTTTTGAGAAAATCAAATTTTAGAACCATTTTCTATGTTAAGACTAGTTTGTGGTGGAGGAATTTTCTTGAAAATCTTATTGTCGCATCCTTGGAAGATGCTGAACTTAAATAAGTTACGCGTCTTCTATGTTGTTTATAGGCACATAACACACGCCCGCGCGCAGACGTTCTAAAATGCTAGTCTTTTGCATTCAGACTTCAAATAGCGTATTTAAGTGAAATCTCGGTATTGAATTTTTGGATGGAATGCAGTACCTTCTCTGCCTCAATGTACGTGGTAGAGGACAGACTAAGTTAGTAAAAAATCTTGCACTGTCCAAAATTGACTTAAAAGGTTTACAATTTGTAAAAGTTTGAGTATGATTTTAAAAAATGGTAGTAGTCGTTCTTTTCAATGTTCTTTTGAGAAGCAGTAACATAAATTAGTAAAATATTGCATGTATAAAACATTTGACTTATGAAAAAATGGTGAAAAAGGTTTTATGCGGAAAACAAGGTTTAAATTTGGGCGTGCTTATTAAGTAAGCGTGAGTCTGGCCCAGTTTGTGGGTAATATAATTCCGCCTATTTGAACAGCATGTTTGCTTAAAGTTTATTATTCCTATTACTTTATTGGCAACAAATGTTTTTTTTTTTTTTTTTTTTTTTTTTTAATTTTTCTTTTACAAATTAATTACTTTAATTTAGTTTTATACACGCAATATTGTCAAAATTAAATGTTTGAACCCAGTATCAAGCATTTCTCCGTTCAGAAGCTTCGGTATTCAATACACAGGCAATTATTTGGTAGGGACGCTTTATTGAGGCCTTGATAAGTTGTGCAGAGGTACAGTTTAACCTGCTTTATACGTAACCCAGTTGTATGAAATTCACATTTATACACACATTTTTGTAGATCCCGGCAAAATGTAATTTAGAAACGTGTCAATAAATCCTTATTTATACGTAATTCGCACTTATACGTATTAAATCTTAGTTAAATACAACTGAGTTTTACGTAATTATAGTGAGCATATGGTATACGTTGTGTTAAAAGAAACTCGAGGCGTATTTTCCTTGTCTCTGTTGACAAAGACACAACCCGAGCGGGCGGCTTTCGACGCGAGTGTCGTAGCAACAAACGAGAAGTAAACATAAACATTTTCGGTATTACCTGGCAAAGCGTATCGGAAAGAATGTGAATCTGCCCAATTGTTTACGCGAGCTTATCGCACAAACAAGTCTAGACGCTGTGCGAACACTGTTCAGATGCAATCATATCTCCAGGACAGCAACATCTCATATGTCGGCAGGCGCGAGAGATCATCTATTTGTGTTTTATCACTGACTATACTCCAAGTTACTGATATTTCCCTCTTCTAACAAACAAGATAAGAAGTGATCGTAGTGCTCGACCACCAAGGTGAATACGCCTCAACGCTTTGCCGGATAATATCTCATGTCTACTGTTGAAGAGCGGGTTTGTCTTTCAGTTTTCAGTTGCTTTTAATCGGCTATGGAGAACAGAAAAAGGAGATGGTACACGTTAGATCAGAAAGTAAAATTCATACGAGAGGTGTAACTTATTCCACACAAAACCAAATTTGCTCAGATTTAGAAATTGTTTATACCTCATTACGTATAGCCATCAGTAACAAAGTAAGGCGTATGCACTAAATGCAACAAAAGTATGCTTTCTTCATATATACGCTTTGTTCCTTGTAAAATTTGACACAGGTGGGTCCACTGTATTGCTTTTTAAAAAAAATGTGATACATTATCAAAATCTCAGTTGTAAGTAATTCTGACTTATAAGTAATCTTCCCGCTTACCCTTGGTATACCCTTGGTATGCGCATAAATCAGGTTCAGCTATATTTCGTCGTAGGGCTTCTAGAATTAAGTAATTCAGTAGAACTGATTTAAACATCTTCCAAACTTGCATTTAAAATCAACGCACAGCTTTTTTTTTTTTTTATAGGAAAGCGTTCCAGCATTCGAGAACAGGTCGTACAGGTTTTCCTATACGGTATGTTTATCTGCACAGCACCTAGCCACTTAGTATGACTTTATCTGTGCAGTATAGAAGGGGAACTTAGTTAACACAAGGTTTCGTGTCTGTGGGCAGGGTTTCTTCCTGCATACCTAGGGCGGGATGGACCGCACGTGTGGTGTTAGCCGTCCGTGCGGAGCCGCGCCCACTTTGTCAGCTCGTGTGCCACTTGTGAGGCCACCAGTTACCGACAGTTTGGATGCAGGAAAGGGACAGGAGTAGGTGTTGGGTTGGGGTGTATATGGAGTAAAAGATGGGAGTGACATTACCGTTTACCGTTGAGGCCCAAGGGCATCCTTAGGTAGGCGGTAACTCTTTATTGGCTGTGGTCATATTGACTACGTGCCCGTACCAGTTGGTTGATGTGGGTGTTCAGTTTAGTGTATATGGTTCGGGATCGCTCCCTCACCAAGTCCATGATGTAGGGGAGTCCAGAGTGGTTGTGAATTATGTATGACGGGAATCTACGCCCGGTACCATAGATCGTCCTTAACGTCTTAACGTCCTTAACAGTCTGCAGCCTGCGAATGGCGATGAGTGCCACTGAATCCTAGGCTTCGCAGCCATACGAGATCAGAGGCGGGGTGATCGCCCGGTAGAGGCGTAGCTTCAGACATGTGGGCATGGTGAAACTGAGGATTGGGTAGAGCTGTTTAAGTGCACCGTGGCCGAGTCCCGCCTTTGCACGGACGTGCGGAGAGAATGTTAGTTCGCGGTCGAGGATTATTATTTTGTTGTTTAATGACGCTGTCAATTGCTAGGATCACATTAGCTCGCCGGTGTTCCGGAATTTTGTCCCGCAGGAGTTCTTTTACATGCCAGGAAATCAACTGACATGGAGCTGTCGTTTTTAAGCACACTTAAAAATCATCGATCTGGGCCGGAGTTGAACCCGTGACCTTGGGATCAGTAGGCCAGCGTCTAACCAATCCAGACCGACCGCGGTCTAAGAGAACACCTAAGTATTTGGCGGAGGTTACCCAGGGGATATGTTTCCGCCTAACCCGAAGTGACCGTTCCGGCCGCCATTGGCAAACCTTACCAAGGAGGAGTGCGGAGCTTTTCAGCGGACTAACAGCCATTCTCCACTTCTACCCCCAACGGCCAACGGCACTGGGTTGTCGTTAAGGGGTGGGAGGCAGTATTACACATTCTTGTTCTGTTCCATGATGAGGACGTCGTCCGCATACTGGTACGTTGTAGTATGATGTTCCGTGGGAAGTCGGACATATGTGTTCTAAGTGTTGACAGCCTTCCTTCCACTCTCACTCTGAAAGTGAAATCCCGAAGGAAGCTGCTAATCAGTGCGGCATAGGAGGGAGGGATGTTTGCCTGCTTAAGTTTGTACAGTAGACCTTGGTGCCAGGTTGTGGCCTGGAAAACCAGGGTAACCGTTACAACCACTCGGAGTAACTGCATGGTCGTGGAGTGACCCCGATGAAAACCAAACTGGTGATGCGGTAGGAGTTGCCTTTCCTCAAAGAGAGGCGTTAGACGCGTGAGGAACAAGCGCTCAAAGACTTTGAAGACGGTTGAGAGAATGCTGATGGAGGGGTAGCTGTTAGGGAAGACCGGGACCTAGCCGAGTTTCAAGATGCATACCACCCTCGCCTATTTCCAGCATGCTGGGAAGTGGTGGAGACGTAGACATGCGTTGAAAATCCGCATCAGTCGGACGACAGTACTGGAGCATGAGCACCTTGACGCCGTCACGGGTTTAGGCTATGGAATTCGGAGATCACCGCTTTTGTGGTGATTATGGGAATCGGAATCTCCTTGTGAAGCTGCCATGGCTCCTCGTAGAGGTAATCCACGGTCGCTTCCTCGAGTTCGGTAAAGTCTTCGTCTTGTAGGTCCTCCCGGGGCTCGAACTGTACCTCAAGATGGTCCGCGAACACAATGGCTTTCACGTTTGGCTCGAACGGGAGCCGCCCACGAGTGCCGTGTAGGGGATACTGGTATTGGGTCTTGTCCTTCCTCAAGGCCCTTATAATCCGCCATGGTTTCGTTTCCTGAAGGTTTACATTCTGAAGAGTATTTTCCCAGGCTGTTTTTCTATGCGCACGGAGCAGTCGCCTTGCCAGGATTTTGAATCTCTGGTATACTGCTCCGATCCTGCGATGGCGGAAGCGCTGCCATAGCTTCTGGACAGTTCCTTCGACTTTTAGCAACTATCGGAGTTCGTTGGGTATGGCTCTCGGGTCAGGACTATTGATGGGAATGCGGGGAGTGTGTGCGCGTATTGCATTTAGGACTTGGTTGGGAAAATCCGCCTCTGCCGCTTCCAGCGCTTCGATGTCATCGATGCGTGGTCCAGGGTCGACGGATCGGTTTAGGTTTAGGACTGCTGGATGCCAGTCAGTCTCATGTATCCAGTCTGAGTTTAACAGGGCTATGTCAGCTGTGGAATCCACCACGACTGGGTCATGTTCGGAGTCCAGCTCTTTCACTGCCAAGAGGTCGAAGTGTAATGGCATGTTTTTGGTGATCATGATGTCCAGCACGTCGGGCCTGCCGAAAGTCGGATGAAATGTTGAACCACTTGGTCCGTGCGCAACGTGACTTGGTTATCCGCTGATTATGCGGTAGAGTCCGCGCCCCCTATGGTTGCTAGTGCGTCTGTACCAGAGCCCATGCTTCGCGTTGAGATCGGCAATGCAGACTACTGGGTGTAAGTTGAGGAGAGTGGTATAATCTGCTTCGTAGAAGTGATGATCAGGTGGGTCATATGCCGCAATCAACAATGTGTCCTCACCTACAATGGCAAACTTAATGGCAAGTCTAATGTCAGTAGCCTCCATGTGTTGAAGGGCAGGAAGGGGGAAAGATGCGTGAGTTATGTTTTTTATGAAAATAGCTGTAACTCTACCCTGTCGGCCGACCCGATCTGACCGATGGGCGATGTAACTTGGCAGCAAGAAGTTTATACCAGCATGCAGATGTATTTTGGTAACCACGAGGATGTCGATCCCGTAGGATTGTACAAACTCGAGAATGCCGGGACGTAGTTCCCTTACGCCATTAGCGTTCCAGAATGCAACATGTAATGGCCTACATAGAATTTGGTAGACCAGTACGGGGTGGATTTCGGGAACAATTTCTCTAGGACTTGGTGTTTAATAAGGAATTCGACATTGTCGTCCGTGAGCTGCTGCATGCACCCCCGCAGTACGGAAGTGTCCGGCTTATCATATCCCCGAACTAGTTGGACATGGACCGAAATTCCTCCAGATCTGCCAAG
Source organism: Tenodera sinensis (assembly GCA_030765045.1). Lineage (NCBI taxonomy): Eukaryota > Metazoa > Arthropoda > Insecta > Mantodea > Mantidae > Tenodera > Tenodera sinensis. Next base: position 113,350,048 of record CM060965.1, on the reverse strand, counting down.
GATATAGCACCTCCGAGAAGGGTCGGAGTTGTACATGCCAGCTGGGTACTTGCGGTTTTGACCGGAGCCGAAGTCGGCAACTCGGTAGCTAGGGGCTGATGCGGCCTCTCGTTCTACTATGGCTGACCGCTGTCTCTCAGCCTTTCTATCCCTTTTACCGCGAGAGGGGCGTGTGAAGCTGCTCCACTCCCCTCCGCGCTAGTGGCGTTGCTGGTGTAGGCTGCACGGTTGTTGCTTGTGCTGGCCCAGTTTTTGCAGTTTCAGCCTGCTGCAATATATTTTCAACCTCGCTAAGGGTGGTGACGAAGCTCACCCCTGCGCGGACTGGCACCACATTTGTAGGACTGGGGCGGCGGCGGCTTTCTATTATCTTCTACTGCACTTCGCACCCCTTGTAAACGATTATTTGGGGCTTGCGACAGTTAACATCCTTGTCGCAGTTTGCAACGAGATGTTCCCCGCACAGCGTAGGCATGCGAGCTATCGCTCACAGGCCTGGCTCGAGTGGTGGAAACCCATGCACCTGCGACATTGGACTGAATCACCTTGCCCACAGTATCGCTCCACCATAGTGTCTAACAAGGTGTGTATAGCGTCTACGGGCTGAACTGCCTGGATTTGTCCATTACTACCAGTTACAGCGGCATAGGTACCTTTTTGGACCCTTCCTCGGTGCAAATGGTCTTTCTCAGATGCGCGGCAGCTGAGCCTGTGGTGCCATGTTCTTCCTGCTGGCCCTCTTTTATTTCCTCCGCTGTACACTCAGAGGCAAGACCCCGTATGATACGCCTTTCCACGTTGGGCTGTTGGAGGCAGTAAGAGAAGAAATGTAGCGTTTAGGTTCGAATGTGAACCTTTCTAGGCTTCCGTGGCGCCTTGAAACCCTTGGCCAGCTTGGCCGTTAGGAGCCTAATGACGGCGGTATAATTAAGGAAAGAGTCCGCTATTATTGGCGGAATCTTTGTGCGCCACTTGGATAGGGGTGTTTGTTCGGTCCCTTATGGGGGTTGCAGTGAACTCTTAGTTGGTTTCTTCTTCTTTCTCCGCTCTACGACTGTGAAGCCGCTGTCTTGAGTGGTGTCGTCCAGCTCAGATTCTGCCTCAGACAGCGGGAGGTAGGAAGTATTGGTTTCAGGGGACGTTGGGACGGGCACTACTCGCTGAGGAGCCGAGGCCTTCCTCTTTGAGCTCTTGTGCTTCTTGGCAACGGGTTCTGCCACTTCAGGAGATGTAGGTTGGGAATTAGTCCCTGGCTTTTGCCCGTCCTGGTCGGATGTCTTCGCGGTTGCCATGCGGCTGTCCGCAGTGGACCGGATCCGCTTACTGGAGACGCCCGTAGGAGCCATGTCTGCTCTGGGTGCCGAACAAGAGGTCCTAAGCCTTGGCTTTGGCCTTGCGAACCCGCTATCACGTAGTCTGTCAGTCAGTGTGTCAAGTCACGGAATGATTGTTAATAGTAAGAGAGGAGTAAGAAACGGGTTTGTTCCTGCTCTCGAAGATGTTATTTGCTCTTTTCGGAACGATGGTGTAAGCAGCACGTTGCTGAGTGGCAAGCTAGAAGGGAACCAGTGCCCACTGCTCGCCGCTGGTTGTCAGGGGAAAGAGCGCCGATGTTGCTGCCTTCCGGTTCGTCGGTGTACTGCCATCCCCTTCCGGGAAAGCTGCCTTGATGCTGGGAGATCGGCGTTACTTGCCGAAAAGAGACAAAGCTATCAGGGGGCCAGTGCCCACTGCCCGTCTCTGGTTAGGATGGCCTGGTCGGCGCTTCACAGTCGTTGCGGCCGTCACTCCTGTTGGTCCCTGGCGAGGTTGTTTGAGTGTTGCTCTTTCACCAGTGGTCCAGTGTAATGAAAGCAAGTGCTCTGGTCACAAGCAATGAATGTGACGAATGACTCCGGGAAAGCATATTCATATTTAATAGTTGCTTTCCAATGACATTGTGAACAGAACTTGAACCTGAGATCGTGGTTATTCTTGTTGACAGCACGCTGATCTACTTTGTCTCCAACTTTAACACTCGAGTACTGTCCTCAAGAAACTTACGCCATTGCTATCATTGTATCTGTGAGATACATGATATAAATTTCATAATAAATCCACTATTTACACTAGTGTTTTGAAGAAAGGTAATATATAAATAATAGTAAATGTTGGTTTAGCATTTTATTAACCAAAAGCCTACATATTTATAAGTAAAAGTTAGTAAAACAAAACAGAAAAAGATTATGACATTAGAAAAGGAGTAATTATATACTTGCTTTACACTTTTAGAAACACATAGTAATAATACATTTTAAAGAAACAGTTTCTTCATCAAACTAGTCACAGTCTTCTTCGTTCTCTGAAACTTCTGTGTCACACGCATCAATACAAACAGGCACAATGTTGAAGGCTCAAATACTGCCCACAAGATTTGCAGGTCTCGTTATTTTTGTGGTCCAACAGGATTAACGTTTTCTACTGGCAACTTCAATGCTCGGAGGGTTGACATGAGGAATGCTGGTTTGTTGCCCTCTAGATGAAATTTCACGAAGCCTTCCAGAAATTGACCGTGGTAAACGAGGCATAAGTGATCGCCTAATCAAGTGATCATCTGCTACATCACTGGGATTATTTACTTAAAAAAACTTCCTTTTGTGGTGCCATCCTGTTCCTGTAATTGAGAAAAATATCATAACAGAGTATTCTACTAGCATATAGCTAATTAGAAATAATATTCAGGGAATTTTTGAATGAAACAAACGGAAGAGCAAGAATGAAAAAATAACTACATGAATACTGTCCTTGTATCTCAGAGATACATGTGCCAGTATTTTTTAAAGAAAACATACTTTTATAACAAAACGGAAAAGCTAGTGGTTTTTATAAAACTATATAAAAATTGAACAATGAGAAGAAAACCAAATATAGGTAGAAAAAGAATACTTACGCATTTGCTGTCGTATCTGAGAGATATACAGCCCTCTGATAAGAACGACTTTCATCTCTCAAGGGATGACACTACACTATAGTTTGTCTTCCTGTGAGTTAGAAAGATAGGTAACAGGAGCGTCAGGTCATATTTGCTCTAATTGAGCGGGTGCTCGCAAAAAAGAAGGGCTAACCATCAAAATTGGAAAAAAAATAGTTATATACTGCCATCTATTGGAGAAGTTTGAAACTATCTTTTATCAGTTGGACTAACATTGTAGCACCCTGTGTAACAAGATATAGCGTTCTCGATGTTACGCTATTTTTCTTTTCAACAACTTCGTTATTACAAAATCGAATTAACTGATTAATCAAAACAATAAAAGGGATATTTTGTTTCGTAATTGTTATTTACTTATGCCAACAACTTACTATGGTGAGACCCCCTGAATCCAAAAAAAAAGCATTTTAGAAAAAGGCCGGTGTGTGTGTGTGTGTGTGTGTGTGTGTGTGTGTGTGTTTGTGTGTGTGTCAGTCTGTGTGTCTGTCGGTGTCAGTCCGTGGACAGCATAACTCAAAAACGAAAAGTCGCTTAAAAACTAAAGTTGGTATTTAAGTTTAATGTCTTCCAGGGATGCGACACCAAGATTTTGAAAAAATAGCGCCACCCTAAACTACCCTTTACATGGAAAATTTTGATTTTCTTGACAATGGCTCTAACGATTTTGATTAAAAGGTCATATGTTTGAGATATTTTTATGACAAATGAAATGTATATCTTGAATTTTCTGGCTATAGCCCCTGTAGTCGTATTTACTCTGGACGACTTTTGCATAATTGGTAAACCGTTAGAGATAGATCAAATCATACTATACAAAAAATGTGAATTTTGCTAAAATACACAATTTATGTCTCAATAAATTTTTTGTAGAGTGAACCATTTCGAAGACATTCCTTGATTTGTGTGTCAGTTTCGGAAAGCTTAGAACTTTCGTGCAATGGAACATCGTTGTTCATTTATTATATGTTAAGCGTGCAAAGACAACTGGATCTCAAAGCTTTAAAAGATTTGACTATTGCACAAAGCCTACTGTATTCCCATATTCCCCTTGTACCTACAAGAAAATAGGCAATAAGATAATTTGTACAAATGTTAATCTTAACACAAAGAAGATATAGGAATAAGAGTTTGTAAGAATGGTTAGTACAAGAGTAGAGAGTCATGTGAGTGCAGCACATCAGAATTTTCTTTACATGTGAAGCGTGCAAAGAGAACGGGATCTCAAAGGTTTAAAAGATTTGACTATTGCACAAAGCCTACTATAATCTAATATTCCCCTTTCACCTACAAGGAAATAAGCAATAAGATAATATGTACAAATGCTTATCTCAACTAACACAAAGAGGATATAGGTATAAGAGATTGTAAGAATGGTTAGTACAAGAGTAGAGAAAGTCATATGAGTGCAACACATCAGATTTGCACCACACTAATAGGAACTCTTTTTACAATGTAATAAAAATAAAGAAGAAATTCTTCAATAAGTGTGACACTATATACACCATAGTGATAACAATTCCGTTAAATATTTAATTATATGTGTATTTTTATCACTGTGAAAACACTCCGGCCTTTAAATGTATAAAATACATCCCAATAATGCAATAATTCATACTGTTACGCCACTCCTGTGACTAGGGACAGTAACATTCAGATGGTAGAGCTTGGATTGGTATCAGGAATTGTCAAAACGCCCAACACGAGAAGCTTCTATAACTCAAATAGAGTCATTAATTAAGACTGTAAAGGAACATACAGTTACATAATTGTTCTAATTAACATAAAGAGTACTTGGTGATTACATGGGGATTAGGGAGATGTGCTGCTCCGTGTCCTATCCCATTGAGGGACAGTGGCGAGTCGCAGTCAAAATTTTAGGGTAGGCAAAGTGTAACAACAACAACAACAACAACAATAATAATAATAATAATAATAATAATAATAATAATAATAATAATAATAATAATAATAATAATAATAATAATAATAATAATAAACCCCGTTTATCCGAAATATAGGGGGCGAAGTCATTGCGGATGACGCAAACAATATATTGTTTGGTTGTTTAATAAGAGCAGAGTGAATGAGTGTGACTTACGCACGAATTACCGCCAAAACTAAAATCACGAGTGTCGGCAGACTTTTTTCCAGGGGGGGGGGGCACATGTTGGAAATTTGCAATCATGTAATATTAAATCATTATTTTACTGTCAAAATTTATAGTATTTGTTGCAGATAACCGTATTAATTTGTGCTAAACAAAAATTGTTCTTTACATCAAAATTAAAATAATAGTTTAAAAGTCAGTAACTGACTGCACATTAAGTTCACCAACTTCCAAGGGGTTTCCTTATCCCTGTTAAAGGGCCTCGCACTGAGGAAATGGGGCCGGGCAGGCAGAGGTTAAGCTAGCCTGCTCTCCACTACCCAGGTTCCATGCGTATCATTTCTGCCGCGCGTTTCAAACACGCAGAGCAGTTTTGATGAATCGGAATTGAGATTAAAGGATTTGACCATGCGCTGGTCATTATAACCGAGAAAAGTTTTCTTGAACTGCAATTTAGGGGAAAATGACGGTTCAAATGATAAAATGCAGAATCATAGTTAAACATTATTTGTTGATGTATTACGATAGGGTAGGCAATGCCTACCCTGCCTACCCTGAGGAGCCGCGCCTGTTGAGGGATCAATGTAGAAGGAAGTAATTATACGACGCTTTCTCATAACTCCCTCTCCCCCTACCCCGATCTTCTCATTGGTCTTGACAACCACACATTGTCAACCCCAGCATATCAACAACCCCTCTCCAGCTAGCAAAATCCGCGACCATCGCCAACAAGATACTGCAGGCCTGTTTAGATCAAATTCATGCATGGGACAAGTATTATAGTGATTTCTTCTGGAAGGGAGATAAATTGTAGCGCATTTGACTTACGAGTATATGCGCTTGAAGCTGCATGACTTTTTGTAAAGAAATATCCTTGGGTTTACCTCTGCTAGTGTCCACAAAGTGCTAATTCATGGATCTCAGATCATAGATTTAGCAGTAGTATCTACTAGTCAACTGTCTGAGAAGGCACAAGAGGTCACAACAAAGATACTAAAATATTCCAACAGCATCATATAGCAAGTTCTCGCCATAATACATTGAGTGACCTGCTGAACAATTTGCTGGCGCCATCGGATACTTTAATTCCTAGTTTACGAAAGCTGTATGAAAAATTAAAGACTCCTCTCTGTGATGAAGCACAAAAGTTCTTTTATTTGAGCGAAATGACTGATTTGCAAGGAGTAAGCGTAGACCATGAGCAGCAGCATTCGGACACTGGTATGGAGTGCGAATCTTCATAAAATGCATCCATTTATTTAAGATAAGACCACTAAATAACAAACTATACTACATTTATGCATTTATATGTGTTTCATAGTTGCTAATGTTAATTCTACCCATTATTGATATCAATCGTTCCATAAAAATACTTTTGCCTCATTTTTACTGCCATCTGGCCCACTGTGCACATTCCTCGCAGTATAGCTGCACTGTGAGTGTACTAGGCGTTTGTAGAGCAACTATACATAAATAGCATATTTCATATGATGATAAACAAGCTTATTCTAAAACTCTCTACATCTAGTGTCTCCACGTCGTTGCCTTCCCTCTATTCATTACTTTCACTCGCTAGTCACTGAAATATTCGCTAACACAGGTATTCCAGCCCCTGTTCATTTTGTTGGCTGCTTTTCGGTGGTCAGCCGCTGAGAAACACACTGAGCCAGATTGTTGTTTTTGTTCATGTTTTAGTGGCTATCTGAGTATTCTGATTTATTATGATATCAAATTTATTATTGTTATTATCGTGATTATTATTATTATTATTATTATTATTATTATTATTATTATTATTATTATTATTATTATTATTATTATTATTATTATTATTATTATTATTATTATTATTATTATTATTATTATTATTATTATTATTATCATCATCATCATCATCATCATTATCATCATCATCATCATCATCATTATTATTATTATTATTATTATTATTATTATTATTATTATTATTATTATTATTATTATTATTATTATTATTATTATTATTATTATTATTATTATTATTATTATTATTATTATTATTATTATTATTATTATTATTATTATTATTATTATTTTGATCTTTAGGATGAACGAAGTATTAGAACGAAGGGAAGCAGCTCCGGTTCCGATAGGGTGACATGAGGTGAAGGGAGACCATTATCCCTGTAGAGGGCGGAGACAGAGTAGTGCCACAGAGACGTGCAGAAGTCCCTGTTGGACAGATAGCCACCTAACACACCACCTTAAGCGCCTCCCCTCTATCCACAGAGGGCGTCGAAGCGATCCTAAAGGCCTGGGCAGCAGTGGCAGAAAGTACCACAAGCGGGACCACTGGAGGTTTACAAAGTGCAAGCAAAGGTATCATCTGCCCACATCCGCCCTAACCACCATGCTAACAACAATACCTGATATATGACATAGAAAATGAAATGAGGAAGAGAAGGAAATAAAACTGTGGAATGAAAGTAAGCCCCCAGCATTCGCCTAATTGCCTAATTGACAAAGGGCAACCACGGGAACCCAAGTTAGAATGCATGGTCGGCAGGGATTGAACTCGGGACCTCCCCAATGCGAGTCACACACGTTTTATATGTATAGGTATAGTATACATATACGCTGTATATTTTGCAGTATGTATATATTATGTATGTATACATGTATGCATGTGCAAAGTGTGTATCTAGTTATTTATGTACGTATGTATGTTCGTATGTACTTATATGTGTAAGTGTCTGCGTAGAACAATCTAAAAATCACACAAATTAGTGTATAACTTTATTCTTTCTCGATTGAAAACCTCTATTTTTCCTGACAGACATGAGTCAATAATGTGACCTAGTTTTTGCTCATAAATCACTAAAAGTCTAAAATGATTTACAAAGTGTGTCTATTAGAACCTAAGTTATAAAAGAACATGGGAATTATAAAAGAACATTACTTGTAAAGTAGGGTTTGGTTTTTGTTGCAAATGCCGTCGATTAGGAAACAGTGGTTAATCGACAGAAAGTGTATGTAAAATAACCCAAATAACGCCGATAGTTCATTTCAGACAATGGTCACGATTTAGAACTACCAAAATATTTGAATAAATCTCCTTATTTCCTTTGTACTTTCATTGTGTTCAAGTTGTTAATAGGTTATGCCAAATATTTAAGTGAAGGGAAAAGGTTGCTAACAGTAGAAATCAGTAAACGATATTTTGTGATTAACAAAAGAGGGATCATTTTCCTTAGTGTTGGAACCATAAGTCTTTTCTAAAGAGCTTAACTTGGTGGCCCAGGAGTACAGAACCGTCATATTTACCGGCTTCAGCACTATTTCGTTGTACATGCAATCTTTGAAAACCATATAGCCTTTATGCTATTAAATAAAGACCAAACAGAAGATACCTAAAGTGAGCATCATTCCGACCAATCATTGCTCTACCATCGCAGGTTATCTCCATAGGTTATAGAGGATCTCCAGAACTTCGAAGAAAGTCGGGGCGAAGAAATTCGAAGAAATTGAGATGTTCCGCAGATTTTTCACTTCCTTTTGCGTAAAAACTATTATTTCGTTATTAGGAGCTGTGAGGTTGTAAATAATTAGAATTATGAAAGGCGAAGGGCAGAATTTGTAATTAAAATCTTCTATAGATCATTGTATAATTACTCATGAGGAACAGGGGAAGTAAATTAAATGAAACAGTTCATACGCGTTTAAATGCCATGCTTGCGCACCAGCATATATACAGCTGGAAGGTACTGCTTCGGCCATACGTTAACCAGGAATTTCTACATCATGAGTACAACAGATGTGTTCAGTACAGTTATTGGCAATAAAGAACAGTTTCGCCGAAAAAAATAATTTATGTCAAATATTTGGAGTCATCTAGTTTCTTGACGAATGTACATATATATACTCTGTTTATCAAGAGATTACAGGAGATATAAACAAAGCACCGGTTCGTATCACTCCGCGGCCACGTGCATTCACAATGACGCAACACAGTTACCTACCGCTACGCGTAGGTATAATATACATTTTACACTACTAAAAGGATATATTTACTTGATCCAAATAACATATAGCACATGGAAATTACCTGCTTCTTATGTCATCTCTGTCCACAATAACACTTTTTCATTTCCTGTTCCCAATCTCCAGAAGCAGCTTAGGGAGGGAAGTTCGTTTTAAATCTGGAAGATAGGGATCAGAGTTAACTGCCAACAGCACTTTATTTAAGGTGGGGGTTCATTGTCAACAAAGAACTGGTGAACTTCTCGACGGATTGCAGATCCCACAAATTCGTCGCAAACTACATCCACCATTTATCTGGCACGTGGTCGCTTTTTAGCAGGATCTTCACCAACTGACAATTTTTCTTTGCGTCTGTTGTAATACTTGAAACTGACACACCGGGAAACTCAGATGTTAATTTCATCACGTCTTCGATAGCAAGTTCGGGATATTTCTCGCAGAACTTGTTAAACACGTTCAATATTGTTGTCTTTTCACCACTTCGCAACGGTTTGCCGCACTTATGCTTCACAACTCACTTGTTCCGCCTTGTTAGTTTCATAGTGAATAATGCGCGCGCAGAATGAGTTAGACTGGTTACAGATTCACTTAACTGCGTATTCTTACACTTTAACTATGCTCAGTACACTTAGTTTATGCATTAGCAAACATTAAGTGACATTTTAGACCTTTGTAACAGTATTTCTGCAAACGACTATTTAGACGGCGAAAGCGTCAAGAGGGCGCGCTGTGGTCAAAACGCACGTGGCTTTGTTTACGTCTCCTCTAATCTCTTGATGAACAGAGTATAAATGGTTTACTATTTCAGTGTCACGCAAACATTGCATTTCTACCTTAATTCGAATGAATTTGGTCACAATTTAATGTTGACGCGTCATACAATGTTTAATTTCCAGGAGAGATTTGGCAATATGAATTTAACATTAAATTGTGACCACATTCATTCGAATTGACATAAAAAGACATTACAGAGTTGTTCACACAATGTCTGTACCACAGTTAGTGAAATAATAAACCATTTATATGTATTCGCCAATAAGCTAGATGGCTCCAAATATTCCAAATATTTTACACAGCTTATTCTTTTCGGTGAAACGGTTCTTTATTGCCAATAATTGTACTCGATATATTTGCTACAGTCGTTATGTAAAATCCCTGGTTAACGCATGCCGAAGAAATACGTTCCCCCCGGTATGTAGTATAGGATTCTATTCAGGTATCAGGCTTGTTGCTTTAAACCCAATTAAGATGAAAATATTAATTTTATCGGATTAGTAACCTAACGTTTGTAAAGATCTGTACCAAATTTTAGAACGAAAAAGTCATATTGCAAGATATGTTTTTGATAGCCACGTAGTTGTAGATGCTTCATTCCAACAATTTAAAACCATAGAGAGAAGGAGTTATTAACTAATAATGTTTATATTTAAAGAGTAAATTTTGTAGCAAATCCTGTTACTAAATATTGCTACTGAACCGTTGTTTTATATACGGTTCACTACATGCAAACTTATGAAGCACTGTAGAAAAACTCATACGCAATCTTTCTTTTTCCCTTTCATTTCCTTTTTGTTTTCTCGTTTAATAATATCCAATAACGAATAGCATGGCGTACCGTTTCTAAAGCGGACTATTGTATGGATAGTGATAGTTTTATAAAGCCGTATAAGAGAATAGAAGCTAAAGCCCTTCATTTCAATAAAGTATAGATTTAATGAAGTGCATTTGCTTACCCTGAATAGCGATAAAAAGAAACAATCTTACACATAATTTGTACATATTTATACACGACAGTTTTAATTTCATCATGTACAAGGAACCTTTTTTACCTTCTCTACTACGTATAGTAAGTAGGGGAAGTATTGTATGTGTGTAGGTGTCAGTCTGTGAACAACATAACTCAAAAACAAAAGGTTGGTTAACTCTGGAATGCATATGCAGGGCTTTGAGGCGCCATATTACTTAACTCATGGCCCATGATATTTTTAGTCTGTTTACTAAGCTTCTATGTAGTCATAACATAAAGCCTTCGGAGTCTTCTGTTAAGATATCAGCTATGTATTTCATTTATTTGTCATATTATATAATTTTGTCATAAACACTCCGAGAATGCATAAGCAGGGCTTCCAAGGCCCTATGCACATCTAAGCTTTAATGTATGCGTTACAGCAACAATTCCGTTCCATATTCTTGGGATTCCATTGTTATAACAGTTATTTTGAAAGGAAATTAGTACGTCGTTGAGACATTTGAGTATTTTTCATTAGTTCAAACTTCCAAATATAGTCTGTTGCTTCTGACACATGCTTACCAAATGGCTTCGTCCTCATGTTCTGAATCAAACAACCGAAGTGTGCGTGCTTCAAGTGCTTCTTTTGAGAGAACAGTAACTGCATGGCTAGAGGAGGATGTTGGTGATGATATGAGTATTTTTGGAAATGAAAGAACTGAGGATTCTCAAACGTGGAGATGGTCCTTTGACCTCTGGATGAATATGATGGACATTGTTGCAATGAATAGTGAAGTGCTATTTTGTTCCGGGAGAAAGGACAAACGCCGCCTGTTTCTGAAAGAACTGACAACGAGGTGGTACGTCCTCTAACGGCTTCAAGATCAGCAGCCACTAATTTGCCAAAATGTACTACTGAAGCAATGAAAAGATGTGGTTTGGATCCGGCTTCACTATCTCAAATTTCGATTGAAAACTGTGAAAAGCAAAAGGAAAAGATGTTGCTATTGCCTATATGTAAAATATACACGCTGTTTTGTGTGAAGTGTAATAAGAGTATTTATAAGAAAAACTGTTAACTGGTTTGTAATTCCTGTTTGTAATTTTGGTATCGTAAACTGAATTATTTGCAGTTATATGCCTACTAATAATTAATAATTTTTACTTTCTCTACTGGTAAGTAGGGGAAGTATTGTATTCCACCCAAAAATTCCATGTCGCGATTTCACCGGAAATATGTGTTTTGAGACCCCCTGAATCCAAAAAATAGCATTTTTAGAAAAAGGTCCGTATGTGAGCCTGTGGACAGCATAACTCAAAAACGAAAAGTCGGTTAAAAACCAAAGTTAGAATTTAAGTTTAATGTCTTTCAAGGACGTGGCATGAAGATTTTTAAGAAAATAGTCCTACCCTAAACTACCCTTTACATGGAAAATTTTTCGAAAATTTTTATTTTCTTGACAATGGCTCTAACGATTTTGATTAAAAGGTCATATGTTTGAGATATTTTTATAACAAATGAAATGTATATCTTGAATTTTCTGGCTATAGCCCCTATAGTCGTATTTACTCTGGACGACTGTTACATAATTGGTAAACCGTTAGAGATAGATCAAATCATACTATACAAAAAATGTGGATCTTGCTAAAATACACAATTTATGTCTCAATAAATTTTTTTGTAGAGTGAACCATTTCGAAGACTTTCCTTGTTTTGTGTGTCAGTTTCGGAAAACTTAGAACTTTCGTGCAATGGAACATCGTTGTTCATTTGTTATATGTTAAGTGTGCAAAGGCAACAGAATCTCAAACATTTGACTATCACACAAAGCCTACTGTATTCTAACATTCCCGTTGCACCTACAAGGAAATAAGCAATAAGATAATTTGTACAAATGTTTATCTCAACTAACAAGAAAGAAGATACAGGAATAAGAGTTTATAATAATGGTTAGTACAAGAGTAGAAAAAGTCATGTGATTGCAACACATCAGATTTTTTATTCTTGTTATGTGAATGTAACTTGCATTACATAACATTCCTATGATGAAAAGTTACCTTTAAACATGGTCCTTAAGCTAAAAAATGACTACTAAATTTTCAAAATTCATAAATAATACATAATAAAATACTGTAATGACTATATTTTACAATAAACATGCCATTCCAAATAAAAAGTACTGAAATATAGTAAAAAGATGGGAAGGCCGAAAAGTTCAAAACCATGCCTACTAGTGTTAAAAACCAAAGTTGGTGTTTAAGATTGTCTTCCAGGAATGCGATACGAATATTTCGAAGAAAATTCCTCTACCCTAAGCTGCCCGTTACATGGAAAAATTTTAGAAAGCTTTTATTTTCTCAAAATGGCTCTAACGATTTTGATTATAACACCATGTTTAAGATAGTTTTATGGCAAATGAAATATATATTTTTTAACTTTCTGACTATAGCCAATTTAATCCTGCTTACTCTTGATGACTTTTGCATAACCGATAAGCCGTAAGAGATAGACTAAATCTTATTATACAATAAATGTAGATCTGGTTAAGATACACAAGTTTCCTCCAAATGCATTTCTTGTGGAGTGAATACTTGACATTTGTGTGAGTTTTGCAATGCTTAAAACTTTTCTCAAACGGAAGGTCGTTATTCGTCTTTTATCTGCTTGGTCGTGTAAAGAGAACGGAATTTCAAAGCCTTCATATAGCAACCAGATTTAAAAGATTTGACCATCGCTCAAAGCCTACTGCCTACCCGTATTCACCTTGCACAGAAAATTAGCAATAAGATAATTTCTGCAAATGCTTATCTCGACTAAAATGAAGATAGAGGAATAAGAGTTTGTATGAATAGTTAGTACAAGAGCAGAGAAAGGCATGCGAGTGCAACACATCAGACTTCTTTTTCCACAAGTGGCAATCGTAATTACCATATATCCACTAAAATACTATATTTTATTCGTATGATTATAACGGCTGCAAACATGTCCAAAATTCTGAGGGATTCTACATATTTACACCGAAGAATAACAAATATCAAATTACCAGTTTAGTCCTTGAAATCTTATTTGAGATGTACAATGCATTTTCTATCATTTTATAACTCACACGAAACGTTTAGGGTAATACTATTGAAGCACACAAGAAAATATCAAATAAACTGCAGTTGCTATCTTTACTATATTGCTTAACTGCGCACAACAAATGAATATCGAACAAAGCGGCTAGCATCCTTGAACTTGGCTAGTAAGCATTAAACTGACACAAGTCTTCGGTTCAGGTTCAAGTAGCAAGTATCGCCCACATCCACCCACCCACCACCCATGTACCTACACGGTGATTCATAAAGTAGAGTTTCACTCGCTTCGACCCAAAAAAACTCCAACAGTTGTTTTGTACCAAATATTTTATTTTTTGAGGTGCACAGGATTCCTAATGTTTCTCGAACAAGATCCTGTGAAAGTGCTTACATTAAACGAAGAAATAACAAAACCGAAGTATATTTTAACTTAAGCTGGTTCTATATATTGCCTAATTACGAAATAATCGCTATACATCTGATCAGATACTTTATATACATCCTGTTTCCATATGTACTGTTTACTAATATACTTACATAAATGCATTATTCTTTTTGCTGGGTGATTCACCAGTCAACATTATTCCTCTTTTTGTAAGGTATTGGAGATAACATTAAGTTGGTTGTTTAACTGTCTGAAAAGGGAATTATTTCACATAGTTATGTTAATTTAGCATAAAATTATATTGAGTAAGTCTTAAATATAAACATAAAATGTCGCCTGGTTCCTTTCTTTTTTCTGGGGTTCAGGAAGGATACATGTATGGTGCTGGGTAGTTATACAGTTCAGTGAGTAACACCACCATCAAGTCATAGCCCTAAAATGATCAAGGACTTGAAGTGAAGGAAAAATAAATTCAAAAGCAGCTAAAGAAAACTTATAAGTAAATTTTATGTGTGCACTCAAACAAATTTCTCTGCTCACTTCTGTACAAACTATTCTCAAAATGCTTATTTTCTATTTACCAAATATTAATCCAGATAGACATCTGTAGGAATGGCTTGTTGCATGTTTCCGTGTAACTACAAGGAGAAGAGAATAATTGCCTTAAGCTATAGAGAAATGCTTTGAGAGCCGGACGCTATGTAATGTGTTTGACATTCTATTCCCTTTGAATGTCAATGACAAAAACTAACAAATAATGACTTCTCAGTTGAGAAAAGTAGGTATAATTCTAATAAATCCGGAGGGATATCTCGCAAATGTTCCACATCCCAAAAAGTGTGTTGGATATAAATAGTATATTTTAGACATCTTTCTATTGTGTGCAGTAAGAATTTGTCTAACTGTAAGACGTTTACCACTATGCAAAAGTGATCTCAAATGAAGAGGGCTTCTGAAGACACATTCTTGGAAGATGCCGATCTTAAATACAGGTTCCGGCAGAATAAATAGTCTGATTTCAATCACGCAGTACGGCGTAGCTGCTAGCGCCTGCGCAAAATTAGTTTGCGCTCTGTATTGAGTTTGCAGTTATTGTCTTACAGAGTTCAGAGCATCGCGCATTCACGAATTTGAAAAATAAGGTGTCTTCAATCACAGATTCCTTCATCGCCGTTTCGGGTTGAGACGACATGATAAATTCCCAGATCATCGGGCGATTGTGCGGTGGGTGTAGGTAACAATTCCGGACTCCTGCATCGGGGCGTCCAAAGACAGCGGATCCCGGAGCGAGTAGAGGCGAAGTCCTCTGCGTTCTGCTGCAATACATGTATTGGCGCTAGAAATATCAGATTGTTCACCGAGACGCATCATCCATGATCGCCTGCACTTCCATCAATATCTGCACTTCCATCGATATCTTGCGGCGTCATTTTCCTAGTCGATTGTTTTCTAGTAGAATTGGAGGTTTTCTCTATCTACAACTTCTACGCCATGGAGAAAATACTCGAACTTATTAGAAGTGTGGATTGAGGAAATACTATGAATCTAATGCATTAGTATACTAAAGTCAGTTTCAGTATACTGCCTGCCGCAATAAAAAAATTAGAAGCAAGATGACTAGCACTAGTGCAATCAATAGTCATTTCACTACATGTGGTACTGCAGGCGGTGACACTGATAAATAATTAGGGCTCCGAATTTTACGTAAATACATAGTTTATTTGCGTCCTAATACGAACTTGAAACTGAGTTTAATGTTTGTAAGTTCACTACTGAGCAAATATTTTAAGTTTTATTTCACATAAAATTGCACATTTCCTGATTTTTTCTTGTATTCACATAATTTACACAAACATTCCATAAAGGAAGCCTCCTTTTAAAATAACTTTTACATATTTACATAAAATCATTTAATCATAAAATCATACCATCGAGGTACTGGAAGGACATGTGAAGAATAGAAGGCCAAAGTGTATAAGAGAAAAACTCAAGCCCGGAGCATTTACGAGATTACTTAAACAAACATTTTACAAGCATCTTGTAAGTTTAATGGTCTACTTGGGCTCTTCTCACCTGTCTCCCTAGTTGGAAAACTTATATTTCAATATATCTACTGGGTGTCCCATAAAAAACACCGACAATGCTCAGTATGTTGTGTGGGAGTGCAAAGTGATCGGTTTTCAAACAGGAACCCCTGTCCGGAAATGCACGGTTTGGACGTTGGAAAGCGTTGAAATTTAAGAAGGTACGATTGTGACAATTTCTTAACATTCGTTTTGGCGCTTTAATATGGAAGATTTGGCCATCTGTGTACTTGGAAGAACAACCTGAGCATAATAACGTTCCTGCGCATGCGCTAAATTCCTCCATAGAGTCCTTGGTGCGCATCCTACTACGTTACTTGTGTAGTTTCCAGCAAACTAACGTTATAACAGCAGTGCGACACGTACCAGTACACAGCTATGGAAATGGCCAACTTGAGCTCCAGCACACTTTGATATAAATGTGCGGAAGCACCTCAACGTCGCATATCCAAATTGATGGATTGGTAGAGGAGTGCCAGTTCCATGGCCAGCACGGTCGCCAGATGTGACACCTCCCAACTACTCTCCGTGGAGTTGTATGGCGTATGACACTCCTGTAACGTCAGTGGAAGACCTTATTGCTCGAGTCCACGAAACAATTGAAAATCTTCAAAGATAACCGCAGGTATCGGGTCATGTGCATGAGTATCACCACCGCCAATTTAGGCACTGCAATGACGTAGAAGGCAAACAGTTCGAACTCGTTTGTAATGTAGACAGCTCGATATTAGATTCATTGACGAAATGTGAACGCACACCCTCTCACACTTCGATGCACTACAGCACCCAAACCGCGCATTTCTGGACAAGGGTTTCTATTTGAAAATCGATCAGGTTGCCGTCCCACACAACATACTAAGTCGGTATCGGTGTTTTTGGAGCATCCTGTATATGGCATTGAAGAATAAAATGGGACGAAATCTTACCTGCTGACCTGGAGACTCGTTGGTGTGAGTGAATTTGGAGCTTATCATCTCCATTGCAGGCGCAAATCCCTCGATGGTTAACAACATCAGGAGTTAAGGATGTCTAAACTCATGTACTTTGTAACTCGGAAAGGGAATATGGAGCGGTTCTATCTGCTTCAATTACTAGAGTGAAGAAGGATTTGGTCCGCCTATAAATTAACAAAAAATGTCTTGCTCCTATAATAAGAATAACTTTCGCGAGAATAGAACTTTTAGCAACACTTCTGGGGGTAAAACTACTTGTGCGAAGTTACAAGACTCGACATCGCTCAAGCAACTCTGTGGGCCGACCCTGCCGTGACACTCATTTGGATACAGAGTGATTCAAATAAATGGGAAAAGTTTGTAATCGTGTGACTGAGATACAGACGTAAGCGAATCCAGGCAGATGTAAACACTGTCCTGGAACGAGCAAGCCAGGAGACACCTTATCATGAGGCCTTATGGCTGATCAAATGCAAAATTTAAATCTATGGTGGCATGGACCACACTGGCTCTCCAAGTCAGGAATTTTACTCACAAAATAAGTTTCCGTCATCTTCGGAAGAAATGAAAAATGTAAAGCAACCTATGATTGTCACTACGCCAACAAATCCTCTGGATGCATCCAGATTCAGTTCATACAGGAAACGCTCAACACAACCGCTTGGGTTTTTCGTTTCTCATACAATGCTCGCAACACAAAGGAATCGGTAGGTGATTAATGGCTGCTGAACTTACGGAAGCATATATACTGGATTGACCGCCTCCGTAGCGCAGTGGTAGCGTACCTGCCTCTGACACGCAGAACCCGGGTTCAATCCCCGTTATCGGCGTGGGGTTTTTGCCCTCTGCGAGGTCTGACACGGGGTGCACTCAGCCTCGTTAGGTCCCGGAGCAGTCAATTGAGGAGCTACTTGGTAAAGATGTAGCGAAGGTCGCGAAGGCCGCATAATCAGCCAGGAGGACTCGGGGCACCCTCCAGTTCTGCACCCCACTCATGATGCCTATAATGGGTAGAGGTGGAGGACGCAGCGGTCGGATGACCAGCCTTGGCCCCTGTTGCGCTAGGGCTTTTTTTTTTTACTTACTGGATTAAATTGGTTCAAAGGGTATGCTTCGCCACGGAACTTCAGGCACTTAATCAAAAGCAGTTTCTAGCAAATTATTATAATACTATATGATTCAACCCTTTCCTCGAAGATAGATTTATTCGTTTAAGGGGTAGACTCCAATGTGCAGACAAATGAACCACGTCACCCTTTATTTCTCGACTGGTCCCATCATTTTACTACATTACTCATTGAAACGCACATCAGATTAGATCATTTTCGGGTGCGTATTGTTTTATCAGAACTTCGTATTCAATTCTGGATTTTAAAACCTTTTCAAGCCGTCAAGAAAGGTTCTACTAGAATTCTACCTTGCAAAATCCAAAAGAATCCGAAGGGAAAACAAATAGAAACACAAGCTGCACCTGATAGAATGAAACCTTCAAAACCATTTATTATTACAGGTTACTTGCACAACTATACATAAAAAGATAGAAAATTAAGAGGGTAAACATTAAATTGTTCAGTTCTGAAACAACCCCTCCAGTGCATCTGTGTTACGTTCTAACATGATTACAGACGGCTTTTAATGGTATTACAAAGAATCGTAAGACGGCGTGGTCATTCACATATAATATACAGCGATAGTTCAAGATCATTTGAAGCTGCAAACATTGAGTACATTGAGTTGTGGGAGTCAGTTAATAATTCTAAAATCCTCACATTTGTCCGTTAGTTCCTCGCCCAAAACACGATAAACTGGAAAACCATTGCAGCATCCGCTCTGGCTTGGTGCGGACGAAGGTGGAGACACCATATAAGTCGTGAATTATAGGGGGTCATACCGCTTAGGTAGACCAGGATGACGAGGTTAATGGGAAATTAATCATCTTTCCTTCTTAAATTCTTCTTCTTCTTCACTTCACGACGTGGGCAGAATGCCCATTTCGTCTAAGAATAATTGCTCTTTCCACCTCAGCATCTCTCTTTCCTTGTGGTTGATACTTGAATGTAACCTTAGGCAGTCGGACATTTTTCTATATGTTACATCCATTCATTTTGATACTTTTCAATTTTGCTACTTATTGAGTCTGTGTTGAGTTCTTTTCTTATGGCTTCATTGTTAATTTTATCTAACCTAGTGCACACTTTGTTTTCTTAAGAAGTTCATCTCTGCACTTTGTATTTGGCTTTTCATTTTCTTCGTGGGTACCCAAGTTTCACCTCCATAGAGTAGTGCAGGGACCGCCATTGATTTGTATAACTTTAACCTTGTCTGTCTTCTTTTATTGCTTATCGTTTTATGCCCTGTTCCACATATCATTTGGAATGTTGCAAGCTATTTGCTCATACCTTTTTCTGTCCTCATCATATAATTTACATTACATCCTAAACAGTTGGATTCTCTTAGTAGTTCTAACAATTTATATCGTAAACTTATTTTTGACCTTTTTTTAAGGGGAAGATAGAGTGGTTAATTTTGCCACGGTAGGAAAAGAGGGTAGGGGATAAATTTTGTAACGTTTATTTTAATAACATATATTTTGGTGTCTTAGTGCAGTCCCGCATTTGCACCTGCTTTAGATGCGTGACGTTATTATGCTGCCTTCCAATGGAAGCGACCACCTAGAGGTGATGTTCTGGGCTGCAGTCATGGCCGAGGCCCTGAATGCAGGCGATTATATTTCGGTGTGTTGTGAACTCTTGGTGATCGTCTGGTGGAATGGTGTCTGTAAGCTGCGGCTCCATTGGGTCCTGCGTCAGTGTGCATTGTTGTGCCTGATGTTCGTCGAAGCACGCGGCGAGGTTGTGAAATGTAGATACTGCGGTGTCCAGCTGTTGTTATAGGTTGACTATTTGCTTTGTCTGTGATGGTGTGGAGGCTGCGGTGGTGACGTGTAGTTCCTATATGTGCGCTTCGACGTGATTCAGTGTGTGACTCGGCGTTGGAGGATGTAGCGGTGGTGATCAATGCAAGTGCCTCTAGAATAGCGGCCAGGCGGGCGCTGATGTTCAGTACCTCCGAATGGAGGTCCTGTACGGCATTCCGTAATTCCTGGCCGAATGCTGTGGCTGGTGGTGTCTCTGTGGTGGCTGTCGTGGTTGGTCGTGCCGGCGGAGCTGCTGTGACCGGAGCTGGTGCTGGCCTTTTGACCTTAAATGTTGTTTTCCTCAAAAGGCCATTATCTTATATTTTTCTGTTGATATTTCAAAATATTACTTGGTTCAAGCGGTCCAGTGTATATTGTAGTTTATCCTTCATTTCTTGTATTAAAACCACTTCACCTTCACATAATAAAATATTTAAAACTTTATTCCGATTTATTTTTATTCCTAATTTAATTATACTTTTCCAATGTTGGTTGATGTCATTTACATATATATTAAAACGTGTAGGTGACACACTGCACCCTTGTCTTACGCCTCTATTAATTAAAATTGGTTCGGTTTTATGGAGTTGCTATATATGTTTTTCATTACTTTGATTAATGTTTGTGAATATCCAGACTTTTCCCTATTGAGAGTGTCAAATGCTGCTTCCGCTTTAAGTGACTTTACTGCATTATTTGTCATCGGCTGCTACAGTCTAATAAATAATTGTTTATATCTGATAAATCATCGTTGACTGGGATTTTCCAGATCATGTTCTCCTTCTTGAATTATGGTATTGATGTTCACATTTTTCTTTCTGCCTTTTTTTCTGTTGCAAGAGGATGATAGTAGAAGAGCTGGAGTTAATGGTGGCTTATTTCGGCGGGTAAAGAAGTGGGAGGAATATAATATGTTTATTTGAGTAGCTGATGATATTTATTATTAAATGTGCGGTGTGTGCAGTCCCGCCTAAGCACCTGCGTTAGTACAGTAGTGTGAAGATGCTCTCTTGCACTGGAAGCGAGCGGTTAAGGTGCGATACTGGGCTGTAGCCATGACCAAAGCCTTGAATATAGCAGGCGTGAGCTTAGGGAGTAGACGTCGTCGCTCGTGTTAATGTTAATTCTATACCTTGTTCCACTCTTAGAAGACAGTATGGAGTTAAATGGGATATATCTGTCTCTATCTAGCGCATACACTTTGCCATTAGCCTCGTCCTTGTCTACCCTCGCGCTGTTGCTAGATTCCTAATAGCATGGTATAAATATACAGTTGTTATAAATTTCAGGTTTGAACACATTATCCTACGCAGAATTTTTTTCTCTATTAGTTTATATCCTTTTTAGAGTCATTATACATTTCTATAAGCCCATATTTCTTCAAAAAACATTTTTTTCAATAGAAGTCCAATATGTGCTGTTTCTATACTCATCACGCACTAACTAACAAACTAACTGCTAGAATGCGTCTATATTTTGTTCTTAGCTAGAGTAAACTATAGTGTTACTACCTGTCCACTTTGAATTCTCTATGTTTACTCAGTTAAGTGTTACAATTTTTTAAATTAAATGTTTTCGGAAAATTGAATACCTATGCACTGCAAAAGTTACGCAGTGTGAAACTTTTTTGTTGTTGAGTTTACATCAGGGAACAGGGAACCAGCGAAAACAAATGTTGACGAGGGTTGGAGAAAGTTTTTAAAATAAACCAAAAGGCTGCAACTTTTTTCTTTCATCGAGAAGGGCAAACAATAGATATTCATCTATTCAGCGTATTCTCGCGCCAGGCGTGACACAGAAGGTAGTATAAGGAGCAGCACTAGCATTAGTTCAAAAGAAGTCGTGTGTGTAGGTAACTGTGTGGAATCTATAAGCTATTATCGCGGTATTTGTTTAATAGTTTCGTAAATATTTGTAGCCACGAAGGGGGAAGCTAGGAAGAGACGATATAATGGTAAATTAAGAAGTAAGGAACGCCAAATAATTATGAAGGTGTTAGATTATTTTTTAAGTAAAATGCAGTAAATGTAAGTAAGGCACTAAAAGAAACAGCTAAGGCTATTGGGTGTTCACAAGCAATAGTGTATAGGATTAAAAAGGAAGTAATGAAAGGACCTCTAAGAACGCCATCGAAAAAGAAAGCAAAAAGGACGGGGGGGGGGGGGGGGAACAAGTATATAGTGAGTAGTGCAATGTGGAGTGCGGCGAATTGTTCATTCTTTACAGTTTGCAAATATTCCACCCACGCTGAATATAATTTTGTCACAGATCAACAGTGATGAGACCCTACCAAATTTCTCAAGAGCCACTCTTAGTCGGTTCTTACATGATTTGGGGTCCGAATATGAAAGAAGGGGTAGCAAGTGCATATTAATAGAAAGAGACGATATCGATATCATCAGATGGCGACATAAATATCTACAAGACGTAAAAAGGTTTAGGGACCAGGGGGAAATCAATCGTTTATACAGACGAGTCATTTGTAAATTTAGGTCATACAGTAACAAAGGCATGGAGGGATACCAAAGTTAAAAGTGTCCGTCAAGCAGCAATTAAAGGACTAAGTACAGGACTCGGCCACCTCGGAATCGCGCGCGGAGAAAGATTCGCAACTAGTACATGTTGCAACACTACTCTCCATTTAACGTGTACTGTCTTCTAAGGGTGGAACGCGCTTTAGCTCGAGATGATATTGTAAGAGTGTTTTATCTTTTATAGTAAATTTTAGAATGAAGAAGATGTTGTATTTTATTTCTACTAGTCTCATGAAAAAGTTAACCCCACGTAAGTAAATACTATTATGTAAACGTAACACAAGTTCCACTCGTTAGGGCAATTCCATGACATTTAATCCAATTTCGGGTGTCAAGCTTGCGAAGCACCTTCTTACTGCTTCCACTTTAAGTGATTTTACTGTGTTGTTTGTCATCGGCTGCTACCAGCTAATACATAATTGTTCATGTCTTATCAACTGCCGATGAATGGGATTTTCCAGATATTGTTCTTGAAAGTCCATGCATCTCAAACAACTCTCTGTGATGGCCTTATTCAGTCCTTTGTAGTGAAACACGTTCACATGTTAGCTTGTTGATCTAAAGACCCTAGATCTCTCAGTTTGACAACGTGGTTCTCTAGATTGAAATATTTTCTACAGGTAAATTAAGCAACCTTTTATGAACTTTAAATAAATTAAGTTATGAAGAATTTGCACAGCACTATAAGCGGTACGGTGGCCGAGTGGTGAAACCACTCGCCTCTCACCATGGCGGCTCGGGTTCGGTCCCAGGGACCGCATGTCGGAGTTGCGGTGGACAAAGCGACGTGTGGGCGGGTTTTCTTGGGTCCTCCGGTTTCCTCCATCATTCAATCCACTAATTGCTTCCTCATCACGTAATCACCTTTATCTTCATTAATCGCTCCTTCGTTTCATAATTATCGCCTCTCTCACTTTCATGCCAGTCTAGAGTCGACCTCCCCTCCCATTACTATATAGTTCTCTGCTCACAACTCCGTGTCCAGGTTGCGAAGATCGCATTCAGACTCGGAGCGCCAACCATGTCCCCCCTCTACTGCTGCATACCATTGATGGCGGCCGTTGTACCGCACAATTGGTTAACGTTTTCCAGAACATGTGGAAAAATTCTTATTTTTTCTGTTTCTCTCTTCTTCGTACAGAGATTTACAGATGGGTGCCTAAGGTGAAATGCCTGTAGAGGAGCAGAGAGTCACTGAATCAGTGGAAGAATGGATGATCAGTCCGAATCCTGCTAAGAGATTGAGGAAGGAGACGATATGCAATGAGGGGGGAATTAATGAAAGGAAAGGTGATGGTGGAGCGTTGGCGGTGTGGCTGGTGGGTGCAGCCGGAGAATAGAGGAAGCCCGCCACAAGCCCCTGAGATCGAGTCCAGGCCACCTTGGTGAGAGGCAAGCGTTCAAACGCTCCTTGGTCGCAAATTCTGTCATTGAAAATTCCAGGTAAAAGCCCATTTGCCACCGACGAAACATTGTCTTACCTCTGCTCTGATAACCTGAGATACTACTGGAAAATCAGTCTAATCCTTTCCTGCAAAATAATATTTTCCAGTCTACATCTAATCAATGTAATTTTGCTTTTTGGCCTTTTCAATATTCTTTGTGAATATATCTTCTTCTACTACTTCATTAACTGAACTGGCATTGATGTTATTTGTATTTTAAATAATTAGCACACATAATTCAGATATCCGAACAGCTCAACAACAATGTAACATCTAGAAAATAGTCTAAGATGCTGCGGCTGAAACAAATTTCATTACTGCCTTTAAAATGCTCAAGGAATTGTGCATTATAATATTTAAACCATATCTACCTCTACGAGAGAACTGTAAGTAAGAGACTAATTCTGCAGTCAAGTGGTCAGCGTTCTGGCTTCTCAACCCACGGTCCCGGGATGAATTCCTGGCTGGAGTTGTGACTTTTCCTTTAAGGGACCCTGAGACTGAGATTTGAATTCATAGGTATAATATCGATACTTTGCTCAGTTAAGGATGTTTATACTTATTATAAACTACCACATAAAGATCCAGCGCAATCTGTAGATATTATAGTTTTCAGGGAACTAATTATTCAATTTACTCACAATGTGAAATTGCCTTAATATTCAAAATACTGCCTGCGCATCAGAAACTAAAATATCACAATACTTTTATTATTTTATAAACTCTGATAGTTCAATCTCTGGGAGTAAGAAAAAATAATTAATTTTAAAGTAATTAGTTTCTTTGCTTTGGTGAACATTGAAAATTGCATTTTAAAGTTTTTGTGTATTTGATTTTTTAAAGCTAAACAAATTTTCAGATTTTTAAATCAAAGACTGAATTTGGAATCACATAGAGCACATTGACGCAAACGTTCCTCTCCGTCGAAGACTTCGCCTTTAAGAGCTATAAGATCTCGTGTTTGGTGTCCGGACTAGCTCTAGCAAGACTTCCTAATCTACAGGGTATACGTGAGTTATGGTAGGAATGGAACCAAACGAAGAATCAACCAACATATCACTTTATTTGTAAATTTCCAGATTTGTAGAGAACTGCCGACGATATTTAAATAGAATGTAACTTTGTAACTTCAACTACAACGTTATAACACTTTAACTTTGTCACCCTTTAGCAACCGCCGAATTATGTATACGTGCTAGCTTACGTACAACTCCCAAGTTGCACATGCGTTATCTCGGCTCGATTCAAGACGAGTGTGTGTTGCGTTGCATTTGTTTTGCGTGAGCAACACGAAGGAAGCGATTTCCATTGGCTAACTTTAGAGCACGTCATGGTAAGATAGGAATCAGCCCGCGGAATCACTATGGCTTCGTACAAACAACAATTGTAACCTTATCACTCATTTAAATATGCCTAGGCTTCCATTCTTGAGACTTTAATCTATTCAGCTTTATTACGTCTTCCCCTTAACTATTTACTAGAATCTCCTTTTGTTTCTTTCTATTATCAAATATATGTAGACATTATAATTTCGGTTTCAGCATACTGGGCAAATTCTAGAAGCATAGCACAAAATTTAATGCTCATGGAGCTGATAGTGCACCAAAAATGTAAAGTCGAGAAAAACCAAATTTTCTGCCCAATGTATCATGATCATGAGTCAAATTACCTGTTTGACCTAAAACTTCCCTTTTTTGGCTAGCGTTCTCTCTCTCTCTCTCTCTTTCCCCTTGAGGTGAGATGCCACTTCATCATTCCTTTCCGCTGAATTTGATTCTTTTAAGGCCTTTTTGGCTCATGTTTTGTTCAAACACTGTCGAAAGTTTTAAGCAGAAAAGAGGGAGTTTAAATGTAGGGCAATTGGCGTTTAAAGCCTACGTTAGCCCCTCAAAATGGCGGAATCTAAAAGCTTCGCTGGCAACCGATGACTGAAGGTTTAAATGAAGAGACCTAAAACTCGTCCAATAGATAATTTTTAGGTCATGTTTCAGTCTCAGGTCCTTTACCAGAATAATTTGCTCTCCCACACAGTCTGGAAATCCGAATGTGGGAGCGAATGTGAACGTATTTAAAGTTAAAAATTACAGAAATAAACATTAAGAAAATCTACAGTTCAGTATTAACGTCATAAGTTGTTTCTCTAGTCAAAGTCCTCAATATGACCAAAGAAGTTAAAGAGAGCTATAGAGACGGAACAGCAAACTTCAGCACGCGTTGGGGACCTCGAATTCTTTGGTGCCCCTCAATTCGATTCCGGCAGACACTCCCATCTATTCCCTCCCTCCTTACCGGGTCTGCTATACAATAGTCTGACTATAGGCTCAATGCGCAATCCGTTTCCTTTCATTTGTACTCAACCTCTAGCTCCACCGTAATGTTTTGGACAACTTTAGCTAAGTAATTGAATTTTAAGTGCATACTGGACAACTTTGAAGCAAAGCATCGCATTTAAAACATTTGTTCGTGCTTGTCGGCGTGTTATTCAGAAATGTCTATTCCAATTCCTCTTAATTATACTTTATTACATAATGAGGTCCCATTAAGACAATCTGTCTGTGACAATTAAAAATCTGCAATTTTCTTCTGATTGCTTTGAGTTTTTCTACACACTCAGAACATAAAACATATAATAGTAATACATAAAATTTCTATGTCCTATGTCAAACCAGTTTAAATTATTACTATACTTATTAATAATAAATCACTTTTTGACATGCTAATATGAAATGACCCTTGGACCCTACAGATTATTGTATCTTTCCTAAATGTTTAATTGGAGGTCACTATACAGATATAAAGAAATTGTCAAACAGGAGTCATTATTTTAAGAGAAAAAAATGGTATACAATTTATTGATATTTTCAATGATTTCAGTGTCAGTTATGAAGAATGTTTCATTTCAGCTTAATTATTTAATACTTTAACTAATGCATGACAAATTTTAATATCTTAATTTCTGAAGCTCTCCTGAAAATTTCAAGCTTATAAGTTATAAGCTAGGATGGAAGGAGTATTTTGAAGAGCGAAAAATACTGAAAAAGGAAAAAGAATTGAGAAAAATGCATTTTAAAGTTTAACAATATATTTTTGTGCTTCACCAAAATATAATCAACTTAATTATGTAGGACCCTCTGCTGTTTTCTTCTTGGCCTCAGTAGCAATTTTTGAGAATGTTAAGTTTTCTTGGTACTTTCTTAATATGAAAACTTTCCTTGTGTCTTCCTATTGCTCGTACAATTTTGAAATGTATTATTCTTGGGTAACCTCTACACTATACACTTTAGCTAATTTGCAGTTCAAACTCATAAAGTAACTTCCTATTACTGCTTTACTATAAACTAACGAACAACTTAAAATCTATTAAGGAACTAAGTAATGCATAATACATAACTGGAACACTGAAGTAACCTAGCAAGACTGCAGAATTACAGAACACTGACCGCAATTCTCTGTTTACAAGCAAAAAACGGATTTCAGCTCGATATATGAAACTCATTTGAGCACAGCCAACTCATAACCTCTCTGAAGCAAAATTACCTGCGAGAGGCTAAATTCAAAGCCTGAAAGTTATAGAGAAGAAGTTTCACGAGGAATTCCCTCACAAACTAGGACATTTAAATGCTCTCCTGGAGTTTTAAAAATTGCCGATGTTCAGAAAAAAGAATGTGTCATTCAAGTATAAAGTATAAACATAGCAAAAAATGCAAAAATTAAAACTCACAATTTCCGCCAATATTCGACAAATGTTATTGCCTCAAATGTCTCGAATAATGGTGTTTTGATTAAATTTCCCAATTGAGTGATATAGTCACTGGTATTTCTGGCACGTTTCCGTATAAATAACACTCCAACATTTAAGAACTTAACCAGGGAAGAGAAGGGAGATTAAGGGAGATAGAAGAAGAACCTCCGGATCAACACAGCCAGAGCCTAGTTCAGCTAGTAAAGAATAAAATTTGCATGCATGTTTGCAATTTGCACATTATAGCGGATTACAGCCCTCCCACTGAGGACAAAGCTGTATTGTGGGTACATACATACAAACACACGCACGCACGAAGGAATGCTCCATGAAATCAGGAAAGACTCGTTTTCTATAGCAGGAAATCGACAGATTGCTTTTGTTCTCAGCCCATGACCTGACCCGACCTGACCGGGCCGCTCTGGATTCTACCGGACACGATGCGGAAGGGAGCTCACAACAACTCATCCCACTCTTGCAGATATTCTGGTCATCGTTCTACATGGATCTGCCTCATTTCGCGATATGGCACACTGAACAACATCCCCCATCTCTTACGGCTGTCAAGTAATGTTATTCCTTGTTAACATTCTGTTCATTGTTCATAATGACAACAATGATACTAATAGTAATAGTATAAATTATTATTATTATTATTATTATTATTATTATTATTATTATTATTATTATTATTATTATTATTATTATTATTATTATTATTACTATTATTACTATTATTACTATTACTATTATTACTATTATCTACTACTACTATTATTATTATTATTATTATTATTATTATTATTATTATTATTATTATTATTATTATTATTATTATTATTATTATTATTATTATTATTATTATTATTATTATTATTATTATTATTATTATTATTATTATTATTATTATTATTATTATATTGTTGTTGTTTTCTAGTGCCTTGCATCTGGCAATGTAGCCATTAGCATTCGTGCTTTCCAATACTTTTGAACTGTAGTTTCTTCTGATCTTAATGCTTCACAGGTCTTCAAGTGGTCTTGGTTCAAGGATTTCTATGGTCCGTTCTTCCAGGTGTTTCATTCTCATTGCTTCATTCACTTCACCCTTCCAACATCTTTTCGGCCACCCTCGCCTCTTCTTCCTTGTAGTATCTATTCTAATAATTTCCTATGTCATCTTTCTTTACCCATCCTTTTGGTGTGCCCAAGTCATTTAAGCATAGGCTTCCTGATGTCTTCAATTCTAATTTTATCCAAAATTGTTTTTCTATAACTTCTTCTTATGCACGCCATTTCTGTGGCTAATAGCTTGTTTCTTTGACGGTAATTTGAATCCCATTCCTCAGCACCATAAAGCAAAATACGAGTACTTCGGATTATACTGACATATAATCCGTTTTTGTTGCCTTTGTCATATTTTTGTTCCAACATATGCTATTTTGTTCTGTAATATATTCTTCATTCAAATATTCATATTAATAATAGCAATAATAATAATAATAATAATAATAATAATAATAATAATAATAATAATAATAATAATAATAATAATAATAATAATAATAATAATAACAACAACAGCGATGATGATGGTGGTGGTGATGGTGGTGATGATGATGATGATGATGATGATGATGATGATGATGATGATGATGATGATGATGATGATGATGATGATGATGATGATGATGATGATGATGATGATGATAAGCATGTAAAATAGATTATGTAGTACTAATTTGCTGATTTCAGTTTTTTCCAGCTTTTATGTGCAGACCTTTACCTAATCAAGCGAGTGTTCATAATTTATAGCAATATGTTAGAAGCTAGTAGAGGTGTTCCGTAGGTTGACACTTCAACAGTGATGTCAAACGGTGCGCTTGAGCGCAAGCGTGCGCTTTGGAGCTTAGTAGGCCCACGTACTCGCAATAGCAGCACCTGCTTGCTGTGCTTGGGACATTGTTATAATGCGGGCTGTACAATGTGAAAAATGCGAAACCACTTCCACATTTGCAGTGTCTTAACAGAAGTACCAAAGTTAATGAATATTCTGACATACTGGATACACTTTTAGAGGAGTTTGATAGAAAATTTTCAGATTTTGGAGCTCTCAAATGTAAACTGGATCTCTTTTGCTTGCCCTATTCTGTTGATCTGGACTGTAGGGAGGGTGTACAAACACTTTCGCCCTGACCGTTTTCATCATACACATTTGTTTGACCATTTCTAAGGTTCCAGCACCAGCCATCACTCATAAATATCTCCCCATGCACACGGCTCATTTTGTGATGCATTTCCATTAAGTTATTATACCCCTAGTCCTGTAGGAACATAACGTTGCATAACTTGCATTTGGCGGAGAATCTTATGGAAACGAACATGTTTAAGTGCCCGTCACTAACATTTAACGGACTCTTTCACATTGGTGGTGATGCTGATAGTAGTGAAAAGACAGTCTATAACATGATGCGATCCTCATCTCCTATCACTCACTACTTGGGCCTCTTGTAGGCGCCATCGGAGATTGGAAAAAATACCCTCGTAGCTACTTGATTTGAAATAGTAAGTCTTTCATTCACATATATGTCGATAAATTTGATTATAGATGATTTAATTAATGACGGTTTATAAGTTTTGTCTTTCGCTAATCTGCGTTATCATAACGATTGCTATTATGACTTCATATTCAATTTAATATGAATAAATGCAATAGCGTCTGACACTTACTGATATTAACTAAAAATTGAGATTTCAACGTGAAGTGTTCTTATTTGCACGAATGTTTCAGCAGAAACACTAATGCGTTTTATTTTCGTTCGTTTTTTTTTTTGTTTTTTTTTTTTTTTTTGTTTTTTTTTTTTTGTTTTTTTTTTTTTTTTTTTTGTTTACCAAATCGAGTTGTTGCATATGAAACGCTTCACCCTCGGATTTCAATATACATATAAAGAAATGTTGCCTCATTTGCATAATTACTGATCAAAACTTATTTATTTCCGTGATATTAAATGTATTGTACATGTTTAGCATGGGAGTTATATCGTGCACATGACAAAGTTGATTGTTTTACGAAAGAACATACAGGACGTTCCCGAATCGCCGTCCACTTCTTGAAGAATGTGTCGTAAACACACATGACGTGCCGGTAAGATTGGTTGCATGTTAAAAGGTTTAAGGGATATACATGGTATCGTATACTCAGGATTGTGACTTTAATCTCCTCTTTGTCTGCTATGCAACAACCTTTTGTCAGTCCGTCACGTGCTGCCAGGGTTCCTCTCTAGCGCACCTTCGAGACTGGGAAGCTGCCTGCCAGACTTGCAGAGGTCTTGGCGGACGACGGACGGCGATTGCATCATCGGAGTTAGTGATGAGACAGGAAAAGTGAAGAAAGACAGTGAAAGGACTGAGTAGCGGTTATAAGAAGAAACAACTGTGACTTGTAATATCACGAAAGATTAATAATTTTGTTAGCGCCAGTAAAAGAGAACTGTGTATTTGTGCAACATTACTTAAAGAGAACAAAGTGAGAGAAAAGTAATCGGACAGATTACTTCAAGAAGTGGAAGGCGATTCGGGAACGTCCTGTATGTTCTTTCGTAAAACAATTAACTTTGTCATGTGTACGATATAACTCCCATGCTAAACATTTACAATACATTTAATATCACGGAAATAAATAAGTTTTGATCAGTAATTATGCAAAAGAGGCAACATTTCTTTATATGTATATTGAAATCCGAGGGTGAAGGGTCCCTATGCAAGAATTCTATTTGAAAAAAAAAAAAAAAAAAAAAAAGAACGAAAAGAAAACGCACTAGTGTTTCTGCTGAAACATTCGTGCAAATAAGAACACTTCACGTTGAAATCTCAATTTTTAGTTAATATCAGTAAGTGTCAGACGCTATTGCATTTATTCATATTAAGTTGAATATGAAGTCATAATAGCAATCGTCATGATAACGCAGATTAGCGAAAGACAAAACTTATAAACCGTCATTAATTAAATCGTCTATAATCAAATTTATCGACATATATGTGAATGAAAGACTTTGTCATCTGTCACACTGGTGTTAGGAATGGGACACATCACATCGTCACTTTGCAACAATATCTCAATTAAAATATTTTAATTAGAATTTAAATCCAAACCGTTAAAACCATCAAAAATTTCAAAAATGTTCCATGTAAAGAGTTATCTGGGGCGGGGGAATTTTCTTGAAATCTTTGTATTGCATTTTGGAAAGACGCTGAACTCAAGTTGGGTGTTTAACCGACTTTCGTTTTTGAGTTAATGACGAACGAAAGCAACAAAACCTATGTCTAGCTACTCTTTTGTTTACTCTATTTGTTTCAAATACAAATAGTAAGAAGCGTAAGGTCGAACGACAAAATGTGTTATTAATTGTCAAATTTGAGGACCCATTTTTGTCACACTGGTATCAGGAATGGGATTCATGAAATTGTCACTTTGTTACAATATCTCAATTTCTTAATTGGAATTTAAATCGAAATTGTTAAAATTTCAAAAATGGATCCATGTAAAGGGTTATCTGGGGCGGGGGAATTTTCTCGAACTCTTTGTATTGCATTTTGAAAAGATGCTGAACTCAAGTTGGACGACAAAATAGCGGTCGAAAGAGTTTTTAGGTTTTTAGCGGAGTGCTAAAAGTGAGGATTTGAAGCTTTATATACCTAATTTTTCATATTTATAACTTTGTTTTAATTTTGACTTTTGCCACTGTTTTATATATTTATATATTTTTATTATAATTATAATTATTTATAACCCCCCTCCCACTGTGACTTTAATTATTATAATACTGTGGGTCCCAATTTTGACATATTTCCTTAGTACAGCTGATACATGAATGTTAGACAATTGCAATCATAGGGGCTAATTCACCATAAAAATCTTGTAGAACATTGTACAGAAAATACGTGAAAAACATTACTGGAAGTAAATGCAATTAAATCGTCAACAGAAGTTTAGAAGCCACTGGTACTTCATTGGATAAGCCCACTACTAGAATTATACAGTACGTTCGTAGCCGGACCGCCCCGCGGCGGCACCGGACTTGGTGAGGACCGGCGCGCCCTCCGTTAGAGTTACCCGAAAACGACGGAACACTAACTAGTGTACTAACTTACATTAGGCTTACAGTATCACACAGATGTTTAAATTGACGCTCTTTAACGCGATCGCATTTCCCATACATCTGAAAACAATTCTGATTTATCGCAAATTCCCATATTATTCGTGAAGTTTTTCATAACGCTACAAATTGCGATTTGGTACGCATTGAATGCGCGTAAGATTATTGGTCCCATCTTTTACGACACAACGGTTGATTCACACGTTAACGTAAATTTTATTTTAACTTTTTTAGCAACTAAAAAGAAATGAAAGATTGCTTGGCTAGTTTCATCAGGATTCAGCTGCAGTACACATTGCTGTGAATTCTACGTATGAATAGGGAAGTTTGTATCGTGGCAGAATAATTAGTCCAAGATTGTGGGCACCTCGTTCCCCTGACCTATCTCCAGGCGATGTTTTACTTATGGGGAACGTTAAAGAACAACATAAAATCCGCACACGTTACAAGAATTGAAGGGCAACATCACATAAGAAGTACAGACAATCAGTCAACATGAACTTTGCGAGTAAACCAGAGATGTTTCCAGAGATAAAGAGGTGTTCATTTTGAAGGTCATCAACTTCAACATCTATTGTGATGCAGGTAAATCTAATGCAAGTTAGTACAATCCCTTGACTTGCCGGTTGTTTAATGCAACTCTGGCAGAGGCTGGTCCTCGCCAGGTCTGCGTTTTCATACCACCGGCAGCCGACATATCCTTTGTCTTACTTAGGGTTAACAAGCAGCAAAGACAAAAAGAAATGTGAAAAATTTGTAAGTAAAGAACTCTTTTTTAAAAACAAAACATTATAATTTAGGGGTGATGTTTTAAGTTACAATGCGAGGATGACTGCAGCGAGGAGAGGAAACATACATAAAATGCAAGTAGCTGATTTTAAGCTTACCTTCAAGATTTAAATTCATATATTTTTATTCAATTGAAATTAAATATAAATGCATGCTTATTAAGGTACACACTTTCTAATGAAAGTCCTATTTAATATACGCACTTATTCACCATTTTGGTTATTTGGAATGCAGTTGAGAACAACTCAATTGTAGCGCTATTCCTTGTTCATCTTCAAATTCTGTCCAGTATTAGCTTTTTTGTTGGTAAGCTAAAGAATCTGGTCAGTAACCCTATTGGCTGAGTTCTTTCTTTGGATTAATACCTAAACAACAAATCAATATGTAATCTAAAACAGTTTCTAATGCTATCGTAAGACAATTTGCAGCTTGCGTAGTTGCTCTGTTCTGCATTATACGTTGACGGTTCTCTAGTAACGCCCATTAGTTCATTCACCACGCGCAGTCGCGGATCTTTGCAACGTTTGCTACGGCAATTGATAGTGCATGTTCCAAATATGGCATCATACAAAGTGCTTTGTGTGTTGGGTTGCTCCCTCTGTCAGGCGTATTCATATGGAAAGACCAACCATAATATGTAAGAATTATACTGCACGTTTTATTACTACAATGTTCAAAATAGCGCCTTTCCTGTTCCTCACACAATGTCTTTCTTTTCATCTTCTTCCTCACTCTTATCAATGTTGTCTGTGCTATATGTATGCAGCTGCATCTGCTGCAAGGAGCTTATGCACAATGTCAGCTCTGTTTAATGCAATGTTGAACATTATCTATTCGTACGATGAGTCCTTCAAGAACTGTGCGCTGAATGGACATCCTGTTTAATAATTCTAATTATATTATTACGAGGGTCACTAGATGTGTATTGAGAAACGGAAAATTGGCCACCCCTGAGAAAAGCATTGTTGCTTTGTCAGAATAATTAACTCATTGGTAATGCAATGGTAGCAGGCAGACCATTGTTGCGCAATTCATTTTTGCTCTGGTTACGTTTTAAGTCTGGAAAGTGTGAACGTTTTTTCAGAGAGAACATTTTCGTACATGAATTTGTACGACTTCAAATGTGGATTAAATGAAACGCGTCTGAGCGTTTGAGGAGGGCTTTTGGATACTGTTCTTCGTCACGTGCCACTCTGTTCTGCTGGTTTCCAAAATTTAAGAGGGGGAGGCAATCTCTTGAAAATGAAGACAAGAGTGGCAGACCAGCGACAGTAGTGACTGACAAAAACATCACCGCTCTGAAGTAATGATTAGGGAAGATCCAAGACTAACCAACAAGGTCATTGAGCTGACATTAGGAATTAGTTCCCCAGTGTTTCAACCATTCTTCATGAACACCTTCTTGTAAGGGGCACATTGCTTCATCATGACACTGCTAATGTAACAATGGAGTTTCTGAAAGGAATTGATGCAAAACTATTCACTCGTCCACCCTATAGTCCCAAACTGGCACCATGTGTTTCCTTCCTGTTCCCTATGGTGAAGACCTGACTTCGAGGTCACCGGTTTTCTAGCCCTGAAGGAGGGTTTCCATACACGAAGTGGTGTTATCTGCAGTGCCGGAAACTAAGAGGAATGGATGCTCCCAGAAGTGGTTCCGGAGGATGGAACGTTGCATACAGCGTCAGGGAGAATACTTTGGAAAACTGGGATAAACAAAACGTTTCTATGACTATTCATATGTTGCTATCTGAGTGACCCTCCTATTATAATATAAGTCTGGTGGATAAGTTAGCGGATGGTCATATAGTAGATATTTAAAATTATTGCTGGAAGCTCTGGAATCTCTTCAACTTTGAGATTCCAGTTGATAATAATAGCGTCGATGGTAAATCACTTAATCCAAAAATTAATGATGAAATGGCCATACTACAATGGAAGGTTTCGTCACTTGTTGCAACAGTCAAAGGCTGGTTCACAATAACAGGGAAGGAAAGAGAAAGAGAGCGATAAAGTTAAAAACATGTATTCGGTACACTGTTCCTGGGGCCCACCCAGGAACGCAAAATAACTCTTAGCCAAGTTTAAACCTATTCGTTTCCGTTCCCGGGAACGAAAACTTAGATCAGTGTTGTATTTGTAGACACTTCAGTGTAAAAATGTTTTAAAGTGGCTGAGATCTGAAAGAGCAACTAGCGCTCTCTCTAGTAGCAAGCTGCGAAATTCAAACAGGAAAGAATTCCGAAATGTGTGAAATCTTCCATTAATTAACTTCTTCAAGTGAAAAAGTCGTCTGTTTATATGAAAATGAAATTTCCCATTGCCACAGAAAGTAACAAAACCATAGAGAATAGCTAAGCGTGCTAGAAATCGACAGAGAACAATAAATAACTTATAGTTGTATCGTTATTAAAGGAATGCCGCTTGGTGCATTTTCTTTTAAGAAATCAGGAATAATAATGGATCTATATTTAGCAAATGTTTACACTACCGAATCATGATGTTGACTGACCTGGATTATATGGTTATACTTGCATTGTTCCCGTATCCGGTTTATTGTGAACTTAACTTCTGCATGCTGTTTTTACCAAATATATAGAAGTGCGGGAAATATAAGTATTCTGCCCTAAAATTCTACATTTAGATTTCAATAGAAATATGCGTTATGGGATTCTCTGAATCCAAAAAAAAAATGCGTTTTCAGAATTTGTGCGTGTGTTTTGTGTGTTTTGTGTGTGTGTGTGTGTGTGTGTGTGTGTGTGTGTGTGTGTGTGTGTGTGTGTGTGTGTGTGTGTGTGTGTGTGTGTGTGCAACGAAGAGTTGCTTAAATATCAAACTTGGTATTTGGTATTAGATGGTATAGCCTTTACATGGAACGTTCTTAGAAAATTTCGATTCTCTCAAAGATGCCTTTAACGACTGAAATGCCGTATTTTAAAGCTATTACCATGCCAGATGAAATGTATAATTTGAATTTCCTGGTAATGCTCTCAGAATCCCTCTTCATTCTGGATGACCTTTCATTGTTGGTAAACCGTAAGAGATGGACAAAATGTTACTGTACAAAAATGTCAACCTTGTGTTGTTCTACTTTATCTGATTACCTCCCCCTGTGGAGGATCTGCATCCCCTAGGACCCATAAGTCTGTGACTAGCGTCATATTCTTGTCGGGGAACAGAGGAACCTATGGATCGGACAGAGTGAAGACCTGGAAGCGGGTGATCAGCCCAGCACTCGATATGAGAGTGAGAAAGAGGATGATATAAAATGCAGGTGAAAATGAATGAATTGAAAGATGGTGGAGTAGTTGGTGAAATGAGTGGCGGGACAAAACAGAGAACCCGGAGAAACCCCGCCCAGATGCCGCTTCGTCCACCACGAATAATGGTCATCACATCACATCACATAGTGACCAGCTCTTGAAATATTTCTCTACTCTATTCTCCTATTCTCATTGTGCTACATGGAAATATGTAATAAGGTTATTTCCACAAACATCTCGATTTACTTGAAATAAAAGAATAAGCGCCTTCAACATTTTGTACAAGAGGACACACACACACACACTTGGAGGTGTCTTAAACAAGTCATTTGACACATGAGACTTAGGCCTTTATGGCCTATTGGTTCAAATGGGGAGGTTACGGCTTTAAGTTTCTAAAGTGGCTGTACGCCACTGGCTAATGATGATTATGCACTCAATGAGTACACAACACGCGAAAATGAAGGGAGATGTCGGAGCGATCACTCTGGCACGCTAGTTATGTATGACATTGGCTTTTAAGTAAAAGATGATTCAATTCGAGTCTCACTCACTCACTTTCTTTCTTTCTTTCTTTCTTTCTTTCTTTCTTTTTTTTTTTTTTTTTTTTTTTTTTTTTTTTTTTTTTTTTAAGAGACCCCCTGAATCCAAAAAAGCATTTTTAGAAAAAAGGTCCGTGTGTGTGTCTCTGTGTCAGTGTGGACAGTATAGCTCAAAAACGAAAAGTCGGTTAAAAACCAAAGTTGGTATTTAAGTTTAATGTCTCTCAAGGATACGACACGAAGATCTTGAAGAAAATTATCCCCCCTAAACTACCCTTTACATGGAAACTTTTTCGACAATTTTGATTTTCTTGAAAATGGCGCTAACGGTTTTGATTAAAATGCCATCATATGTTTGACATATTTTGATGACAAATGAAATGTATATCTTGAATTTTCTGTCTATAGCCGCTGTAGTCGTATTTAGTCTGGACGACTATTGCATAACTGGTAAACCGTTAGAGATAGACCAAATCATACTATGCAAAAAATGTAGATCTTGCTAAAATACACAATTTATGTCTGAGTAAATTTTCTTGTAGACTGAACCATTTCGGAGATATTCTTTGTTGTGTGTGTGAGTTTCGGAAAAATTAAAACTTTCGTGAAATGGAATATCGTTGTTCATTTTTATATGCTAAGTGTGCAAAGAGAACGGAATCTCAAAGCTTTAAAAACTATCGCACAAAGTCTACTGTATTCTAATGTTCCCTTTGCACTTACAAGGAAATAAGCAATAAGATAATTTGTACGAATGTTTATCCTAACAAGAAGATATAAGAATAAGAGTTTGTTAAGAAGGGTTAGTACAAGAGTAGAGAAAGTCATATTAGTGCAACACACCAGATTTGTTTTCCTTATTTTTTATTATCTTGTGTATGAGCTTTTAATTCTGATTTAAATGTATTTTATTTCAACATAGTACAATGAATCAGTACAATTAATTATAATTCTTTCACACAAAGGTTGAATCCTGCCTAATACAACTTTCACATGCT
Organism: Tenodera sinensis; assembly: GCA_030765045.1. Taxonomy (NCBI): domain Eukaryota; kingdom Metazoa; phylum Arthropoda; class Insecta; order Mantodea; family Mantidae; genus Tenodera; species Tenodera sinensis. Next base: position 113,311,338 of record CM060965.1, on the reverse strand, counting down.
CTACTTCAAAATGGGAGGTATTTTGAAGGGTGAAGGAACGTAAATAATAATACAAATATTTATAGGAAGGGCTAGAAATGGCAACCTGCGTTTTCAATGCAAAATTGACAATGGCGAAGGAACGATTGTTGTGCACTATACAAAATATCTCGTTTGTCGAATAACCTCACATACTACTATTTTTCGGGTAGTTAGGTATTCTTCTGAGGTAATAGGTGTTTCATACACCACAAACTTGAGGCTACCCTGGAAAGGAAATCAACTGGGTTGAGGTCGGGAGAACGTAGAAAGAAACATGATGGGAACCGAACCTTTAGGACATCAGACTTCGGCGTTACGGAATACGACACCTGAGCAGTTAAATCAACGCCTCTAGAGTGGACAGCATAATGCACCTAGGCAGTTAAGCGGTGTTCAGTGTCGCACTGTCAGATGATTAATTCGAGATTTGGGAGTTCTTTGTGGCATTAAATCTTGAGACTGCTAATAACGAGCTGCTGAAAATCGATATACCTATACTCGGAGAGCAGTTTTAAGACATTCAACCACAATTTTCACCCGGATTTGCTTTAACACCGACTTATGAGCATCTGATATCAATGCATTTAACACCATATAGCTACGTTATGTTTAGTCGCAGACCATACCGATATAAGAGTACAATTATTGCAATATACAGCTGAGTGTTTAGTATCAACAAGAATATAAGGTTACCGATTATCCAAGGTTTCACTCAAGAGGGTATGGGGATTGTGGAGGATACTTATCCAGTTTGTACATCTTGAAGCTGAACAGGTCGGGAAATATAATTCTCCTTCAAGAACATCAGAGAAACTTTTGAGAAAGGAATGTATATTGACTAACGCAGTAAAATGGAAAGAAAAGGGTTTACCTCCTTTAGATTAAGGATTTAAAAACTAAGAGATTTGAAAGGTGAATAAATCCCCAGTGCATATTTGAGAGTAAGGAAGAGGCAACTCTTGGATTTTTGGAATGCCCAAATCCAATACTGGAGAGAGGCTTTAATTAAAGGAAAACGACCAAAAACCAGCAAACAGGTTGCTATAGAAAACCATTTCAACATTGTAGTCATAACTTGAACAAAAGTAAATATTGAAATGAAAATGGCAAGGAAAGAAATCTAGTGGAAAACTGAGTTAAATTATTGTTCATCAATTATGTCTTCCTTGTATGTAATTATTATTAGGTTACTGAGTATGATTAGGCGGAAGAGCCCACATTGCAGCTGAGCCATGCCACTTGTGCCTATTTAAACTGCTTACAAATAATATATGCAAATACTCAAACTGAAATAATTCATTTTGGATGAGTAGTGCATGACTCGGTAATAATAATAATAATAATAATAATAATAATAATAATAATAATAATAATAATAATAATAATAATAATAATAATAATAATAATAATAATAATAATAATAATAATAATAATAATAATAATAATAATAATAATAATAATAATAATAATAATAATAATAATGAATAATTACAGGAAAGAAAATTTTACTCGTGTTAGATAGACAAGCGTCTTTACTCCATTCACCCTAGAGTAAAATAAATTATATGAGTGGTTTCCAAGGGTATGGCAGTAGTTGAGAAACGCAGCTGCCGTAAACAGTGGGAGAAGTACCTACATCCCACACTGGTGAAGAACATTGCTTCTGACTGCTCGTAAAGCATTCCGGCTGAAGCTAAAAGTCTATGTTGCCAATACATTAGTTAGTCTGTGTTGTGGGTGTGTGGAACAAGATGGTTGGCTGCCACTATATCTGAATTCTTGATCGCTGACACGCTACAGTAAGGGCTGAACACAAAACACTCCCATCACAACAGTCTCTATTGTGTTTTCTTAATTGTTACCTACCGTTGTTGCTACTTACAGCCTGTTCCATTAGCACTTCTACACTTTACACAGTTGCTTATCTCATACTTTTGAGAAATCCTAGGTGATTTACAGTCATTATCATCTGCTTCTTTATCATTTCTTGACTTCTCTTTCCAACGACAAATCTACTGACCTATTACGATCTCACTCCGTCTTTTCAACAAACACCTGAAAGTTTGGTTCTGGTGGACAGCAGTTCCTCAGCTGGAATTAACTGTATTATTAATATTAAACACACGATTTATTAATAGTCCAAAGTGATATAAGAGCATTTTATCTCAAGGAAGAAGAGAAGTTAAACAAAGTAGAGAATTTACACTTTCATTAACTGTCTTAAATGGTATATGTTGACGACCAATGAATATCTGTCAATTTTGAATGTTTAGAAGCATGAGTTTTATGATGTAATTTACTTTTAATGCAAACTTTATATTGTGATACATTAATCTGCTCCTCCCATATGAGAAAGCAATCCTTACTATGTGTCACAAATTTATTATACATTATTCCTGAAGTTATTTTTCTGAGTAGCTGTATTTGCCATATATATTTTATTTTCCAAGCTTATTCATACCAAAATACTATTCGCGTATCATGAATTTCCAGTATGATTTCAAAGTAAACTTGGCGTCTAATCACTAAGACACTGTTTCCTCTTTATATTCTTCATATGTTGATGCAATATTGAAACTTGTACAGGATCCTTAAGATCCTGTAGTTTTTTCCCATTTCTAAAGGCTGCAATACCTGATTTTTCTTTCCTCAAGAACATCAACTAGTCGACCCAAATTGATTTGGTACCTGAAATATTATTAGTGCTATTGAATCCAGCACAACACTTAGGCTTCCAATACAGTCTGTCCGTAAAGTCATGATGCAGATATGAACTTCTATAATGGCTAAACGAAACAAAACCAACTACTATAGGATGAAATGTACGCCACATTGAAGATTATTTCAAGGAATGTAGCATGATTTTCATTGTTGTGCGTGAGCGAGTAACGGCGCAACACAACAATGAAGCAAATTGTGTTATCTTACACAAGATGTGGACAGTGGAAAGGAAAGGTGAGTGTTCTGTAGCTTGCCCAGCTTTAATGCAGTTGTTCCAGGTATCATAGACCCAAACAATATGATTTTGCAATACATACGGTTAATGAGATCGACAAGGTTTCCTGTTCAGCGATGAAGCCACATTCATCGTCATAATGTCGACATGGGCTTATGAACACCCTGAGCAACAGCCCTAAGCTGAACAAATATAAGCCACACTGAATTACACCGAACAGAAACGCAAAGCTGGAGAGTTTTCCTTCATTTGGTGAAGGTTTTATTTGCCTATATTGTTTCGTTGCTTTTCTGTATCCGGTCAAACTTGCACCATGAGTTCGTGGACACATTGTATATATTTATCAAGTGGCCATTATGTTATAATAAAACGTATAAAAGTGATATGTACATATATTTTATATAAAAGTTTATCTTTATATTGACATTATTTGTGAATGAAGCATCATATATAAATACCTAGAAACATAATTAATTTTAATTGACTGACCGTTTACTTAAGCTACGAAGCTCGGTACTTAGATACTTACAGCATAGTAACTTGCCATTAAATCATTATCTTATATGCATTTTGCGGTTCACCGGGAAAAATGTGAGTGAGCTGGAGAATTTAATGTCGTGTCGGCACGTTGGCTATGGTAGCTCAGTGGTTAGAGCAACCGAATGGAGATCGGAAGATCCGTGGTTCAAATTTCGGCTATGGCATTAAATTTTTCATATTATGCTACCCTTTTACACACCCCTTTAGCAATAACGAACAGTATTATTATTATTATTATTATTATTATTATTATTATTATTATTATTATTATTATTATTATTATTATTATTATTATTATTATTATTATTATTATTATTGTTATTGTTATTGTTATTGTTATTGTTATTGTTATTGTTATTGTTATTGCTATTGCTATTGCTAATGCTAATGCTATTGCTATTGCTATTGCTATTGTTGTTATTATTATTATTATTATTATTATTATTATTATTATTATTATTATTATTATTATTATTATTATTATTATTATTATTATTGTTATTGTTATTGTTATTGTTATTGTTATTGTTATTGTTATTGTTATTGTTATTGTTATTGTTATTGTTATTGTTATTGTTATTGTTATTGCTATTGCTATTGCTAATGCTAATGCTATTGCTATTGCTATTGCTATTGTTGTTATTATTATTATTATTATTATTATTATTATTATTATTATTATTATTATTATTATTATTATTATTATTATTATTAAAGAAAATACATTATATGCATTACCTTTCGTTAAGGAATTGTTTAAATGTGCTTCTTAAATAGCATTAATACTACTACAAAAGCAATGTTACTTGTTTAAATACCTACAGAAAACAAATGCGCTGATTTCTCTCGTTTGGATAAAATTAAATATATGTCTTTGTTGAGTCTTTAGGGATACAACCTATTGTAACCCCTAGGTCAATACGTTTAATGATATATAATTTCAAAGTAAAATGCATTCGTCAATTTTTAAATGACCAATAAAAAGTACATACTTATCAATAAAATTCGAACAGTTATTACATTGTACCCTCACTTCGTTACTAAGTTACATAAAGTTTAATAGACAACATGACATAAGAAATGAAAAGGAAATGTTAAGAATATTTTAAATGCAAGTTTTATGCCTTAATGGAGTACTTGCTATTTAGTTTAAAATTTCCTTAGAACATGTTACATAACCGTTTATTGTTAAAAATCGATTTCAGTGCACTTTTAATGTCTGGTCTGCTAGAAAAGAGTTATGAATATTTCTCTGGTTTAATTCAAGCCAGAAGCAGAACAACATTTGCCAAACAAAGCTCTGTCCATTGACAGTAATGCTTTGTAACCCCTGTTCTTGTTTGTAAGACTTCTTTATTTTCATTGACACTGCCTCACCCACATTACTACATGTACAGCTCAAATAATTTTCTACTTGATGGACTATTTATAGCTGTTCCTCTAACGTGACTTGGTTTTCTTTCCACAGAAGTTACGGCGTCTGGAAGTAATCCAAAACTTGTGTTTGTGTAAGAAAATTTGCTTCTAACTTATTTGTCAGCTAACAGCTTTTGCGCTGTTTTATTGACACAGACTCAGTGTTATCGAAAGAATCAATCACTTTCTTCACAACGTCGAAATTCTATCAATAGTTATTAAGGCCACGAGCCAGTTTCCTATCTAGACAAAACAAGTGAAGAGGGCAATTGAATATGTGGAGCTTCTGTTTTGAACGTTACAAATTGAAAAGGGACTTTCAAGAAAGCTTTCTTCACACATCCAATTAATTTATCCACTTCAGAATAATTCATACGTAGACTGCACTTAAAGAAGCAGCAGCTTTCATCATATTCAGCAATATATTGGACATCCATATTTCATCGGTATTCTTAAGGTATTCTCGAAACATGATCGAATACTAAACCAATCCTTGAGTGTTTGACTTATCCAGCTGCTTAACATGTGTTAAAAATTGTTCTCCATGGCTGTGTGCTTCTAAAACTTCGATTATATTCGCTATATAGTGGCCTACAGAGTCGGCTGTTTTGTCGCTGAATACAACATATAATTTTCTCAACCCCTTCTTGTATTTGTTGCAAATTTTATCGTAGTACCGAGTAGCATAGATTCTTCTTAATTTTCTGTGATCCGGCATTAATTTTTCGGTCTCCTCTTCTAAGACTGTGTCAGCTTAGGATGATTCAACTTGTGCTGTGGAATATCGGCGTATAAAATTGCTTTGCATAAATTCTCACAAAATGGTGAAATGTTGAAGCATCTGCTGCAAGCTCACATTAGATCAATTTTCAAGTCGCTGCAGACTACCTTAGTGTTACTATCGTAAACTTTTTTCCAGCAGCCACTCTCACGTCACAAATCTTGTAAAATAACACAATTGTACGTAGAAAACATGGTTTCTCTGCGTTTTGAAACAAATCTCTTTAATTTAACACTAGCACTTCCCTTTACTTTAGGAAGTTTTCTCGTATAGTGTTGTATAGGCGGCTAGGAACAGCTCTTAGCAACACAATACCGGTTTACTGGAGATAGAAATTTGCCTTGGAGTAAGGGGATGCCCATTGTGCACACACCTCGAAAAACAGAGACATAAGCATAAGAATAAGCTCTTCTTACTTCGAGATTTTGGACTGACTAGCAACAATGATAACACTAGGAACTTATAATAAAACATCTCGAATTAAATATAAATAATCTCACTGTCTTCTGGAAAAGTGTTAAAAGTGCTCAAAATTACCTCATACTGCATTACATTATGTATCTCTATACCAGGTGGCCTACTCCAGCCGGCCCTCGGATAAGTAGGCAACCCTTCGTGCATTAAAAGAGTTGCAGAAATAACAGGGGTAAATTCAGTCAGTGGCGTGTGTGAACTTTGTTCTACTTGTAAGAGAGCGAGCAGCAGAGGAAATGTCCAGGCTCAACTGGCGTGTGCAGAGCATAATAATACAGAGGAACAGTGTTAGAGTATTTTCCGTTTCACTTACAAGACTTTATTTACCAGGGAATAAACCAATCCCTGTTTATGCTACAATTGTCTAACATTATGATTACAGATTGTAAATTGCCGTAACAAAATCCATGCCAACATGAGGGCGCGTAATGTTTGATAGACATTTCTTTATTTCTTATTAATGTTATTGCACCACCATCAACCCCACTCCATCACCACCACCAGCAGAACCACCACCGCTACCACCACCACCATCACCACCATCACCACCACCAGTAACACCACCAGCACCACCACCACCAACACCACCAAGACCAGCACCAGCAGCACCACCGCCACCAGCACAACCACCACCATCACCTTTGCCCTATCAACAACACAACCAACACCAGCACAATCACCAGTACCACCACCACCGCCACCACCACCAGCACACCACCAGCATCACCAACACCACCGCTACCACCAGCACCACTAATAATAATAATAATAATAATAATAATAATAATAATAATAATAATAATAATAATAATAATAAATAATAATAATAAGAAGAAGAAGAAGGAGAAGAGGAGGAGGAAGAACAAGAACAAGAAGAAATGGTCGCTGAGCTGAAATTTAATTCCTCTTCCCAGCCTAATAATTACTTTGTAAGAGAAGAAACGGTGCAGAGAACAATGGGGCTGGTGCGGGTGTAAGTAGTACAATAGATGTAGGAAGAAGAAGAGAGGGAATAAATATGAATCAAACAGTGTCATTTAGTGTCTTAATATACCATACTTTCCACATAAACAAGTCATTTTTCCCTCGTAAAACTGTGCATTCCCAGCTATACCGGGCGGCAGGGAAGTCATTACATTAATTTAAACCTGCGGTAGATCTCGATTTTTGGAACGCATTTTGTATCACGTTTTTTGTCTCCAATCATTTACTGTGGAGATATTTTAGTTTTAGCAACCTGGCAACACTGCAGATTGTGTGGGTGGTCACTTTCCCTAGCTCCGTACATAAACAAACAGCGTAACGGTGCGTTTTGAAAACAAACTCATACCCTGCCTTCTCCTTCCGTGTTTACTGTGACTGTAGGCCAATCACAAGCGTTAGCTCCCAAAGCATTACCGAAAGCGAAAGCTGTTTACATACACAAACCAGGTCAATTCCCTGACCAACCTCAACGCAACGTTGTCGAGTTACGTCATCTCTGAAATAGCAGCTCAGAGTATTCCTTCACGTCTTTTAAGTGATTAATTATTTCGAAACCCTATGTGATGTTCCATTAATTATCACCGCAGCTATATCAGAAATAAATTATGCATCTTACAAGTAACAAACTGTCGTGTTTGCACATTCCTGTGGAATTAGGTATCCAACTTGGATAAAAAGCTATTTCTTTTTTCGAAATCGGCTGAATAAAGTACAAAATGCCATTCAACTTTTTTGTTTGTAATGCTTCTATGAAGCACATATTAGAAGGAATGTAATGACTTCCCTTCCACACTCTATATTGCTCTAGCTCATCCACTGCTGTTAAATTAAACTCCTCTTTGTTGAAAAAATTGCAAAAACAAATTACACGTTAATTGCGGCTTATTAGCTGCTTATTCAATCCAGTCGATGTATTCAGCAGGCTTTATTCTTTTTTACCTGCGACTCTGTTACATCCATACCGCGAAACCTATTTTCCTACTATACCAATTACACTGGTAGTCAAAAAAAAAAAAAATCTTATCCCTGAAAAAAGTATGGCTCTTGTGTAGATATAGTCATCTTTAATAATAAGTGAACAACAGAATTTTTACATAATTCACCATTTTTTGTCTTTGAGATTCAAAGAAATTTAACTATCATAATGCTAATTGGGTTACTCATTCAACGCACAGCCCAAACTGCCAGGCCTGGAAGCTTACACCATAGAACTACGTTCCTTCAACAAAGTAGACAATTACAAAGTAAGGATTTTTCTAAATTCATGCCTTAAAGTGGCCGAAGTAGAATTGAAATTACAGGATTTTTCGAAAATGGGCAGTCAGAACAATTAAATTGAGCACGAAGGATCTTTATCAAAATAAAAAGAAAAGGTCGAAAATACATTACTTATAAATAAAACCATATCTCGCAACATTTATTTTGTTATCCTGTTTCTCTTATACTTCATAGGTAGTGTCTCTTGTATTTGTGTATTTGCAGAAATAAGCCAAGAAACCAGTAACATTTGTTAAAGAAAAAGAATTATTTGCTTAATCACGAGGTTCCACCCATACCATTGTAACAGCAAACGGCATTCACTTTTTAGTACATTTTAAACACCTGGTCAGTCCCCTTGAACACGTATTACAACAATGATTACACTTTATCATCACCAACGTTACATCGGCAGTACAGGTTGTAATTTTCTTCACATGAGAGAATAGAGGTTTTCTTTAGGATTTTAATGCAAAAGTTCCACATATATAATAGAACACATGCAGTATATTGCGAAAGATCACTAGTACACGCAATAAACACAATTAAAAACACTGCAGTACACCGAACTTGCATACACTTACTGAAGCAGCATTATAATTCACTTGCATGCATTTCTGAATGAACACTGTTTCAAAATGTTACTCGTATTTCAGACTATTGTGAATAAGATGTAAGGAAGGATAGTGTATTTTAGTTTCCACTTCACCACACTCCGTTAGACCTGGTAACTGTCAGCTGCTGCAGCCCTCAGTGTTGTCACGATTGTATGACTTCAAATCTGAATATAAATTTGCTAAGAAACAAAAATATACATTGTACTATTCCTTTATGGCCATAGAGCATATAAAATACCTGAAAATTAATCTAAAATCTTTTTAGTTCGTAACTCGGGGTGTATTTAATGTTAAAATCGATATTTTTGCGATATCGATTCCCCTAGCTCTTGAAAACTCTAGGTCAGGGACGGGCAGAATAGTGTCTGCTCCGAATCCACTGTGCAGGCAACCCGCGTAACATCCTTGCTGGTTGGAGGGGATCTCTTCGCTTCTTAAACTGTTCACAGTGGCGGATTAACACAGTTAACGATCAACGCGTTTGTTTCAAACAGAAAAGAGGTGGTCATACTTTTACTATGAGAAATTGGAGTTACATACATTAATTATCATCATCCAAACGTATGAGGAGACGTTCAAACTCTGGTGTAATATCTCTAACAGAAATATTCAGTTGTACCGAGAGTTGCACTGAAATACGAGATCTCAGTTTTGATTTTTCTATGTTCACAGACATATGTGAAGCACACTATTGCAGTAACAGTGAAACAGAAGGAGCACATTCTCTCAAACTAACATACGAATATTACCTTACATAGTTCTTTGAACCGCTTGTGCCAACTAAGTCTCTGCACTGATTTTCTTTCATTAGATGTGTTTGTAGATCTATGAATTCACATCAACTCTTACGTTGACTATATCTACACTATAAAACGGTTAACAAACATTAAAATGTCGTTCTCAATATTTCTGAAATCATTAAATCTATCTGAAGTAAGCACTCTTCAAGAATGGGATTACAAATAATTAGTTTATCCTCTGGCACAGTGTCAAGTGATTTTATACATCTGAAGTAAGTATTTCATAATTTTATTTGTTGGCTAAGACAGTTGCACATGTCAAGGTATGTTTGTTATGTTTGGATTGTAAACCTTCTAGAACTTTGGCACGCTCTAAATCTGTAATCATAACAAAGAAATAATAACAACAATAATAATGGTAATAATAATAACAGAAAATGTATACAAAATACATAAAAAGTTAGGTCAGAAAACACACTAGTTTTTTCGTTGTATGCGGAATGATATCTATGATAAAGCCGTTCAGTGTTGGCTCTAAGTAATATCTTGTTACAAATGAGGTAGATGGTGTTGACACAGACATAATTGCTCCACTGATACCGGTCGCGAAGTGACCTATGGACTCCTGGAATAAACTAAGGGAGGTGGTGTGTGCCGTTGTGTTGCATAATTACACGGCGAAACGTTCATTAAATGACAGGGATTCACGAATCTGCTATTGCCCACCTCTGCTCTAGGTGATGGAGAGACTTCATTGCCAGTTTTAGATTGAGGGTAGTTAAGTATACAATAATCACCCATTATTGCATCAATGCCAAAAATGTTACCGACCAGCGCTAGCAGTTGGGCTAGATATATGTTCACGCTCTGTCCATGCTCATGTCTCACGAACAGAAGACAGGTGGATGTAAGGAAAGTAGGTTAAAAACAAAGGAAGAACGCATTCTGTTGTGTGCTGTATTGCTGCACAGGTTACCGCCCTAGTACTGTTACACAAATGTACGTCAAGGAAGTTCGCAAACAAATTCGTTTAGTGACCCGGAAATCATTTACCTCGATTCCTTGTGAGAGCACAAATGACTCCTCCACCTCACAAAGAAGATCATTCACTCCACCTGTTATAATGGAGGGCTAGTTATCCGTCAAGATCCTGTTTGACCTCTGGCGTGTTCTGGGTCATCGAGCTCATCCCTTTAGCGGCACGCAACGCCTGGGCTAGAGAGGTCGCATACGGCGCTTTTCTTTTTTCACCACGTAAAAACACCTTGTTTAACGCTAAGGAGTCAATAGCCCGCATTATTTTATCACGTATCAGACGGCATTTCACGATTTTCGAGGCGAGCACACATATAATGGATATCCAGAGTGTTTTCTATGAGCCAGCTTTATATAACAAGGGCACCACCACCTGTTCTTTTATTCATTGCCGCCCAACTGTTACTAACTAGTTTTGAAAGGTATGCTTAATTTGCTTAGGTTCTCGTCCACTCATCACGCATTGACTCTTGCCTCGACACGGAGCTTTGACAGCATCCTTCAAAGGTCCTTATTGGATATAAACACACGCACGCACCCACCCACCCACACACACACACACACACACACACACACACACACACACGATCGTGTTCTCAAGTGGGAGTGTTTGCAAATACCGGACATTATAGAGAGCTCACAAGAATAGTATATTGCAATGTTAGGATAATAACTGATTTTTATTGTACCGAAGAAAAGTTTGAATAGATGAGATACAGTCAAGTCCGAGGATTAGTAAAAACACTTAACACACGTGTAGGTATTGCTTGCAATTTTGTGGACATAACTAGTAATTTAATATAGTATATGAATGAAATATGAAATACTAACCTTGAAACATAAAATTCATCTTCCCATGGTGTCTTGATGGTTGAATTTAATTAGCATATATTAACTACAGCATCTTTCAAATCTCTCTTTAAATTTTTCAGGTATGAGAGAAGTACCTACAGCCTATTTTCCAATTTGCTTCGATTTTAGAATCAACACACTCGTTCAAGTTAGCCGGCATGATTAGCATGGGTATTTATTCATTTGAGCACGGCCTACCCTGTTTATCTCACGGAACATGTGTTAGGGTTCAGTGACTGCATAATATCTTCGATGGTCATTACAACGAAAGTTGGACTGATTCCAGTGCTTTGTTCTTTTAAATTATAACTTATGCAGTATAAACAATGAAATAGTGATGAAAATCAACAATTGGGTTTGATTATATTTTATATCTGTATTAATCAAAGTATTGCTATGTTTAAGGATGTGAAAATGCTAGCGACCTAGGCCTTAAAGTGCGTGATATAGGAGGGTAGGTTAAGTTGGTAGATGAGAATACGGGATAACTCATTTACCTGCAATGTCAACATAACCGGAAAGGCCATGAAATCGTACCACCAAAAAAGAATTTGAACGGAGGACACTGGGAAAATCTTATACGTTACAGTCATTTAATTTTCTCACTCCCTATAGTACATCTTTATAGTATCTACAAACTGTTCTTATACAATTTTATTACATCCTCTACCACCTGCACATGCCAGAGAAGCTATTGCGTTCCTCCCAAAATTCGATATCGACATTTCAGTGGAAATAAACATTTTCAGATCCCTAAACAATCATTTATAGAATTCCGCATGAGCGTCTATGTGTTTTAACGCACGCCTTTACTATATGCGGCACCGCAGGCGGTGACACTGAATAAAGATGGAGCACCGGTGGAATGAGATGGGGGAGAAAACCGCAGAAGCCGTTTTGTTTAACACAAATCCCACATGCATGGAATCGAACCCGTGCCGCTTTGGTAAGAGGCAAATGCTCTAACCACTGGGCCACGGCGCAGCCGTGTGTTTGTGTTTACGTGTGGAGAGCATAACTCAAAAACGAAAGTCGGATAAACACCCACCTTGAGTTCAACATCTTTCCAAAATGCAATACAAAGATTTCAAGAAAATTCCCCCGCCCCAGACGGAACATGGAACTTTTTTTTTTTTTTTTTTTTTTTTTTTTAAATTTTTGATGGCTTTAACGATTTCGATTTAAATTCTAATTAAGATATTGTAATTGAGACATTGTTACAAAGTGACAATTTGATGAATCCCATTCCTGACACCAGTGTGACAAATGACAAAGGCTGTCCGATTACTTTTCTCTCACTTTGTTCTCTTTCAAAAATGTTGCACAGATACACAGTTCTCTTTTACTGCCGTTAACACAATTGTTAATCTTTCGTTATATTACAAGTCACAGTTGTTTCTTCTTATAACCGCTACTCAGTCCTTTCACTGTCTTTCTCACTTTTCCTGTCTCATCACTAACTCCGATGATGCAATCGCTTGACACTCTAATCTTTACTTCGATGCGACGCACCACAAACACAAGCTCTCTTGCACTCACTGAGATACTGACCGACTCATGTCTGTAACTTTAACTAACTGCTGTTTCCTTGCCTCCTTTTAGGGGGGATGACGTCGCACGGATCTTTCGCGACCTTCTTCAAACACGCCGGCGATGACGTAGGCTCTTTCTCGAAGGCTCTGGAGAATACTCCTTTTGGTTCTGACGCTCAAGTGTTGTTAGTCACCATATACAAACGCCGGCCTGGTATGTGTTGTGAAGTGGCTTAGCCCCGACAGTCCTTTGTTTGCGCTGCGCCCGGCGTTACAGTATTTTTATAGCAAATGAAAAGTGTATCTTCAGTTTTCTGGAAATGTCAGAACTTCCCTTCATGCCGAGTGACTTTTGAAAAGCTGAGAAACCGTAAGAGATAGACAAAATCTTATTATATATACAAAAGATGTAGATTTTAAAATACAGAGTTTATGTGGAAAACAGATTTTTTTTACTTAACCATTTCCGAAATATTTCTTGCCATTATTGGAGGTTTTTCAATACCTACGCTTTCTTAAATAGGAGTATGATATGGGTTCTTTTGTCTGTTAGCCATGCAAAGAGAACAGAATTTTAAGGCCATCACATAGCGACCAGCTCTTAAGCGTTTTCACTATAGCTTAAAGCGTACGTCGAGGACGTCGTAGTTAGTGTATAAGAGTCAGTGAAAGTGAAGAAAGGCACTGGCAGGACTGGTCAAAGTTATGAGAAAAACAGTTGTGACTTGTGACAGCCCCAAAGACTGTAGAACTGTGTGAACAACGAAAAGAAAATTGTGTGTTTAGGGTAAAATTTTAAAACACAATAAAGTGATGGAAAAGTAACCGGACTGGATTTTTGGTTTTGTTACAATACCATTGTGACATTACTCAGCTAATATTTGAATATCACCAAAAGTATGCGCAAGTTAAATTACTCGTAATAAACATTAAGCAATGTATTTGCAAAACTACTGTAAATGCTACTGTAGATCCATGAGTGTCGCTCCGAAAGTTTACTGCCAAGAAATGAACTTTTTGCAACTGTTACACAACTTTTAAATGTGTGGAAAAGGTGCAAGAAATGTTTTAACACTTAGCATTCCTGCAGAAGCAAACCTGCAGACTCAATACAAAGCGTGCACTAATATCACTTATAAAGCTATAAAAACGAGGCTGCACACGGAAGAAGACTTGAAAAGAGAAGGATAGACGAAAAGAAGCAACGAATTGAAGAGCGGTCCTCATCAGAAAGAGGAGGAGGAGAAGGAAACTACCTGTCGTTAAATACTTCAGTGAAACATTTTAAACAGCTGTTAGAAGTAGGCTGGGAAGTATCACGATAGTTATGTTCTTAAGAAATATCGTGATATGCGAGGTCGTGCTATAAAATGATAGCAGTGATGGAAAAAAAGCACACTTTGGAGGGGGCTGCTCAAGAATTAAACGTTCTTAGTACAACATAGCCACTTATATTATAAACAGAAAATATAAAGGGAAAACGTGTTATTTAGCAGTTCAATAGCTGCGAAAAGGTAAAAAGTACTGCAAAAGAAAATTGCAGATAGGAATGTGAGATGGAGTTGTAAATGGATAAAAACCACGTTTTATTAAGGCTGTATCCGATTGTTAGATTCCATCTATCCTAAAGGCCCATTGGTAAATAAATAATTCATTTTTGTTGCTCTATTTTTCTTATACAATAGTAAAACAGAAATCTTTCTCGAAATTCTCTCATCTGTTCATTGTTTACAAAATTAGCGAATAAGGATTTACATCGGGATAGAATTGAGTAGTCCAAAGAGTTGAAACCGAAATTATAATGTCAATATGTATTTGATAATGGAAAGAAACAAAAGGAGATTCTAGTCAATAGTGAAGGGGAAGACGTAATAAAGCTAATATGTTAAAGTCTCAAGAATGGAAGCCTAGGCAGATTTAAAAGAGTGATAAGGTTACAATTGTTGTATGCACAAAACTAACGATTTAGCGGGCTGATTCCTATCTTACCATGACGTGCTCTAAAGTTAGCCAATGGAAATCGCTTCCTTCTTGTTGCCCGCGCAAAAACAAATGCAACGCAAGACACACTCGTCTTGTATCGAGCCGAGAGTACACGTGCAACTTGGGAGTTGTACGTAAGCTAGCGCGTATACATAATTCAGCGGTCGCTAAAGGGTGACAAAGTTCAAGTGTTATAACGTTGTAGTTGAAGTTACAAAGTTACATTCTATTTAAATATCGTCGACAGTTCTCTACAAATCTGGAAATTTACAAATAAAGTGGTCTGTTGGTTGATTCTTCGTTTGGTTCCATTCCTACCATAACTCGCGCATACCCTGAGATTAAGACCTCTTGCTAGAGCTAGTCCGGACACCAAACACGAGATCTTATAGATCTTAAAGGCGACGTCTTCGACGGAGAGGAGCGTTTGCGTCAGAGTTAAATAACATCATAGAGCAGAGTTCGAATAGTTAATGCAGGACTAAGGAATAAAGTTTTAATATTTTCTTAATAGCACCACTAAATCAAAACAATTAGTACATATAATTATAAACAGAATTGAAATTGTATTTTCAAATGCATGAGGTGTTGCAAAACTAACATGCGTTAAATTTTTGTAATATTTAAGTTATAAAAAAACCAAAGGCATTAATTTGTTGATCAAACAATGATTTAGTAGAATTCATTGAGAATATGCCAGAGTTACTGATATACGTACATAGTACAGCGTTCTTGCCGTGGTCCTCTATACATCACTTTTCACACGACATCTTGGAATGTTCCCAATGTCTAATGTAGGAAATATTCCATTGCTGTTATCGAAAGCCGGATGGATTGAGATATATTAATGGATTGTAAAGGTCATATTCACAGAACTGGGTTATTGATAATACCTTTACAAATTGTTTTATAAGGCTAAGGTTTAAGGAAATGTAATACCAGCGCTCCTTTATCCTCTTCAGAGTTGAACTAAGTTCAGTGAAAAGTAATTTCAACATTATTAATAGAGAGCGCCAACTATTAAAATTCACGATACCAACTGTAACTTTCTTGACCAGTAGGTTATATTTGGTTAAATTCCCTGTGCTCAGTTGGCCAGTTTCACCAGCAACTAAAGATGAGTCCATGTTTAATTTACTCAAAGACCTGTTCAGCTATCAAAATTTATCCCCACCAATCAAACTGAAAACTTAAGAACACCATATAGGCCACGGTGCAGAGAGCTGCTGTATCCTGATAGATACTTGTAGAACAGTAATAAGCTTCCTTCTGAACCTATCTATCCAACCTAAAACATAACCCGGCGTCCTGAAATACACGTTCCTAGAAATAGTGAATTAAACCCTGCTGAGACTGGGCACGCAGCAAAAACACTCAGACTGAACCTCAGCCTGCCAGCAGCTCGGTCAGACGGTTGGTCGTGTTCAGTTGGCATAAATATCTACCATTAACAATTCACAAAGGTGTATTATGTGGTAAAACTTGGTGTTAGTTGCAGCAGTTATAGATGGGCAACATAGGCATATCTCAGGTACTTAACAGTTGAGTTGAAATCAAATCATCCTTGCTTGCTTAGAAGCCATTGTTTTCCACGTGGACATTTATTTGGAATTCTCTTAGTGTACCAGTGTTCCATACGTTGCAATTGTTGTTCGTACAACACAATGTCGTAGGGAATTTGCAACCATATTCAGCGTTGGGAAATTGATCTCGAAGCGTTGTTTCAAACCAATACTGTTTTTCAAACTTGTTTACAAATCATTTTGTCATGCAGTTCCTGTGTACGAGCACAGGAACACGTGAGCACCTAAAACACTTCTATATTAAACAAGCTACCAGCAGTAAATTACGCAAAACAGTTTTTACAGAGTCACTTGAAACTAATAGCCGGCAAAAAAATTCTTATCCCTGAACAAAATTCATGCTTTTTTGTATATAGTCATCCTGAATAATAATTGAACAACTGAAGTTTTCCATCACTCACCATTTTTGCTTGGTTGAGATTCGTAAAAATTTAACCATTACAATACTAATGGTAATGTTGATTGGGTTACTCACTCAACGCAAAGCCCAAACTACAAGGTCTAGAAGCTTCCAACTATAGAAGTAAATTCCTTCAACAAAGTACACACTACAAAGCAGGGACATTTCTAAATTCATACCTTAAAGGGGGCAGAGGGTAGTTGAAATTTCAGGATTTTTCGAAAATGGACATTCAGAACAATTAAATTGAGCACGGAAGATTTTCATCAAAATAACAAAAAACGGCCGAAAATACATTATTTATAATTAAAACCATACCTTGAAACATTTATTTTGTTATCCTCTTTCTCTTATACTTACTTCATGGATGGCGTCTGTTGTATTTGTGTCCAGCAGAAATAAACCAAGAAACCAGTAGCATATGTTAAACAAAAATAACAATCAGTTACATGACCACGAGGTTCCCGCCATGTCATTGTAACAACAAAGGGCATTGGTTTTAGCACCTTTTAGCCACCCAGTCAGTCCCCTTGAACAAGTATTTCAACAATGGTTCGTCACTTCATCGTCATCAGCAACCTTACATCTGAAGTACAGATTATAAGCTTTATTCACAAGAGATTACAGAAGGGGGTTTTCTTGGGGCGGGGGGGGGGGGCAGGGTGCGGATGATTTTTGTGTAAAACGTCAACATGTATAACAGAACATATTCAATATATTGCTACAAGATCGAGACGTTGTTGGTGTTCACTAGCACACGCAATAAACGCAATTAAAAACACTGTAGCACACTGAACTTGTAGACACTTCCTGAAGGGGCACTGTGATTCACCTGCATGTATTTCTGAATTAACACTGTTTCAAAATGTTATTTCAGACTATTGTGAATAAGAATGTAAGGAAAGTTAGCGAGTTAGTTTCTACTTCACCACATTGGCTGTTACGTATATGAAAATATTGCCGCTGCTCGAGCAATTTTTGAAGAAGACCGGCGGAAGAAATCTTGTAAATTTAATCTAACAACATCGAGTATTGGTGTAAGTCAACTAAAAAACATTTCATAACAGCGGTTACATATGGAGAACCTTGTTGTCGATAGATTCCTCAAGCAGAATCCCGATCAAAAACAACAACGCATTACTTGGTTCAGAAAAAACTAAGAAAAAGGCGGCACTTCGAATTTGATTGGCAATGTGGTTATTGGTGATAAATATTAGATTTATTGTTATGAATCTGAAAGGAAAAGTCAAGCGGTTCAGTGGGTCTTCCGAATCTAAGCCTACGTAAGTCTGTCGAATTTGCTGTCCTAGTAAGATGGTTGCTAGTTTTTTTCCTAAAACGGATCATATTGCTACTATAATTTTGGAAGTTAGACGTGCCGTTACTCCAATTAACGCACAAATGCTTGTTTACAGCAAATTTTTAAAAAAAGTTAGTGAATAACGCAAAAAATAAAAATAATCTTAGATCATGGCGACGTATTGTCGCCTCGAAAAACTAACAGCTGAGTATCTATGCCTTACACGTCAGTAGCATTGACCCCTCATCATACAACCCTGACCTAACACCTTGCGATTACTTGTTTCCAAAAATTAAAGATAAAATGCCTGGAATCGTTTGTTCGTCTATCAGATGAAGTTGGACGCTGTGAAAATCTGATTTTGAAATGCCTCAAGAAGAGTGGCAACATTCATGTAATCGATGGTAAAGGAGACTATTTTAAAAGGCCACAAAATCGTTCAGTCAGTGTATATCATAGAAATCTGGAAAATATGGCAAAATTAAGTTTCTAAATCTCATTCTCTTTAATAAAATAAGGCATATAAAAGGCTGGATAGTAGGAGTACAGGTATCCACCATTGAACTCAGAGCAGTGGTCTCTGAAGGAGATATTATGTGATAGTTCCATCTCCATTTTGCCAAAAATAATTCGTAATACAAAACTTCCTAGAGCTGCGCCACTGAAGCATACTTTAATTAACAGGCTAGATACCGAAGTTAGCAATGAATTAAATAAACACCTCCGTTTTGAGCTGACAATGGTGTTACAACACACACCGTGCTCGTTAAACTATACACATTTTCCACATATCTGTATTTCATCACAAATACTTTTGAAATGCGCAAAATTTACCCAGCAGTTTAAACTTTATATAGGTTAATATATTGCACAGGACATTAAAGAAAATATTGACATCATTTATTGGAAATTAATCCTTGAAATTTTACTTTTGTGCACAAATGCAAATTTTTATCTGCTTACTTAGAACTGTTAATACTGAACAGTATAACTCAAAAAAACTAAAACTCTGTCTTCCAAGGATGCGACACTAAGATTTTCATTAAAAATACCTTCCCCCAGACCAGCCTTTACATAGAACATTTTTGGAAATTCTTTATTTTCCTAAAAATTACCTTTGATTTTGATTAAAATGCCATATTAATATATTTTCACGAAAAATTAAATGTACATAGGTATATCTTGAATTTTCTGGTAATGTCTTCAGAAGTTCTCATTCTGCATGACTTTTGCATAACTGATGTATCGTAAGAGATCTATCTCACTGCATAAAATGTAGATCTCGTTAAAACGTACAATTTAAGTCAAGTACTTTTTCAAGAGCAACATGTTATTTGTTTGAATTTTCCAATACTTCTACTTTACTCGAATAGGAAGTCATTCGTTTCGCTTGTTTATGTCCTGACCATCCAGAGAGAAAGAATGTAAAAGTCTGCACATGGCGATCATGTTAAAACATTTGATTATCACTTAAAGCCTATCTTGTATATTTCCATATTCCCTTGCAACTACAAGAAAATTACCAATAAGATGCTTTCTTTCGAGAATGTTTATCTCAATTAGCATGAAGTAGATAGAGGAATACACATTTATATGAATACTTTAACAAGAGTAGAGAAAGTCATGTGAGTGCAACGCATCAAATTTGTTAAAGTGTTGTCGCTATTCATCGCTATTCTGACTATATCCTGGATGGAGTACGGCATTTCAGGGCCAGCATATAGGGACACGGATTTAAACATCTCAATATCGATTCGATTTTACGTATGTCCTATGTGCACTCACTTCCGTTTATGCCATCCCCGCAGCTTTAGGAAGCACTCTACTGGTCTTCACAAATAGAGGGGTTGTGAGTATTTGTTTACCTTTTTGCGCATGCAGTGGCGTCCTGTTTCACGTGCACAGTTTAAGATTGGTCATACATGAATACATAATTTCGAGTAACGTCTTTAAATAACAAATTGCAAAGGCTTATGTGGATTAATATGAAGCGGATGGGAAAATAAGGTTTCATAAGAATTATTTGTAGACAGTAAACATACAAAAACGATAGGGTAGAGAAACGAATGTAAATGTAAACGTAAACGTAAACCCATGGCACAATAGACCGCCCGAGCCAAGACCTACCCCTCGACCGCTGCGTCCCCCACCTCTGCCCAACATGGGCGTCATTGAGTGGGATACAAAACTGGAGGTGGGACGTGGCCAGCGCCTCCGTCCCTCCCGGCCGGTTATGCGGTCTTCTCGACCAGGGGCCGCTACTTTTCAATCCTCCATTGGCCCCGCAGGGACCTAAGGAGGCTGAGTGCACACCGGACCAGGTGTCCCAGCAGAAGAAAATCCCCACACAGGTATCGGGAATCGAACCCGGATACCCGCTTGGTAAACAGCGGCGCTACCACCGCGTAAATGTAACTCGTTAAATTATATTCTATTGGTCATGCAAACAATATGGAATTTCAAAGCCACTGAATAGCGTGCTGCTTTTAACAGATTTGATTTGATTTGTTTAGCGTATCCAGCTTTTACCTAGAACAAAATGTCTTAACAAAATAACTTCTGCAAACGTTTAATATGAAGAGGTAAAAGAATGCGTGTAGTTTATAGAAGAGTGGGTTGAAAGATATTGTGAATGTAACAAATCAAATATTTTCTCCTTGATTTCCGACTTGTTTTATTTATTGGGTAAAGCTCAAGGACTGGATTACATTAATATAACCTTATCCTTTCGAGGTCACCATTATTTATGTGACCCAAGCATGGCATTCATAAATCATAAATATCCAGCAGAGTTATCAGTGCATTGAATAATAATTCAGCAATGGCGTCACCTATATCTTTCTATTTATATGTACAACGGTGTATGTTTATTGTCACCACATTATTCTGATGAAAATCTAACATAATAACTCCATGTGGTTTTGTTTCGAATAATCTATCTGAAGAGAGTACAATTATGATTTTTTCTACCTGAAAGTCTGCATATGTAATAAAATGTAAACACACGCACATAAAAATTCTGGAGGTTTATGTGGTCATATTGGGAGAGAAAAGCCTGGGCTTCTTCCTGAAAAATCTTTACTGTAACCTCTACATTTCTTCTTCCTCTAATTGTCCTTCTTCGGAAAGACTATGCGTTTGCATTTATAATTTATAACATGAAGTAATAGGAAAACTTATTAAACAAATCTTAACAAATTATCCTGTGGTTTCTCTCTCTCTCTCTCTCTCTCTCTCTCTCTGTGTGTGTGTGTGTGTGTGTGTGTGTGTATGTGTGTGTGTCTGTTAAATGTTGGCTAATGCTGGATTTCTCACAATATTATTTTATTATTAAATCTGACCTTATACAAAGGTTTGCCATGTGACACAGAATAGCTTTCATGTGTTTGCAATGAATACATAAAAAGGTTAATAAAAAAAACAACAACAAAAAACAAAAACAATGTTTTTGTTAGTATATGGCACAGTTAAATGATTATTTTATATTTTAGTACTTTCAAATTTAAATGTTATGGTTTCCATACAAATGATTTCGGCATATTGCCACAGAGTATTTTATTGTCGTTAGGACAATGTCGTCCTGTAGCTGTTTAGGGAGCTTATATTGTTGTCTCCATTGCACAAATGATTTTGGTATTGTGCCCCTTGCTCCGAAGAATAGGCCTGTGACCACGATGTTGCTGCTATTATATGAGGCACTGAAGAATGGAATTGTGGGCTCATATATTTTCTTCTTTTCACGATCCACTTCTGCTGGCTGGTCTAAGGATGTCTCAAACCTCACTGTGGGATCTAAGATCTCAGCTGTCCCTTTCTTCCTGTCGATAGCAATGACATCAATTCGACGGTTACTGCCACAGTCAGCCACACAGTGTACTTCTTCGTGGACTTCTAATCCTGTGCTTCGCAAAGCATTGGCAAGCAGAGTTCTTATGGTGTTGTGACGCTTTATTCGCAGCAACTCTCCCTGAGGACAATTCCCGAGTACATGCGGTAAAGTTTCTATCTCACTGCAGTGTCTGCAGTGGCTTGTACCCGTGGAGCGTCCCGGAAGTGAACGTACTGGAGCCACCATAGCTGTCATCTTCAACATGTCACGCCATTCTGAGCTGGATAATCCATTACGTTTCAAAATCCAAGTGTTGGCAGCAGGAACTTCACCAAAGAGTGCCACTCCTCTTCCTTTCTGAGGGTATGCACACCAGGCTTCAAACTCCTGGCGTCTTAGTTTCTCCCTAAGTTGTTTAACGGAGTTTGTGGAGGACTCCTCTGGTATATGCAACTCTTTGAGGCATCGAGTTCTTATGGCTGCAAAATTGCGAACAACGTTTAATGTTCATCGTCTAGATTTTCAAGTTTGGTATTAATATTTAATTGTTGAACATAAGCTTCCCAAGTTGCACGTATTATTGATAATCCCTTAAACTTTGTGCTGGTGTACAGCATACTGTTTGGGGTGTCATTTGGTAGTTGTAGGATTTCCTCCACAGCACTTTTGATCATTTTATCTGCTTTCTGGAGCCATACCTTTGGAATTTTCTCTGTTGGAACCGACTGGAAAGGATAGATCAAAGTGGGCCCAATAAACTGATTTATATCTGTAAGTTTTTGACTAGGCTGGAGCAAGTGAGTTGAAGTAAGCTTTTCAAGATTTAATTTTAATTTTTCTAGAACCTGTGTTTCATTAAATACTATTGTGTCCCTAAATGTTGCACCAAGGTATTTAATCTCTTCGTCTGCCCCAATGCTCATAATTGATCCAGCAGTGGTAATCAGTTCCTGGTGTAGAAGCTTTCCGTTTTTAATTATAATAGCATTGGATTTCACTGTGTTGACGTTCAGTCCAATTTCTTGAAGGTGGTGGATAGCACTAGTCACAAGGGCAGATGCTGTTTGCTCGTCTTTTCCTATGATCACAAGATCGTCAGCAAAACATAGGGAAGTGGTTCGGTGTCAGGAGTTAGCTGAAAGCCATATTTTCCTGAAACGTTTCTAACCGTCAACTCGTTCAGTTGAAGAGCAGTGGTGATATGGGATCTCCCTGCATCACTCCTCGCTTAAAGTGGATTTTATCTGTATTTCCACCGTCGGTATGTATTTGAGTAGAATTTCCTGTCAGCATGTTAATTAGAAGTTTCTTGATTTGTTCAGGCAAAGCAGACTTTTCAATGGTAGCAATGAGGTGAGCATGTCCAATACTATCAAAAGCTTTGCTAACATCAAGAAACACAATAGATGCTGATTTTTTCTTACTTTTAGCTGTTCGCAGGATTCCATCAATAATATTGAGGTTAATGAAAGTGCCAGGCATCATGACGAACCCTCGTTGGTATTGATTTAGGTTAATGTATTCTCGCACTATTTTATCCAAGCATTTTTGCAATTACCCTCCTCACTACAGAACATATAGTAATCGGTCTCCAGTTCTTTAAGTTGTCATTACTCCTCTTGCTCTCCAATATTTTTCACTGATGGATGGGACGCTAGAAGTGGCCGGGCGTATTTGAAGGTTGTTTTGGTCCATTTCCTCTTGCAGGTCACATAGAGGACAGTCCCAATTCTGTTCAAATATGTCAGATTTGAAAAATCTTCAAATTTTTAAGATTTGAAAAATCTGTTCAAATATTTTGCCAGACAATCACGTCCCATAATCAACCTGAAGGCTGCAACTGCCGTTTTTCGAGGATACTCAGGAATTACTGTTTGAATGTTTGGTAGTTCCCATCTTTTATTTCTTCGTTTTTCATAGTAATATTTTGCAATAAGATTTTTGAATTTAGAGTTGACTAATCTTTTAGCTCCATAAAATGGTAGATTAACTATAGATTTCTGTACATTGCTATAATTGCCGCCCTGGAGAGAATAACTCCTTGATGAAAATCTGAGACTATACAAAAGATTTTGTAGGGCCATTCGAGTTGCTTCAATTTCTCCATCGAAGTTTGTAGTTCCATAACTTAAAGATCTGTAATAGGAAAAGACGTGACACATGACTCCAGCCCCTGCTCCATCTCAGTTTGATATCAGTGATCCATCAGTATAAAAATGGAGCCATTCATATACGGAAATTTAGTATGGATTGTCTCTAATGCCAATAATCTTAGAACACTAGTTGGAGTATCACTTTTCTTAACTTCTTTTGTCAGGTGTAAATAATATGTGATATCTAATATTTGTGTCGGATTGACTTTATATACGAAGTTATCCTTTGAATTAGGAAGGTCTACATTCTTCTTGGTGTCTTGAATTTTGGAAAGAAAGCCTTCCCGAGTCTTTAGTAGATGTAATAGGTCATATATAGGTCATGTATGTATAAGTCATACATACCTTAATTGAATATTGTCATCATTAGTGAGGTGAGGGACATTTTGAGCTGGAGCAAATCAATACATTAATGCCATAAATTCAATGTATACCCTTTATCATAGTTAATAAAATGATTTGTTAACTTTCACTGGATCAAGGACAACTTGTCAAATACGCGCCGGAGTGATAGTAACTGTTATCTTGAACATGGATATTGTTAGGCTATTGAAAAAGGAAGTTTGCTATGCTTGTTCAATATTGCATGAATAATGAACAATCAGATAATTTAAAAGAAGATTCAGCGAGTTAAATTTGCTAAATTTGTGACCCATTATCTCAGATATTATTTACTATATCAGACTGAAATTCTTAGACGATAAGGATGTGAATGCCTTCTTACAATAGTTCTTTGATCTACTTTTACAAAATAAGTTTGTTGAATAATAAATGTAGGAATAATTTCTTAATTATATCACATTTTTATTAAAACGTATCAGCAATTATTTTTTAAAAATCAATCATGTTATTAATACCGTGACAAATTGACAAGTCCAGTTACTTTTTCTGTCACTTTATTTTAACCAAAAACACAGCCCTCTTTGTTATCGTTAACACGATCTACAGTTCGTCATGGCCTTGCAACTCACAACTGATCTGTCCTCTCGTAACCTTACAGGTTTATCTTCTTTGATATCTATAATTCGTAAACCTGCAAATGATTATTTTAGTTCACTTGGTTTATTACAATGTCTTTCTACTCTCTCTCTCTCTCTCTCTCTCTCTCTCTCTCTCTCTCTCTCTCTCTCTTTCAGCTGGGTTAGATAATCACACTCACTAAAACTGTTTGAAACAACAAACAACTCCAACACGACGATAAAACGTCCAAAACATCTCTGGCAATAGACACTCAAGTTCCTCTCAACGCTGACCCTACCACGCCTACTCTTAAAACTGCTAACAGCTGATTCGTTCAACACTTAACGACTCGCGTCATAAAAACTCTCGCTAGCTCTCTCGCTGTTTCAGCTTGCGTATATAGAGCGGAATGATGTAGCACAGATTTTTCTCGAATTCCACCTTTTTCATAATCCGCCAACAATTTCTCGAACAGTCTGGAATAAGCTGTCTTTGGTTGCCGGCCGGCGTTACAATACCAAAACAGATCCGTAGCAGTACATAAAGGTTATTTTTATGAACATTAATCTAATTGGAGTTTTTATTTATCTAGAAGAGATCAAAACTTAGGTGGGATGTTAATTTTATTGACCATCTCACGATTAAATATCGTAAATATAATAAAATATTAATTAACCTACTGAATCTGTTGATTGCACTACTTCCATATAATGTTTCTGTTTTTCTTTGTATAGCTTGATGTCAAGCTATTTTGGTGAAGCTAATTTTAAATATCACAGAATCACAGAACAATACAGAATTTTATACCACGTTGAAGAAAAATGTATAACTGATAAACAGGCAATCTTTTTCCCAAAAAAAACTTCCCACCTAAAAGTACCCTTTATATCGAAACATTTTCAAAACTTGATTTTCTCAAAAACAGCTTTTAACGATTTTGATTGCGGAAAACAAATGACGACCACAGATTAGCACACACTAGGGGGTGACAAAAATGTGGCGTAAGTAGCCATGATTGGATGAAATAAGTAGTGCTGTTATAATAAAATGGGTTATCTATTCCATAAAACACTGTTCACATAAAAGAAGGCATTCAAAGCAAAAATGGAGAAAATAGCACAGCTACCTGCACAGAAAGAAATCGCATGACTTTGAGAACTCAGAGACAGCCATATTAAACAACACCACCAATTTGTGAGACAAACCGTATCCTTAAAAAATGGACTAAATTTACTCCTCTATTCTAAAACGTGTAGCGGTTTTGTTTTTCTTGTGTAAAGTGTTGAGGATTTGCTGTACAAAATGGCAGGAGCAACACCATCTGAAAAACATAGGTATTTAAAATATAAGTATTGTACCTGTAATGAAAACGTAGTTATGTAACTAGTGTATAATCTGACTGATCTGAGCAAAAGCAAACGTGCTAATCTTTACCAAAGATTATACACGCCTTCTACACGTTTTATGCAATTTTAGCATCAAAATATGTATAAATAAATTAATAAATTTGCTAAATGATCATCACAGATCAATGATGTAATAAGCAGAGTTTTTTCATTTGATACACTTAAAAAGGAAAATGGATGATGGTAATAATAAAACTATTGAAAATATGGAGTGTGTTTCGCTCCGTATGTTTCTACTAAGCCAGGAGTACTGAGAGTTTATTAATTCCAGAAAAAACAAAATATGTTTACTGAAAAGAGTATGAAACGTTTTGTGATGGAGAATCGAAAAATGCGTTATTTTTAATAAAGAAACCACATTGCTGGCATACTTCTTAGAGCTGATAATTACGCAGGTTCTCTTACAAGCACATTGGAGAAAGTTATCCTGTGCCAGTAATGACTCATTGCTGCCTTGTTGCCATGGTAATTACGTCATTCTTTTTCTGACACAGCTGCTAGCCACAGGATAATTTTGCACGATTTGTGCCACCATAATAAGGTATTTTAATGCTAAGATTACATTATATATTTTAATTAACGAGGAAATCTCAGTTAATTAGGCTTTACAGGAACTAAAAGTGTATTTTTTTGACATTTTCAACATTTATTCTCCGCTTAACAAAATAAGGCGATAAGTCGGTAAATTAACTCTGATGACTTCACGATTAGCTATATGATAACACAAATCTAGAGGTCATCACTTCCCTGAATTGGAAACATTCCGGCAAAGATATTAAACATAATGTTGCTATCGAAAAAGGTACTTAAGCATTTCAAAGTAAAGTTTTCTTTGTGGGAAATTTGGAACATAAAAGAGTAAATATTTGAGAAATTCAGAAAAGTATAAAGTACAAAAGTAATAACATTGAAACACTAAAAATAATAACCTACTTTTCAATACAATCATTCATTAAACGAAAAAAACCTATAGTTAAGATTTTCTTAGTAGCAACCGAGTGTTGCCGCAGGATGCTCCTAGAAGTTTCCCATGTAGAAGCGACATCATATTAAAGTGCACCTTCATTGCCCAACATCTGAACAAGGTTTTAATGTGCCGCCCATTCCACGCCGTACATTCCTGACATGCACTCCACTTTAGTGATGACAGAATGGTACATGAAATCAATTTCAACATGGCTCGAGGCCTCTCTTTCTGAACTTCTTTTACGGTCACCTACAGCAAGTACCTTTAAAGGTAATAATGTAAACAAGGAAAGAGTGAGAGAGGGGGTGTAATTGTTATATAGCTGAGGTGCAGGAATCAAACGACCGAGGTCAAACAAGTGCATACTTTGCAGCCAAACCAAAGGTTTACAAACTGTGGAGCTTATGACCTGGATTATCACGTGAGAAACGATTTGTATGAATCAGTTTCTATGGAGTTGGTATTCTTTATTATATGCTGCAAATCTAAACTCTATGGAGAGTGTATTTCAAACGCAGAAATCGAGATGGTGTTGTTCATGTTTCCTGGTGAGAGTGTTATTTCAATACGGACATAATTACCTCTCCCTCTGTCCATCTTCCTCTCTCACTCTCTCTCCGGCCTACGGGGATTATTTATAACCATGTTCCTTAGCAGAACAGCTAAATAAGTGTATAAAATGAAAATATTGACAACAGTAGAAATCAACGTACCGATTTTATAGTAATAACTGAGAAGATTATACCATGTCTCGATGGTCGCAGGCAGTATATCTCTTATTACTTTCTCTAATATTAAGTAGAGGAAGCATTGTATTCCATCCAAAAATTTGCTGTCGAGATTTCACCGGAAATATAGGTTTTGAGGCCCCCAAAAGTATTTTAGAAAAGGATGTGTGTGTGAGAGTGTGTGTGTGTGTGTGTGTGTGTGTGTGTGTGTGTGTGTGTGTGTGTGTGTGTGTGTGTGTGTGTGTGTGTGTGTGTCAGTCTGTGGACAGCATAACTCGCTTAAAAACCAAAGTTGGTATTAAAATGTAATGTCTTTCAAGGATGCGACACTAAGATTTTAAAGAAAGTTGCTCCACCCTAAATTACCCTTTACATGGAAAATGTTTCGAAAATTTTGATTTTTTTGAAAATGACTAACGATTGTTATTAAAATGCCAGATTATTAAGATATTTTTATGACAAATTAAATGTATATCTTGTACTATAGCTCACGAAGTTGTATTTATTCTGGATGAGTTGCATAACTGGTAAACCGTGACAGACCAAATCTTACTCCACAAAAATGTAGATCTTGCTAAAATACACAATTTATGTTGAAATCAATTATTGTGCTGTAGAGTGAACCATTTTGGAGACAATCCTTGTTATTCGTGTAAGTTTTGGAGAACTTATACTTCTGTCAAATGGAACATTGTTATTCATTTTTATGTTAGCCCTGCAAAGAGAAAGAAATTTGAAAGCTTTAAAAGGTTTGACTATCGCCCAAAGCCTACTATACTCCCATTTTCTCCTTGTACCTACAAGAAGATCAACACTAAGATAATTTCTGCAAATGTTTATCTCAACTAACACGAACAAAATACAGGAATAGGAGTTTGTAAGAAGGTTAGTACAAGATTAGAGAAAGTCATGTGAGTGCAACGCATCTGATATGGATCCTACTATTCTTCTGGTACTTCTTGCACACTAAACTCTAATTTCAAGGACATAGTGAGACGTTTCACCTGATCGTTAACACATTTGAAGCTTTGGGTTTGGTGTTGGACAAGAAGAATTCCAGATAAATGTTAACAGAAAATTAATTAGATTGAAGTGGCTGCCAGTTTACACGATTACCTCAAAAATCGTTAAATAAACTAGCTCAACGAATTACGTGAACGCAGTCGATATTGGGCTTCAGAAAAACATGCGCTATTGCGTGAAATGCCTTTCTGATTAAGAACAAATAGGTGTAGAATTGGATTACAATAGTAAACATAGTATTATTAACTTTTGTTTTCCTATCTGTTTATTTAAGTCCTTATAGCTTCAAGATGTCAAGTCTGTTTTCCTTTCATGAGTCATTGAGTGCTGTTGAGGTCTTAATATGAGTTGAGAGAAGGTAGCTTCCATTGTCGCTGTTTTGCTGGGAATCACCATTGAAGTCTGGTAAGATGAACGAACTCTTTGGACAGCTCTCTAGCGTGTAAGCGCTTGTTCAGTAAACACTTCAAGGGATGGTCTCCCTTTGACAATATTGTTCAATAACAATAATTCATTATTGAGACTTTGCATCAATTCTGGTTTTCTTCTGTATGAGTGACTGCAGTCAGTGGCTCTACATTTTCCATAGTGCATTTCCTTACGTATCCTGGACTCCGTGGTATTTTAGCTACAATACATTTGTATATTAACCTTTTCTAGCTTCCTAGACAATTTTAGTGGACGATACCTGAGAGCCAATAATTTCAGCATTGAAAACTCCCAAGTATAGCGTGCTGTAACATTGAAGGGATTAATTGCTTTATGCTGAACATAAAATTTACAAAGCCATCACATAAGAATCCACTGCTTAAAAAATTGATCATTATTTTAGGCTTATGCCTACAACAAATATGTAAATGTATAATGAAAGTTCACCACCATTAACAGGAAGTAGAAGGGAGAGTAAGATTGTGTAAGATAGTTTGTAGATACATACGAAAAGTATGTGAACGCCAGATAGTTCCATGGTTGTTTTAATTACACGAATGAACTGAGTAGATATAACAATCCTCTACTAATCTAGGTAATTGTAAAGTGATACTACATAACGAGAGGTCTGAAATTCTACGTTATCTTCATAAATAATATACATTATTTATTAACTAGGTGCATAACATTACTATGGTAAGTTGATTTCTATTCTAGGGCACACGTTTACAAATTGCACATTCAAGATCAGGCATACGAGTTTGGATCAGAACAAAGGAATGCAAAATGTATTTTGAAGCATTTTTTATATCCATACAGCCCTATTCTACCCTGTCCCCAATCGAAACCATATCGATTTGAATAGTTATCGTTTAAGGAGCATTTCCGTCGGAAACCAGATTACTCGCCAATTTAAAACGGCCAGTTACAGCACATTTTAATTAATACGAAGTCCTCAAGCCAGTCATTGAGTCGATCTTAGGAATCTAGGTCTTCTTACACATCATCTACTATGGAGAGCGATTAAACCTTCTTAATTATCAACATGATGGCAGCAATCACATAGGAACCGGTACGTGACGCCGGCCGCAGTGCACAACAGAGGACGGTCGAGACCGGGCCGCCCCACCCCTTTGGCAGTGCGTGTATCAAAAGGCGTTCGAGGCCAGGCTGCCTTGCGCGATTATTGTGAACTCGTGACAATAATCAGAGCGGCAGAACAAAAAAGAAATCTTCGTGGTTAGTCGAGAAGTGGCCGGTGTGTTTGTAGAAGTTCAAGAAAGTGCCGTGTTACGTCATCCCCACTATGTGAGGAGACCAGGCGACGAGGGGAGTCAGTCTTAGTTTTATTGGTGTGTTTAGTTTAGTTTTATTAGTGTATGTATGTGTTTGTGTATGGACGAAGTGAGAGAGCCGGCGTGTCGAAAGGAGATAGCGAAGCAGTTAATGAGTGTTGAATGATTGCATCGTCAGACTTAGGAAACGCGTTCATAGACAGAGGTTAAAAGTATATATGAACAGAATGATCAATATAAAACAACCTACTAGTTTTTTCAAAGGCATTTCAATGAATTCTACATGCACTACATATTTCAGAAACCTTTTTGAGCTTCATTTGCTGGAAACTTCATGGATGCTGTTGACAGAGATTTCACCATCTATTGAAATCACGTTGTGATTTCGTAACGTAGTTTGCTTCGGAATAACATTAGAGCTTTAACAAACATTAACATGCGTGCAATAAAAATGATTTATTTTGATTGGACTAGCTTACCACATAACAAATTAGCTTATCGTAACAATAACACCAAAAAGCTTTTTTTTTTTTTTTTTTTTTTTTTAAATTCATAAAATTTGTGGTCTGCTATTTCTAATAAAAGTAAAGCTTTCCTCAAGTTCTGGAATTCTCGTCTTCTAAAGGGTAATATTTCCAACAACAGATTTCAGTAGAATTTTCAATTGATAGTTACAATTCTGAAAAACTATTTTAATATTAACAAAGCAGTCTGCACGTTTGTCATTAGATTCTACCATCTTGGTTTAAGTGCAGCATAACATATTGTGGCACCACCTCGGTGCAGAACAAAGGACGGATGGGGCTGAGCTACATATGAGGTGTGATGTGTATCAAAGGGCTCGCGGTTAAGCTTCCACACACCACTCAGGTTCACCTTTCACACCTGTGAAACCAAACGGCTCCGTAACAGTCGTCGCCGAGGCTAGCAGAGTACTACGGCCACACTACTGAGGATGTTCGGTGCAGCTTGGAACGAAATGTCTGGAAGGAGATTTTCCACTAGACCAGGCCTACAAGCCCGAATGATCATTTTCTATTTTATGAGACCGGTCGTGAAAGCTTACGCAATTTAATTTCATTGTTATTACTTTTGCAGAATTTCACTCCACATGGTCTCTAAAAGACAAAGACTACTAAAAAAGGAAGTGAAAAAGTGTACAGAAATTATGAAACTTGAGATCTTTTGAGTACAACTAGGAAAATGAAATTCGAAGGTATGACATACAAAGCACCAAATTGTATGATGTTCTTTACAACACAGTTAAGAAACTTTTGCTCGAAAATGAAAACCTGGAACATCTTCTAACACAAAAGCTGGGTTGACGTTACCTGTTGATATGCGTCATGGACATAGTGCTCTTCTTGTTCAACACCATAACAAATGCGAAACACAGTAAAGAAATGCAGTTATTTAATGCATGAAATATCGTACATTGTGAAGGTTGAGGTTCTGAAGACGAGGACTGTGTATTTACTATAAGGACCAGATGATGTGTTGCAACATTACTTTACTACCACTGCCAAATTGACTTACCTATTGCGAACTTACCTACCTACAGAGGCTGCCATTATCTTTATCAATGTTAAATATACAGTTCAGAAAAATGTGATTCTTTGTTAAAATATTTGTCAGTTATGTGATTACGAAAAAGATTGTTTCCAAGAGTGTATCTTAGTTTAATATAATAAAACGTTGCTTTTTGTGAAAATACTGCGAAATTGCCTTACCTTATCCTACTAGGATAACATTTGAAGTAAATTGAGAAAGTTATTTTAACAATGACATTATAGACTATTCCCAAGACAGCTGCGGCGGTAAAATTGACACCCAAAACATAAATGTGAATGTTATTAACAGATTTATCCCGCTTTTTTTACATTTTTTGTGACACTAAGCCACAAATAATCACTTTCACGTGATTTTGATTATCCTAAGCACCTGCTTATAGTCATACAATTGTATACAATCTAGATATGCGAGGTAATGGTTCAGAGCTGTAGCTGAATTACAGATGCGTTACATTGCTAAGTGAAGTCTTTAGCATGATAATCTGTTGCACACCAACGCGCAGATCATGTAGACAAGTGATGCAACAGGGAAGCCACAAGGTGTACGATAATAACTCCAAATAATGATTTTCCTCCACATACAGTAGCTACTGCGTCTTCCCATTGTTTCAGCACAGGGAACGCCTAGCTACTGCAGGTTGGGCGTGCACCGCATTGTAAAGTGTCTGAAGCAGTCCTAATGGCAGATGGGAATAAGATTTGATATTACCATTGTGTCCGCTTCACTGGCTTTCATTCTGTATTCATATAAATGGCTTTTTGTTTGGGGCCTCTATATGGAATAATTGCATCTTCCGGTCACTCACCGGGACCAGTTAACCTCGAACGATTCGATTGGTGGGGGTGGATCGATTTACTTATGCGTTTTCTATTTGGAGGTCACATGTCTTTATCCACGTTTTTCCTTGACCGAGTGCCTACCTATACTGCTCCCTAGCGATGGATTGCTAGATCTGGCGAATCTCTCAGAAAAGCAGCAAGCACATCAACAGGAGAATGATGTGGCTTCTAACTTCGACAGTACATTCTGCAGCAGGACACTTGATACTGTTAAAATACCTTTTCAAGAAAAAAGTATTTCAAAAGGAAATATGTACTCGACTTCACGACATTTATACGACCTATAATGTGTGTATCCAACCAAGTAATAAATACTTCAGTTAACAGCAACAAATTGATTATATGGTATAAAATATATTAAATTTGCAGATTTAGGGAATTGCATTCATTCCATCAAAAAAGGAGTGCTATATCCAAACAAATGCAATGTATATAGATTCATTTATTTCACAGAGAAATGTATGTTGCAAGGATAGGCAATTCTTTGTTCAAATCAGGATTTAGGGACATAGCACCATTGAAAAGTGTTTTTGAGTAAATATGTTAGAGGGTAAATAGAGACGGATCCAGCACACCGCTAAAAGGGACACTTTTAGTGGATTTTTGCTGTATTTTAGCGGGTTTTGCAGTCCTTAGAGGATTTTTACAACCAATCCCTCACAATTTATAATGGTTTATCAACTTTTTTAGTAATTTTGTTTACGTTGTAGTTATAGTCGTTCTATTTCCATTGCAGGCCATCACCATCTATTACTTTCATTGTTCCGCCTAACCTAACGTACTTCTATTCTATCAACCTACTTTTATCCTAACCTTACCTACTTTTCTACTTAATTGAATCATATTTTACTTTTCTACTTGTTTATTCTATCATGCTGCAACTTCTAATCTTCTCGCATATAAATCTCAATAATCAAACACTCCTCTGATATTTATAGATGATTTCCAGTTATTTTGCGCCATTTTCTGGCTTCTAGTATATACATTTTCGGTGATATTTTTACTACATTTTGGACGTTAGCACAAGTATTTAGAACATTTATGTCTTTGAATGCTTTTGTAAGTTATTTTGGCTGTTGATAACATTATTTCGGTTACCTTTCTGCAGATTACCTTTCAGGGTAATCTGCAGAATTAGTACAGGAATTTAAGATTTTTTCTTACATTTCATAGGTCTTTGATGCTCTTTTCAGATACAATTTCAGAGTATTTTTGAGCTCCTTTGTGTGTATTTTGGCTGGCATAATTCGTATCCTTCTGTGAATTTTTCTGTCGTCGTACTTATTCTGGGTGACTTGCATAACTGGTAAACCGTAAAAGATAGGCCAAATCTTACTTTAGAAAAAATTTAAATCTTGCTAAAATACACAATTTATGTCTAAATACATTTTTTGTAGAGTGAACCATTTCGGAGATATTCCTCGTTATTTCTGTAAGTTTTGGAGAACTTATACTTCTGTCAAATGGAAAATCGCTATTCAGTTTTTTATTTGTATGTTAAGCGTGCAAGGAGAGCAAATTTGAAAGCTTTAAAAGATTTGACTATCGCTCAAAGCCTACTGTATTCCCATATTCCCGTTGTACGTGCAAGAAAACGAGCAATAATATAATTTCTGCAAATGTTTATCTCAACTAACACAAAGAAGATAGAAGAATACGAGTTTGTAAGAATGGTTAGTACAAGAGTAGAGAATGCCATGTGAATGCAACACATCAGATTTTTTACTATAGTTTTACATATTTTAGTATGATCTGTTATCTTTTAAGGGGTTTTTGTTAATTTTTTCAGTTACTTGTTTTTGTTTTTCACTCACATTACATTCAATTGTAAATTTCCGTTCCTAAGATCTAAAGTATAGCTTGCAATTTTGTTTTCAGGAGGATGCAGAGCTAACAAAACCTAGCCTCATTTATGCTTCTTTAGACTGTTTGTATATTTTTATATCTTGCTTATTTTCATTCACCTTTCTCTCCTCTTTTATTATGAGTTTGGTACTAGCAGCACATGTTCTAGCAATTTTTGCTAAAGTATCTGCTTATAGTTTATAGGTATAGTAATCTGTAAGCACTTAGGGAAGATGTCCTCGTCTTTACTAGGACTTGGGACCAGCAAGAATATTTTAATTCAGATTTAACGCCTTCCTTTCTTATTCTTCTTGTTATTATTCTTATTATTCATTTTCTTTCTTGATTAGATGTCTGCTTGACAGGCGAATCGTTTCCCCTACAGGTGAGCTCACGGAGAATATTAACTTAAGCATTAAGTAGCGTTGTCCTATGCAGTGTTTGCAATGCTGTAATGTCCATATTCTTATGTAGATACTCCATCCGCGATTACTCTTTTGCCATTGTATGGAGATAGAAGTATTTTGGTAATCACTATAGACGTGACGTTACGCTGATGAGACTGAAAAGAGTTCACTGGGGTTCTTGTAATTCCTGTTTTTAAGAGAGTCCACATAGCTCTCTAAAGTGATGTAATCTTTAATGGCACTGTGTTTTATACCTTTAATCTTTTTGATCACACTACCACTGATATCTGGATCTAAAAAACATAATGAATGATTTTTCCCGTAGTTTCATCTGTAAATGTTGCCAGAACTTTTTGTCTTTTCTAGAATTATATACATATGTGGCTTGTAGGGCAATCAGCTTTTTCCAGATGTTCAAGAAAACGCAGTTTGTCCTGGTTTTCATATATTTCTTACAGTCACTCGATGATTCATTACACCGTTCTGCATTTCAAAACTTGTTTTTTTTTAATCTAATAGGTAATCCTAAACTGATTTTTGTGTTTAATTCCAAAATAATCTCCAGTTTCTCCCATCACATCAGGTTTTCGAAGTATTCATAAATAACAGAACTGAAATTAAAGCATTGCGAAACGTAATCAAATTACTTTCAACAAGAATTTTGTCTGAAAAACTAGGCCCTAATTAAGTTTATTTGCCACTAGTTAATCATTAATTAATAATAATTATAAGCGCATTCATAACCTTACCTCAACATTTCACTTCAAATTTTCTTCTCTTTGACCTTCTCGCATGTTGTTCAGAAGACTCCCTTTTTAAGATCCAGCAATAGTATACCATCATGTGAACACTGCACTTCCCTTGATATCTCAGTGAAATAATTTAAATGGGAGTGAAGAAAATGTACTTTGACACTCATGTTGCAACCAATCTGTTGGAAATTTTGTTGCATCACTTTCACTGTGTTAACATAATTTGGGTATTTTTTATTTCCAAGGAAATTAAAAGCATAATTTCTGAAAGTATCCCAGGCATCCTTCACTTCTCGACCCATAGTATTCTCGAACTGTGTCCATCAGTTTTCGAATCTATGAGCCAACGAAAACACCAGCTTTAATTTTTTCATGGGATAACGAAGGAAATGTAACACAAAGGTATTTAAAGCACTCAGTCTTTATCTAGGGTTTTCACAAACTGTTTAATTAAACCTAATTTCACATGGAGAGGCGGAAACAATACTTTTGAGCGATCAATAAGAGGTTCACTTTTTATATTTTTTTCGCTCGGTGTTAAATCAGTCCTACAAGGCCACTGTTCGCTTTTCCTGTGTTCTGACCTAGCTCCGCCAAGGGATACATTCACATAAGAAACGAGGATATTTTGTGAAACCAGCCTGCTGACCAAGTAGTAGTCCAATAATCTTAAAATCTCCACAGACGTTTTCCGTACAGTAGCTTTTGTAATAAAAACTTAACATTTTCGTATGTATGCTTTAAAAGAAAAGAGTGGACGACAGGAATAGAAGGATAAACGTTTCCATTATGAAGTCAAACACCTTTAAGACTTTGAGAAGAATCTATGAAGAACCTCCACTCTTTGGAATTATAGTTTGTTATAAAATTTGAAGATAGCAGGGATGTCTTGGCAATACACCAAATTCTCTTCTTCAGCAAACAAAGGGATAAGTTCCTTCTCACGATGCCTGTACCATGAAATATGTACCATCAACCAATATTTTCTTTTCTTTTAACCCAGAGCCTAGAAGTTTTGCTGATTCTTTAGGCAAATTTATATCCCCCACTAAATCATTAAGCTCACTTTGATTAAAACATCTATCATCATCAGAATTGTCTGGTTCATAAGTATGATCCACTGGAGATTCAGTTTCAGTGCTACTGGATGCAGATGGCAGTGTATCTGATACTATAGATAAACATATCCAAAAATAAACATTGCATGTCTTATCGCCGGTTTATTTTAGGGGGAAGGATACAATTAAGGGTGGATATAGTTAGTAGATTTTAATAAATATAACACATATATAAATATACAATGTAAACATAATAATAGTTGTAAAATTTCACATTTTAAGAAACAAAGTTGAAATTATAAGCTGCTGATCCTTTCTAACAAGCGATGGGCACACGGTAATATTACTACGGCACGTACATTGCGAAAAATATTCAAAACATAAAATTTTGAATTACCAAAATTGCTGACGTGGTACACGAGAACAGACTTAAGTTTTGCAACCAGTGTAAAACAGTGATTGAGGAACGCTCATTAATTTCATAATGCGAAATCAATGCACATGAGTTCAAGGTTTTCAAGCTCACAGTAGAGTAACAGAACATCAAAATGGTAGCGGTACATCAAAGGCTTGGAGATATCCACCACACACACACACACACACACATACACACACACACACACACACACTCCAATATGTGTATATTGACTTGCCATATGTACTGCAGTCCATATATGCTCGGTCAATGGATGTAGACTTATTAACCAGCTTTTCCAGGGTCTTCATATTCGTCCATATTCGATTCCATGTAATCTTTTGCCAGATATAGTGTTGTTGAAGAGCTTGTGAAAGTCCTTTTTAAAGTAATTTCTTGCTCCTTGTCGTAGTCTGACTTTGAATTCAAGGCTTTAACAAATGGGACTGACGGAATTCTGCACACGATGGATTTTTGTTAGCTGTAGTCCATGACTAAGAGCCGCCTTCAAGCTCATGTAATGCCCTACATACTTCTTCCATGATCCAAGAAGGGGAATTAACTTCTTAGTAGAAGAATTATTTGGCTTATACACTCTAGCAAGAACGTTAAATCATTATGTAAACCATGCAGTGCAATGCTCGATGCTCGATGTCAAACTCTAAAATGTATCAAAGAAGATCATCTTCTAGTAGTATTTCTAGATGAACTTCTTCGAGAGAATCCCACTTAATCCTCCATAAGAATGAGCGTGGCACCTCGCCCACCCATATTAGTTATTGGCATCCTCTTATATAATAAAATTGAGTGTCAAACTTCTCCATTAGGTGTTGTTTGTTGTTTGCATACCGATACAAACCTGGCTTAAACCTCCTCTCATACCAGATTCAGTAATGAGTAGCTGATGACAATCAAGAACCATTTCGAGAAGCATGATATCGCATTAAGTCCTAGAAATGTGAACCAATGAACACGATCAATTTTATGGGTTTGCAGTGTTTGAGCTCTAAATTTCTCAAAGACATCAGTGTGGTGAGATATATTCGAAGTTGAGTAGAGATTGCTGTAAACGTCTGAGTTTCTGATACTGAACTGCTTCAATACATTTTCGGCGTGTTTGTAGCCCTCACTGCTGATGTCTTCTTTATCTAGCCTGTTGTAGAAGGCGTCCCTCGTCTCCTTCAAGACATCCTACGATGTGACGTAATCATCGGAAAATGCTATCTTCCAAGCCATCTATTCGGTCTTCTCTGCTCCAAAGTACCTAAGTGTTTCAGGGTCCGTAGTCAGGGTTTTTATCAGCTTCTCCAGGTTTGCACCTAGGAAAGAGAATTGCCCAGTAACCATTCGTTACTCGTGCGAATAGCTGTAACGTGCTTACTCGCGTTGGGGATAGGTGTCACCCATTTTATCTTCTCACTTTAAACATCAATTTTCAATATTTTGTTAATAAAAATTGTTTTTGGACTGTAATAAACCATATTTTACGTATATACAAAAACAAAAGTAGGTTAGAGTACCCACCTAGTATGCGGAAGGTCTGTGGTTCAGATCACGGCTGTGGTATTGGATTTTTAAGTTCCAGTTCTACCTCCCACACATGGCTTTTAGTGTTTAAAAACACCAACAGTAAGTTTGTTGGCATAAATAAAAATAATAATTACCATTTACAGCACTTTGTACACCATTTCCTGATTGATTTATCTGTTGCTCTTTCATATTCCTAACAACGTCCTTGGGATTGTTTTCCTTGTGCACAGCCTTTTACAGCTGATTCTTCAACACCAAGCAGTTCTTGAGCACATCGTGGAATCTTTGCATAGGATTTTAGACCTGCGTTCAATCTGTGGCTTCATCAGTTCCCACGAAAAGTTATAAGTGAAATCTGCCCTTTTTAATTCCGTGATATTTTGCTCTTTGGCTTTGTAAATGCAGAAGGCGTCTGTTATATCTAGCAAGTTACAGAACACAACCATAAGACAGCACTGGCTTTTTGTGAGATACCATTTTTCTGACACAGTTGGTAAACCAAGTCAACGCCTACTTCTGTCATCTTATAAAATTGTACAATGTCCCGCTTTTTCCCCCTCATTTATTTCAGGGTCTATAGCAGATTCGTGATGTATTGTGGAAACCAATAGAACAAACTTATTTGCATTAGAATAGTATGAAACAAGCATTTTGTCTCTATCAAAGTCAAACAACGGATCTTGTGCAAGAACGTGGCCACTTTGAGTTACATGATCTTCACTAATCTCTAATAATAATAATAATAATAATAATAATAATAATAATAATAATAATAATAATAATAATAATAATAATAATAATAATAATAATAATAATAATTAATTATTATTATTATTATTATTATTATTATTATTATTATTATTATTATTATTATTATTATTATTATTATTATTATTATTATTATTTGTGGTGGTAGTGATAGTAGTGTGCTATTTGTTATAAATTGTATAAATAAATAGCTACCTAGAAGGCAGTGCAAACATAGATAACGGGATAATAGCATTAGACTTTTTAAAACACTCATAAGTCATAATATATGTATAGGTTGTCTCACCCTTAGATGACAATATGGAGTTAAATGGAGTTAAATCTGTCTCTATCTAGGTATACGAATTGTCGTTAGCTTCGCCCTTTTCTATTCTTGCGCTGTTGCAAGCTTCCTAATAGCATGGTGTAAATATTCAGTTATAAATTTCAAGTTTGAACACATTATTATATGCAGAATTTTTTTTATCTAATATGATATAACCGTTTTAGGGCCATTATACACTTCTATAGGCTCAAATTTCTACAGAAAACTTTTTTTTTCTTCAGTAAAACTCCGATATTTGCTGTTTCTATACTCGTCACGCACTAACTAATAAACTAACTGCTAGGCTACGTTTATATTTTTTCCTTAGCTAGAATAAACTATGGTGCTGCTAACTGCCTACTTTGAATTCTCTATGTTTACTCTGTTAAGTGTTACAATTTTTTTAAGTTAAATGTTTTCGGAAAATTTTATATCTGGGCACTACAAAAGTTACGCAGTGGGAAACTTTTTATTATTGAATTTACATAGGGGAGCAAGCGAGAGCAAATGTTGAGGGGACTAGAGACAGTTTCTAAAATAAAGCAGAAGCTTGTAACCTCTTTCTTTTATCGTGTAAAGGCAAAAAAAAAAAAAAAGTATTCACCAATTCAGATAAAAGGCGTCAAGCGTTAGACACAAGGCAGCAATAAAAATTCACATCAGTTCGTAAAGAAGTGTGTGTATTTAAACTGTATGGAACCTGAGAAGCGTTATTGCGTTATTTATTTAATATTTTCCGTAAATATTTGTAGTTGTGAAGGGGGAAGCTAGGAATAGAGGATATATTAGTAAATTAAGAAGTAAGGAACGCCAAATAAATATGAATCTGTTAGATTATTTTTTTAAGTCAAATGAGTATTAATAAGGCAGTAAAAGAAACAGCTAAGGCTATCGGGTATTCAGAAGCAGTAGTGTATAGGATTAAAAAGGAACCAATGAAAGGACCTCTAAGAACGCCACGAAAAAGAAAGCAAAAAGGCCAGGACAACATAAAATGCTAGGTTAACGCAATATGTTGGAATGGTGCAAAGCGGAGTGCGGCGAATTGTTCATTCTTTAGTGTTTGAAAATATACCACCCAGGTTGGATATAATTTTTTCACGGTATCATCACAGTGATGATACCCTACCAAGTTACTCAAGGGCCACTCTGAGTAAATCTTACATGATTTGCGGTTCGAGGATGAAAGAAGGCACACATATAGTACATGTTGCAACCTTGTGCCCCATTAAACGTGTACTGCCTTCAAAGGGTGAGACGTCCTTTATAACATACGCATTGCTTAAATGTGCAACATAGAGAATAAAACGTATATGCTATACTTATCAACAGTATGCAGAAACTGTAACGTAAAAGGTCGCGCGGGTGACGCTTGTCACCCAAAAGCACATAGGGGAGCAAAACTTGAGCTGCACACAATATAACAATAACTACAGAACTGAAAGAGAGACATGTTGCTGTTTATGCACTCCTTGAAAGGTACATAAGCCCGCATAGCTGTAAGTCTGTTCTGAGAACTACTGCAATTAAAGCAAATATGTCGGGGACACCTGTCACCCGCGCGAGTAATCAAGAGTTAACATGTCCCACGTAATTTGGGATGAAATGTAACTTTCCTCCGAATTTGTTATAACCTCTACTCTTTCGCAGGTTCAGCCCAACTCGTTTTAATAATGAAGTGAAAATCGTATCCTCTCAGGTTATACATGGAGGCGGGACTACAACTAAGCGTTTCACAAGCCTTACTGTATTTATTATGTATATTTCCTCAATATTATCTGCTGGGATGATCGTGATCGTGGTACTTTGTTCTCTTCTGTAAATTCTTCCCTGCGCAAGCATAACTCCGTAGATGCTTCGAAAGGTTCCTGTTGTCATCTGTCAGTGTTAATGGAACATACGTTTTGTTCAACACATCTATTATATTCGCTAAAGACATAACATATTCTAAAAACTTTTGCCTAACATAATAACCACAATATATATGGTTCACTTGGCAGATCGGTTTCCAGACGTTCCACATTAGAAGATTGTTTAACATAAAGAGAATGTCTTTGATATGGCATTCCACAGGAGCGTAGTATGGCAAGGAGCGAAATACTATCAAAATCTTCATAGATGACATACGGCAATTCCAGCACTCCGTTAGGAAATTATGGCTATGGGCCTGACTATATTCCTACGTACCCAACTTTCGTTTCCTGTTTCAACATTATGCTAAACGAACATGATAAAAAGAGCCCCCTTAATGCTAGGCCAGTGGCTTTTCGTTTCCGGGAGTTTTTTTAAGAAGCCTGCTGTTGAAATGCCTAATACGTTTCCAAAGGAAAAGAGGTTCTGCGTTCCTTTGTTGCGTGTCAAGTCCCATGTAGATTTTGGGATAACCGCACACCGAAAGTCCACGATGCCTATGTCTAGTATCCGCACTTGTTTCTTAGAATTTTTGTCAGGCTACACTGACCAAAGTTTGACTTACACCGATGAAACTAGGAGCATCAATGGTGTTAGATTTTCCTATGTTTATAGAATCGACCTTGTGCATTCAATTTTCACAGTAGCACTGTCATTTATAGTGCAGGACTGGGTGCTATATACCGAACCGTTTTATATGTCGCCGTCATAAATTGGCTGACTGCCCAATTTTGAGTGGTTCCCTTAGTGGAGACCTGGGCGACTCGTGAGATAGCGTGAGAGACCCTCACATTTTTACCTGCTAAACATATGTAGCTATCAGTACAATTCTGTGAGTAGGTAGCGCTCAGTGAGCGTCAGTTCCCCAGCCCTTCCTTAGTGCATTTCAGAGCCTTCGTGAGCTTTACAGCTATCATCCTATTGTTAGGTATTCAGGATGTCCTCCGTTTTTTGCACACTTCTAACGTTAACGTGGTTCTGCGTTCTGCAATTGCCTGTCAGGCTTTCAAGGGTCCTGGTGGGTGATAAATAAGCGGTCGAAAGAGGTTTGAAATTATTAGCAATGATGATCATCAATCTAAAGATTTGGGACTTTAGACATCGAGATTTCATGCCTTTGGACCATTTTATAAATTTTCTTTAGCTCTGACTTTTATTTCATGTTTTGGTATAGTTTCCTGCTATATTTGCGCTTTTACTAGTATTTTCATTTTATACTGATATTTATCTCATACTTTTGCCATGATCCATTTTGTAAAGGCGTTGATAGCCAAGTAGTTGATCGTCCCTAATATATCATCATCATCAT
Organism: Tenodera sinensis; assembly: GCA_030765045.1. NCBI lineage: Eukaryota > Metazoa > Arthropoda > Insecta > Mantodea > Mantidae > Tenodera > Tenodera sinensis. The sequence continues at coordinate 113,267,367 of CM060965.1, read as the reverse complement.
CATCATCATCATCATCACCATCATTACCATCACTATCACGACCATTTTCTCAACGCATTTTAATTTCACAATGAAGTTACCATCATCAAGCATAACTAACTTAGCAACAGAAAGTTGTCTGCATATTTTCCTGTGGTCTTCCAATTTTTCCTGGCCACTTCACCCATTTTGAATAAGAGTGAAGATTGCAATTTTGTAAACAAGTATCAGAAAGGAACAATGAACAGGTATAAAAAAGAACCGGGGTTATACCTAATATGATGGATCATATTAATACTTTCCTTAAAATAGAATCCCAGCAAAGGTAGAGACTGACCTAAATGTTGCAAGATATATGCTATATAGATTTGTACAAAACTGTGTATAACCTGAAAAAATATACTACCGAAACATATGCAATAGAAATTTAATCATTGTTTTGCATCAACCAAGAAACACTCATTGTGATACATGTTTTAATTGACTTACAAGATGAGAAGAATAAGTGTTTGATGTCTGACACTTGTGGCTCACAAATAGAAATGCTAGCTTCAAGCATGTTAGTGCATGCTGTCAATATTTTGCACATTTTCGGAAACAGATATCTTTTTTGAATCAGAATATTCCCAGCTGGAATGTAACATTGTTCACGCTCATACAGAAAGAGATAGCAAAGCGACAGGGGCGTAGCCTGATTATCAGACTCCGGTATGTAACCCAACAAATATTGTAAAATTCGTTAAAATCTGACCCAACCTAAACAGAATAAAATTGTCCTTCGGAGTGCTCATCTTTTATCATTATCGGAAAGAAATGCTCTATAATACTGAAACCATGATTCAAGAGAGAATCTATTTTTCTCTCAGAACTTAAATCTGTAAATCAAATAAACCTCTTCAATGTTTTCATCAACATTTATGTAATGAACGGTAGAACGTTGTTCTTCACTACTAATGTCAGGAGTTTCATCTAGTAGTAATGAAACAAAGAAGGCATTAGAAATATATTTCTTAATTTCATTTGTGATGAGGGAACTCTCACTTGAAATTAAGTCATTCTGAACATCAAGTGAAATTGCACAAAACACAGCCAACTTTTCAAAGTGCACTTACAGAGAGGGGTCATATATTGCCAATTCATTTAAATATTAAGTATTATTGCCTTTGTTTGAAGATCGTTCATTCTCATTGCGATCATGAAAAATAAGGGCCTGCTTTCCTAGTAACCCATACAAAATGAGGGAGCAGAACTGTTATTTTTTAGTTAATTGTTATGCTCTTCCAATGAGATAATTCAGTGAAAATTCTGTTCTTGTATTCATTCCAATATATTTATTTGCTTTTCGATATTATATGATTACAAGAATAGGGGGCATAATTTCAGGCATGTGTTTTCCATTTGTAGACAATCAAATTAGCTCATTACAACATGTGTACGGAAATGCTTCATTTCCGAGTCATGGTCTTCACAACACTGAAATTCAGCGGAACGTTTTTCTTTCCGCAGTTCATTGTCATTACAGAAGATGCTGAAAATGTCCACCTCCTACTTGAATACCGATCTCACATCGATGTCTCATTGACCTATGAGCACGACTGAAGCACCATCATGCAAGAAGTAAGCTTATTGACGAATGATCAGCGGAGTGTCGTCACAAACACGAGCTGTGGTATTTTCCAGGAAGTTTGTATACGCCTGCCCTGTAAGTCTGTTTTCAGGTACATGGGGTCCAACTAATCGATCACCAATGATACCGGCCCACATGGTATGGGACCTGGGAGACTCCGCCTTAGAAGAGTTTTCACTTCACATTAACAGTCTAAACCCTCGGATTCAGTTCACTATGGAGAAAGAAAAAGGTGGTACACTACCTTTCCTAGACGATCTTGTTATCAAGAAAAGTGATGGCATACTAGGACACACAGTTTACCGCAAACCCACCCTCACTAACCGATATCTTCACAATACCTCAAACCATCATCCACGACAAAAATGAGCCGTGTTCCAAACTTTGTTACACAGAGCTTAAGAATATGCGAACCTCAGTACTTACAACAGGAATAACAATATCTAGAATACGCTCTCCGTAATAATGGTTACATAGACAAAGAAATAAAAAGAATCTTAATCCAAAAAAGAAGACACAAACACAAAGGGGAGAATACTCTAATCATAGGAAAGGCACAGTATACCTCCCTTATTTGCAACACATTACAGGCGGCATTTCTAATTACTGAAGGCTTATAATGTAGAAAACGTTTTCATCCCGACCAAAAAGATTCACTGGATTCTTCGTTCAGCTAAAGACCCCAGGGTCTCACTCATGTCGGCTGGAGTGTACCGAATACCTTGCTTTTGCGAGTCAGTCTACGTGGGCACCCTCTAACTCAGTATCAATGCAAGGAGGAAAGAACAACGTAACCATTGCCACCTTGGACAGCCGGAGAAACCAGCAGCCGCCCAACATGCCTTAGAAGCACCCGGTGAACATATCATCTGCTACAATGAAACAGACATCCTTGCTACATCTCATTACCAAGCGCGTCTATACCGTGAAGCAATCGAAATGTATAAGCTTAAAGACAACTTTAACCAGAAAGATGGAGCTCTCAAACTTCATAAGACATGGTACCCTGCTCTACTAAACAGGCCTACAGCCAAACTCCGAGAACCAATCATAGAAAATAACAGAAAACAGAGGTAGGTACCTACCAGCATATACAAACCCACTCTTTCTGTCGATGACGTGATCTAGAACGGGAGGTCCAGACAGGGGTACAAACCTGGGTGGCGCAGAAGCAAGAGCTACAGCTACCCCTTGTAACACTGCAGGAAGCTTACAAGCTCATTAGGAAACTGCCTAATGGGAAAGTTGCCGGCCCAGACAAAGTGACTAATGAGGAACTTAAGCATCTGCCAAGAAAAGCCCTGGTGCAACTAGCAAAGATATTTAACGCCTGTTTGCAGCACAGCTACTTCCCCTCCACTTGAAAGCGAGCCAAGGTTATTGTGCTCCTAAAGCAAGAGAAAAACACCAGGTAACCCTAAAATTACCGCTCCATTAGTCTCTTGACTACAATTGGCAAATTGCTTGAAAAACATATATTTTCTGGACTTCAAAAACATATTTCGGAAACACACGAACTTTCAAATTCAAAGTTGGCTTTAGATAAGGACAGAATTGCAGCTTCTCAGGCTGATGACGTAACTGAGAAATTTAACAATGGGGTTTCGTCATTGGCGTTATTATTGGACATAGAGGCCCCGTTTGACCGGTGCTGGCACAATGGCCTCATTTATAAACTGCACCACAATTTCCCGGCCCTTCAGAATTACCTGTACTGGCTGCACAATTCCTTGGAAAATCGGCAGTTCTACGTCCAAATGGGCAACTCCTCCTCCAGGGAGCGAGTGATGCTGGCTAGTGTTCCACAAGGGGTAATCATGTCGCCGTTTTTGTACATATTGTTCAACAATGATTTCTCAGTGGACGCCAGATGCAATGTCACCACGTATGCTGACGACACTGCAATATACAACCACCACAAAAATCTTCGTTTCTGCCTTTGCAGAAATGCAAAGATATGTAAATAGCTTCCTCTCATGGCTCCAGGTCTGGAAAATCAAAATTAATCCTAATAAATGCCAGCTGATACATTTCTCAAAGCGACATCACACTTTGGCAATGGACCTAACGGTCGGTGGTCAAACATTGCACCGTCGTCAGCATATTGAATACCTAGACGTTATCATGACCCACTCGATGTGCTGGTCCACCCACATAAAAAATAGCGCCAACAAAGGCAGACAGAGGCTGAACTTATGCGCCCCCATCTTCCGCAGCAAAAAGCTACAACTCAGATCCAAACTAATTTTATACAAATCATTTATTCCTTCAGTGGTCCTGTATACAATGCCTCCAAAACCGCATTAAAACAAATCCAAAACCTCCAAAACCTCTCCCTTCGCAAAATCCTCTCTGCCCCACTCCGAACCACATCAAACTCTTCACCTTGAAACCCAGCTCCCATCCATCCCAGAGGCAATAGCTAAAAGGGCCAAGGCAGCGTGGGCGCGCGTTAGAAATCAAGAATATTACGTGACCACCAACATTGGCAAAGGCGAGCCGGAGCACTGCAAACACCTAGGATAAAAATGTTCTAGACGCGGTACGGCTCGTCGACTAATGCATGCCCATGCAACCTCGGCCCTAGGCCACAACTCACGCCTACATAGGTCTGGGCCTCGGGAACCATGCAGGTGCTACAACATGATCGCGCAGGAAAACAACGGAAAACTGTTGACATACCTGCTCTAGGTGTTCCCAAGCCTTTGGTAATTTGTTTCATGTTGAACACGTTATTACTTTTAATACCGTTACACTGTATATAGTGTAAATAGTAAAGTGAATTGTATATAGTTGCAGTGCCTGAGCTGGGCCGCATATTTTTGTATGCCCAGTGTAAGCATATGTGTGTGTACATGTGATGGGACATATAGTTTTGGTACGCACAGGAACGAATGCGTGTGTGTATGTGTGTATATAAATGTGTGTGTGTGCGTAAATGAAACAAAGCACTCAAAAGACAATAACTACAAGGAAAAACTGTTCTTGGTGACCTAGAGATGGTTTTTGATAAGCCCAAAAACTGTAAATATTGTAAATATTGATAATTATAAGTTAATGATAATTGTAGCCTGTAAGCCAGGCCTATTGTACCGGCAGCAGGCAAAACCTCAATAAACCAATCTGAATCTGAGTCTGAAAAAGAAACAGACACCCAAAAGACTCTGAATCAAACACTACAAATCTAAACTGCTCTCGGTGATCTAAAGGTGGTCACCGTATTAGTTTGTTGACAATTTGAAAACTGTATATATTGTATTGCATATATTGTTAGTTATCACACCATGTTAATTGTAGCCTGTAAGCTGGGCCCATTTTACCGGCACCAGGTAAATACTTTAGAAGAAAAAAAAACTGAAACTGAATTAATAGTGACCGAGAGACTTAGGAGAGTTATACATCGCCGCTGATGATGCTTTCCGCAGCTGCAAGGGAAGCGTCTGGGAGAGGAATGAAGGAGCCCAGCGGACCACGGCCTCTTAGCCCGGAAGCATATTTTACTAATTATACCTAAATTAAACACAAAGGAAATCATATGTATATCAAGAATAGCAACGAAATAATTAGCATATAGAAAAACCAGTATTAAGGAATATACATACTCATTTGAGAAAAATAAGTTTGAATAAGCAATTTTTTCTATGCGACCTGTAAACACATACACACTTATGCACAAAATGCTCTAAAATTTCTCTTACAAAGTTCTAAGACTTGTAGAGGGACTGAGTAGCTAATCTTTTGACTTGGAGCCCATGTCGGAAAACGTAATATTTCTGTTGAAAACATGTTTTTAATGTGACTACTTTTACTTTTAGCCACAACCCAGTTTATCACATGCTTACAATTCAACTCATTAATAACCAAAGAAAAAGGAAACTTATCTCGCCATTTTTCACAAACATTGTTGCTTAGGTTAAAGCCAAACTGTTTTTATCCTTTTCAAAGGATGGTTAATATTCTGATGTACTAAAAGTACGGTTCAATGTGGCAACCACAATTTCGGTGCACACATTGTATCTCCGAATGATGTGGTAAACTTGTTCTATCACATCTGGTGTCTCTGCAATGGTCTCTTCCGATTCGGGAGAGTGACGTCTCCTTGGAGAACCACAGTCACGCCTGCTAGCAGTAAAGGTATCCCTTTCTCAATGCCGTTGTGTAATTGTGGCAAACAATGTATACAATGGCGTTAAACGTTGTGGATAATGATCTTGATAAGGGCAATGAGTAGCTCTTCCATGACCTTGAGCATCGCCATGCAGAAGAATCATGTCGATGTATTCTGCAAATGTGTACCCATCCATGTTGATTTAATACTCAAAGGCAAGCAAATGAGGCTTGAACCCGGTCAGAGAGGTAGGATAGCCACCAAATCAGCTGATCCCCTCCCCCCACCGCCATGACAATTTGTTTCATACCTACCGTGCAAACTTACTTTCAAACAGTCAAACAGTTGTAGCATGTAAACAGTAGGTTTCCAGACATGGTTCCAAGTCAAAATGCTCTTTACTCAGTGTCCTGTACAAGTCCCAGAAGTTTGTGCATAAGGGGAATCTTAGAGCACCTGTAAAATTACTATGTCCCTGGTTTTGAAATTTTGGGAAATGAAGCGGTGCATTTTTCACAGTGTGACATGATTAGGTTTACTGGTCTAAACACATGCCACAGCTTTTAATCGCATGCAGAATTCTGCTTACAAGCTTTGCATGCAACCTTACATTTATATGTCACGATTGACAGGCCCTGTTACCTTTTATGACACTTTATTTCCTTAAAATCGAATCACAACTTAACCATTCGTGATCTTGCAATTCACAACTATAACCTTGACACAAAACACTGCTTAACTGCCCACCGCTTGCTCTGACAATTCTACTCACTCACTGAATAGTTCACTAAAAACTGTCAAACTTCTGTAAAGCTTCTCACAACAAGCGCAGGAATAGAAGCTTCTTGGACTATCTAGAAATGATTTTTGTTCTTAGCTGGCATTGTGGCACGTTGCCTAGCAAGCAGTGATGGAGATGGATGACCTTGAGCCTCCTTTGATGTGTGGCTGCTACCAGACTATTAAAAATGTATATTATTCCTCATTTTGAAGATATGAATAGAGTTATGGATGTACGGATGGACGGACGGACGGACGGATGGATGGACAGACGGACGGATGGATGAACGGATGGATGGACGGATGGATGGATAGATAGATAAATATCAACAAATAAATAAATAAATAAAAACCTTTAGGTTTATTTCATGATTAAATGGCTAAGAATACCTACCATAGCTAATTTATTAATCTGTTTACAGTTACTATTTCTAAAAATGTTCTTTTATTCTCGTTTCTATGTGACATTTTGTCTTATCAATGTATCATGTCCATCACTTTATAGACATATTTTAATCCATTGTACTTTATTATAATTATAATATAAGTTAATAAATAATAATTAACATTATTCCATCTTCCTTAAAAATTTTGCAATTTCTTTTATTAGCCTAAGGGTAGAAAGTAGATTTTTTAAAATTACAATCATCTTTCATTTCCTTAAGAGTAAAACATGTTTCACAGCCCCTTGATATTTACATTTTTCTATCCTTTTATGTATATAATCTGTATAAGAACTATTAACTCACTGTTGATGATGTACCCACATTGTCTATTAAAATGTTATTCATTAAGAGCAAATTTATGTGAAAAAGGTTTAAAGTGGGAAAGAATTCATCAAATAGCAGCAGTAAGGGTAACAATAAAACAAACGTTTCTAGCTGACAATGCAAACAACTGCTTTGCAAAACTCTTGCTGTTGAATATTGAAATGAAATGAAAGTGAAAATAAAGATAGCCTAAAATGTCCCATGAAGGGCACAGGGACATTCATTCATTTGTTTGTTAGTTCAGTCATTCGTTCATTCCTTCCTCCATTCATTCATTCATTCATTCATTCATTCATTCATTCATTTATTCATTTATTCATTCATCGTGGTGAACTATTCCATGTTAGGCATTGCACATGCTTATTGTCTTTTGTCTGACTGTACGGTGCACTAGTTGGTCACTGTTTACTAATAACATTGTTCAATCTTTACGCTATTCACTATGTAATCCTTACACAGATATGTCCCCAGGGATGTTGAGTATTACATGGTTATAAAACATAAGTGAAGTTTTATTTATTAATATTTGTTGATCTAATTTGCTTTGCAGTCAGTGTTTTTCCTTTGGAGTGCATATTCCAAAAAAATTTATCTCTATTTCATTAACATGGTATACTGATAAAAGTATATACATTACACATCATACATTAATGCTATATAGCATTCCTTAAATACACTGTAAATAATCTATCCACAAATGAAGTTGCTAGATCACTCTTTTGGTAATTGGTTCTTCCAAATGGACACTCATGTTTCTAGAATGCACTTGTCCTTGCTCATTAGTCCACTCGATTGCATTGTAGATGTAGGTAGGTGCAATCTTCCAAGTTGCTCTAAATCAGAATGGTTCACAGGTAATTGCTGCATACTATCTAAACAATAAATATGGATTGTTTGTGTAACTAAACATGAATGTAAGTGTTTAAATTAAAATACAGGTATCCCTAACCCACTGCAATTTTATGCACATGCACAAACACATGCATGCACATGTAATCAAATATGGTAGGAAGAAAATAGCTATGATACAATGCAAAATGTGTCACCCTTCATTTGGAGAACTATTTTGAGGATACCAATCATATTAGGCCACCAAAATTAGTGACTCAATGCTTCACATTTTCAGGAAAGAAAGTTAGAGTTCTTTACATACACTGGCATATTTGTACAGGGATTCAAAGGAGGTTTCAGATAATCATGAGGGTATTTAAATACCATGTCAATGGGTTAGTACAGAAAGAGCCAATTAACTAAGAACCAGTTGTGGATTGTTTTTTTCACTGGGCATGTGAACACGTTTCTGCATTGCTGCTGCTGCTGCTGCTGCAATCAATGTCACACTACTGGTGCAGCTTTGCTCGGCTCTGATCCTACATTATTGAGCTGACAGTGACAGGTGTGCTTCAGTTATTATGAATTATTTATTATTTTGTTCTGTACTCAGTCACATAGCGTGTTTTATTTATGATTTGCATGTGTTAATTCAGTCTTCTTGTTGAGAGAAAATATGATTTGCAGAAAGATTTACAGGTATAAAAGTCCCAGACCTGCAACAATCCACACTTTATAATGAAGTTCAGGCCTCAGAAAGTGTTCAGTCTAAGAAACCTGAAATATAAATTATGGTTTTCACCAAAGAAATATTATACAGCATCACAAGTAAAGCCTGTAAAAGAAGTTTGAAAATGTGGTATGGTTACATCCTCATCACTCTATGATATACAGCAACGAGCACCAATAATGCAAACAGGAAAAACACCAGCACAGCTGCTTCTTTCTTAATTGGCACTCCCAATAGATGAGCTTACGGAAGCCAAAGACAATGGATTTTCAATCAAGTGGCTGCTCAGAGACCTAACAAGGCTGTGTGTACCGTGGACCAGCTGTGAAACATCAGCAGCCACACCATGGAGAACCAGTCAATGTCTGGTTGATAATGGGGGAATGTCAGCCTCCAAAACATGTTGTGGTAAGTTCTAAAGTAAGTGATGTATAGTGTTATTAATTGACTCACTTTTTGGATTAAATTGATTATAACAACACTGTTTTCAAACTTCCAAGAAAGAAGATACATGATTTACTTTTGAAAATTCACATTGGGGTGCATCATAAGCTAAATTATGACCATTCTTAGTGGACATCAGTTGTTACATGTTGGTGGTAATTCATTCACCTCTAGCATGAACTTGTTGGTTGATAGGTCTGCTGGACCTAGTTGGGAGAATATAATATTAATATAATCACTAACCTTTCCCCACATTACTATTGTGAGGCATATAAATGCCTTGACAAGACAGTGTCCAGTAGATAATGGAGGAAAGTCAGCCTCCAAAACATGTTCCTGGAAATTCTAAATTAAGTGTTGTATAGTGTTATTAATTGACTCACCTTTTGGAGTAAAAAATAAATATGTGAAAACTTTCACACAGCAAAGCTGTTAGGATTCTCAAATTTAAAATTGCATTTAATAATACTTTACTTCTCCACTTACCTAGTATGAGCCACATCCGTAATGTAAGTTCCCACTCGCTCCACATCTAGAAAAAAATACATTGCACAAAGCGACAGTGTTCACGTGGCACATTCACTAGCAGCATTTAAGGATTTTCCATACCATTGTTGTAGTGGTTGAAGATAGAGACTTTTATTTAAGCTTCTGTTGAGTGTGAAGTAAAGTCTATGACAAAGTTTTTGAAAGCACTGAGCATAGTGCAATTCAGAACATGCGGCAAAGGGTGCTTAGTGCCAGTGTTCTCATGTTGCATGACACTGCTTGGCTACACATGGTTTGATAGATTAAAAATCTCCAGCAGAAGTTTAGCTGGGAGGTGTCTAACCATCAACCCTGTAGTCAGGACCTTATTTCCAGTGATTTCCAACTTTTCTGACACCTCAATAAATTCCTGTCTGGTCAGTGTCATCATTTTCAAAATGACAGAGAGGCAAAGATTGGTATCATACAGTGGTTCCAATCCTGAGAGATTTCTACAATACAAGACACAAAATACAAAATATGGTCCCATGATGTGACAAATGTCTGCATTCCAGTGGTGAATATGGTGGAAAATATCTCAATATATTCTGTATCTGTTACAACAAATCTTTCCATTAGCTTGTGTTTTGTTTCTGTAGAAAGCTTCAGGGAAACTTGCTTTATGGATGCACCTCGTATTAACTAATACATATTTCACAGGCAGTTGCCTACACTGTTAGCATTAAGACCTTGACCCAAAGAGCTATTCAGCAAAAGGAGCCCTGGTGCTGGTTATCAGAGCTTTGAAGCTTGGAATATCTCTTGGGATGTCAGCATTCATGAGTCAGTTTTTGTGCTACTGTATATAAATTTTCTCCCAAACATTCCACTCACTAGCATTGCTTATTTATTCTGCCAAATTAATTTCCCTTTGAATTTTGTTTTGTGCTTCTTATGTATCCACATGTGTGCACTACATCTTGGTAAATGTGTTAAATGTGCTGGAATTTGGCAATATCAAAATACACTGAAACTGACAAATACATTAAAGCTTTTAAACCTAAGACACATAACCTACATTAATTAATGATTTGGTACGTAGACTGAAAAACCTAATATAAGTGATAATTAATATACAAAATATGTCATACAAATAGTAAAAATGTCCAAAGAAATTGGATTCAAGCAAGAACTAGTAATGAGGAAAATTTAGCATATTAAAACGTGAAAATAAGCAAGTTAATTAGCTTTTAAGAAAATCATATATCATCCTAAATCTTCGACAAAATCCCAAAACATTTTAACAGATTATAATATTGTTCTGCCTCCTGTAAATTAATAAAGTAAGTATAATGAACTTCTTAAGTTCCAAGAAAATTTATAAGTACCATCAATAAGAAATCCAAAGTCTAAAAAATAATTCAATATTAAATACAGAAGCACTGTTAGCAGTAAAATATTCTTCAGGTCTGAGTTTGATTTTTTGAGTTACTTTTTTGCACTCACCTTACTTAAAGTGAAGGTGATTGTAAAAAAGTGACTCAAAAAATCAAACTCAAATATCTATAAAGTAAATTGTTCACAAGACCTACATTGGTATTACTAAGAAAAATTTAGATACACCTAAGGAATTTAAAAGTCAAACAATTGGATTAAAAAGCCATTGTTCATCAATTGTTAAACAATTTACCATATAAAAGGAAACATTTAGTGGAAGAAATAAACAATACTAATCATTTGAATATGCAGAAGAAACATTTCACATACAGAAATAAGAAAATCAACTCCTGAATTTCGTCATCTCAAAAGATTATCCAACCTTTAGGTTTCTAAAACCAGTTCCAGAGCAAACTCACTTGAATAGCTCTTCAGATTCACAGTTGATGCTAGCTGACAATGTGGGAACAATATCTACTAATTAATATTGTATGAAAGTAAACTCTGAGAAGTAATATAATATTACATGTGACTATTGAATAGTATGCAACGTTTTAACCTTCTGCATATGAAGCAGGATACCGAGGGACCCCAACATGACTATTTTATTACTTCCAGCTGTTTCAAATAACGGGTGATGCAAAAGACTGTAAGCCGGCTGCACTGTGTTTTGTCTGTACAGGTCCTCTGCACTCTTTGCCGACTTCTGTTGTCATAGAACAGTGCAGATAAAACCATACAACTTTTCTAAAACTACTTTTAAAGGCTTTAATTACGAATATAATTAAAGCAGATGCTGAAACTAGCCATCGTCGTTGTCCATACATTTTTGGCACCTCTTTAGGAAATTATCCATCACTTGCCTTAGTTCAGGTTGAGAAATGCTGGCAATTTCCTGGCGGATATTTTGTTTTAATTCTTACAGGCTGTGTGGTTTTTCTTGTACACTTTATGTTTTAAGTTACCCCAGAGATAGAAATCGCAGGCGGTTAGGTGGGGGGACCGACGGGTCCACAAATCTCTACTAATAATTCCGTCCTGAAACTCACTTTCAATTGTTCTCATCAAACGATTGGCTGTATGACCGGTTGCAGAGTATTTTGAAAAAAGGCAAACATGTTTTCTGTTGGTTAATTCTCTAAAACAAGGGGACAAAATTCTATTCACGTATGTAAAGGTGTCAACTGTTGACTCGAAAAAAATTGGGCATGTAACTCTTTCTCCACTAATGGTGCACCACACCAATTTTTTCATCATGAAGGGGTATTTCATGAACAACATTAGGTTTATCAGAGCTCCAATATTTATTACTTTGTGTACACACATATCCGTGAAGGTGAAACCAAGCCTTGTCCGTGAAAAATATTAAATGTGGGTAAATTTTGCTATTGTATACACTATTGAGAGTCCACTCATAAAATGTGCACCTAATTACAGGATCACCTGGTTGAAGAGCATATGCCATAGTTATTTTATATGGTTTTAACTTCAGTAATTTAGTAGCTCTTTGTAAAGAGCCATAAGAAGTGCTTGCCTGTTGTGAAAGATGCCTAAGGGAATTCTCCAAATGATGACTGCTGTCATCTAATGTTTCTTCAGTAAGAACCACACACCATCTTTTGTATTTCCGAGCCTGAACACTTCCTGTGGCCTGAAATTTATTGCAAGTTTATGGATTGTTGTATGGCCTAAAACTTTCACACCTGGAAATCTTTCTGCAAATTGCACTTACACATATGAATAATAAACAAATACATGCTGTGCAGTAGAAAACAAATGCTGACCCGTAATATACTTTGTGACTGAATACAGGACTAAATAATAAAGCACACTGGTAATTCCCAGTAACATTAAATTCCCCAGCTGATTTGTACATTTTCCCGGTTAACCACAAGGGAATCTCACATCAGAGATAAATACCCCAAGGGCGACTTACAATTGTAAGTACTTTAAGTCCCAGGTTTAAGTAACCTTTAGGTGGTAATTATTATTTATTTATTAATGTCCTACTGGCAAATTGGCCATGGTAGCTTAGTGGTTACAGCAGCTCCTCGATGCGGAAGATCTGTGGTTCAAATCCCGGCTATGGCATTGAATTTTACAGTCTCTGATTCAACCTCTTAAATGGTTGAAATGTTTATTTGGGGTCCTATGGTACACCACTTGGGATTCCATGTGACAAGAAAACACACATGTTTAAATGAACATTATGTGCAGCATTGTCAACCTTTGGAGTCCACTATAGAATGGCGTGGGAATACTACCGGATCAGATAAGAAAACACACATGTATAAATACACATTTTAGAAAGTTATGGTGGTGCAAGTGTGATATGGATGTCCATTGTTCTGTGATGATCATTTGCCTTCAGTTCTGTTGCTATAGCATGTTGTGTTGTGAAACAAACATGTCCAAAAAGCTAAAGTTACAGAAAAAATATGATTTATGCAATGAATGACATATTGAAGAAGTAATGTAAATAATGGAGGCAGATTCACAGATTGGAGACAGTGATGTGGAGTCTGTGGGTTCAGAAATAGAAGATGTGTAAGAAATGGACCTGGTTGAAGACGTTATTGAAGAAAGGGACTATGAAGAGGTGATTGATGGATTGATGAGAGTCACATGCTGGAGAGACCCACTTACACCAGCAAAAATGGAATGATATAGCAATCAATGTTGTTGTTGTTGTTTGCTGATGCTGGATTTCTGACACTGAAGTCATTAATCCTCTTGCTCTCCAACATTGTTCACTGATGATTGGGTGCTAGAAGTGGCCAGGCATATCTGAAGGCGGTCTTGGTCCATTTCCTCTTGCAGATCACATAGAGGACAGAGTGGTGAAGAGTATGTCCCAATTCTGTTCAAATACTTTGCCAGACAATTATACCCCGTAATCAACCTGAAGGTTGCAACTGCCATTTTTTGAGCATACTCAGGAATTACTGTTTGAATATTTGGTAGTTCCCATCTTTTATTTTTTGATTTTCCATAGTAATATTTTGCAATAATTTTTTTGAACTCAGAGTTAACTAATCTTTCAGCTGCATAAAATGCTAGATTAACTATAGATTTCTGTACTCTGCTGGTGTCCTTTTTTGCAAGAAAATCAACTTTGTCATAACCACTCAATACACAGTGAGCTGGTATCCATTGGAAGACTAGGTGTTTTTGAAATGTGTGTGTAGGAATTTTCCAACATTCCATAATTGATTGGTTTTTTGCTGACAACTTGTAAGTAATTGCTATAATTGCCATCCTAGAATCTGAGAGAATAACTGCTTGATGAAAATGCGAGATTCTATACAAAAGATTTTGTAGGGCCATTCGAGTTACTTCAATTTCTCCATCAAAGTTTGTAGCTCCATAACTTAAAGATTTGTAATAGCAAAAGAGGTAACACATGACTTCAGCCCCAGCTCCATCTTGGTTTGATATCAGTGATTCATTAGTATAAATATGGAACCATTCCTGTTCCAGAAATCTAGTATGGATTGTCTCTAATGCCAATAATTTTAGAACACTAGTTGGAGTATCACTTTTCTTAACTTCTTCTGTCAGGTGTAAATAATATGTGATGTCTAATGTTTGTGTCGGATTGACTTTATATATGAAGTTTTCCTTTGAATTAGGAAGGTCTACATTCTTCTTGACGTCTTGAATTCTTGAAAGAAAGCTCTTCTGAGTCTTTAGTGTATGAATAAAATTTCTGTTGTTCCATGTATTGAATGGGAGTCTGATCAACTTTTTGTGCTGAATAAGAGCTGATTTTTCTATTTCATATTCAATGGGGTATTGGTTGGTTAGTATTTCCATAGCTGCTATTGGTGTGGTTTTGATAGCACCTGTAATTGGTCTCAAATTTTGGTTTTGAAAGATTTGAACTTTTTTTGTATTTGTTGTTACAAGAACTTTGCTACAGTAAGTACATAATAGCTTTATATATATATATATATATATATATATATATATATTGTTCCCAACATGCTGGCCTGCCATGGGATGTAATACGTCCTCTGATTAGTAATCAGAGGATATGGTCGGTGAATTTATTTTGATAACTCTCCCGGTCAGGTCGGTGAGACCCGTAAACCAACGACAGGTGTGGTCCTCCAGACATTCTGGGGGTTGTGAGAGAGCGATGTGACCGCCAAAACGTAAAAATATGGTGCTCTCTAAAAAACGGTTACTATTACTGCTATAGCTCTCTTCAATATCATTGTGAAAAATATTGGAGAGCAAGAGGATTAACGACTTCATTGTCAGAAATCCAGCATTAGCTAACAACATATATTGTATACCGTGTTAAGAGTTGCTCTGGAACATCCCCACTTCATCCACGTTTTAACAGTGAAAGGGGCCTTTCTGTTCTTTGTATTACATTCTCTATTTGTTTGATCCATGTAAGTTTGGTATCAAATATAACTCCCAAATATTTTACTTACTTTGTTTCTGACTGACCCTCAAAATTCAGTTTTATCTTTGGTGGTTTTTTTCCTTAGTGAAAAGATTTGGTAGTTTGATTCTGTTGTATTAACAGTCATTAAATTTTCTTTGCTCCACTTTTGTAGGTTGGTTACAGATTGTTGCATGGTTTTTTTCTAGTTCTGTACATTTGTTTTTTGGCTTTGAAGTCTAAATTACTAAGTCATTGGCAAATAGTACACACTTCACACCTGATTCTTTTATTCCTTGTGGCAGATCTTCAATAAATACCTATATTAAAGGCTGTTTTACTGAGCACTGCACCTTCTGGTAAGCCACGGTGTGCTTGTTTATATTACAATATATTCCTTCCATATCTGGTAGCAATAAAGCATTGAGTTAGGAAATGACATAGCCATGAAAACATTGGACCTTGTATCCCTATTTTTTTTTTTACTCTCTTTAGTAGTTTTGTTCTGCATATAGAATCATAGGTACTTCGGAAATCAATAAAAACTGACAGATTATCTTCTTTTCTATTGAAGGAGTCTTTGATTTCTTGACGGAGGAGTAAGACTTGCTCATTTGTAGAGTGGAGCTCTCTGAATCCAGCTTGACATGGGGAAATTAAATTTTGTGATTCTAGAAACCAATTTAACCTGTTTGACACCATTCTTTCCATCAGTTTTGCTATTGCACTAGCAGGAGCTATTGGTCTATAACTTTTTATTTCTGATGCTGTTTTATCTTTCTTCAAGACTGGGACGATTATTGCTTTCTGCTATTCGGCAGGTACAGTAGCTTTCCGGGATAGGTTGTAGAGTTTTAATAGTTGTTTTGCTGTTTTTCCAAAACTTTTTATGAACTCTGGTTGTATGTGATCTGGTACAGGAGACTTCTTGTTTTTTAGATTATTAATTGCAATGCTTGGTTCTAGCATATAAAAGTTTTGAAAAAAGATGTTGTGTTGAGTGTTAGGATCACATTATCTTTTCTGTTTCAAATCTTTCTTAAACTTTTATGTCACTTTTTATTATTTCTTACTACTTTATGTGAATTAGCATAATATTTATTGAAGGTTTCGGCTATGACTGCATCATTTGCTAATATTTTGTTGTTATGTATGATAGATATGCTAATTTTTTCTTTCCTGTCCTTGACATTTTTTATGAACTTATGGGCTTTATTACCATCTGTTCTACGAGGGTTGTCCGTGAAATACGGTTCCCAAGGATCTGCAGTCGCGAGGAATGCTGTTACAGGAAATCTGGCAACACAGGTGTGTAGCTTGGTTCTCCTTCTCCCAGTACCCTACCTTGTGAGCTGTCTGCGATGCTCAGTCTTGGCTTCGCAGCTGTTAGAAATGGAGTTTCCACTCGCTTCTCCCGCTGGGTTCAAATTACGCTTTGTGAGACATTTTTTGTGTGCAAAAAGACTGCATTGGTGGACATTCATTCCCAACTGAGTGAAGCGTATAGAGAGCAGTGTATGAGCAATACAACACTTGTGCAAATGGTGCAGTAAGATCTATATTCACAAAATTTTGACCAATCATTTACGGTATACCAAGGTGGGTGGAGGCATGCTCTCAAAGGGAGTGCATTTCCATCAGGACAACGCTCGTCCGCACATTGCCCATGTGACAACCAATCTCATCAACAAATTTGGATGGGTTACTGTCATACACCCTCCCTACAGACCAAACCTAGCCCCAAGTGACTACCATCTCTTCCCTGACTTGAAGAAACACCTGCATGGGATGCATTTCAGAACCGGAGAGGAACTGAAAGAAACTGTTTTAAGCTAGCTTCGCTGCACGGCAGGAGAGTTCTATGATACAGGTATATGAAACAATGTATACCACATGCAAAAATGCATTAATCAGAATGGTGGTTATGTTGAAAGATAGGAAAAAGTGTAATCTTTCCAAAAATGTATTATTCAATGTCAATAAATATGTTTTTAATTGCAAAAAAAATTGGGAATCTTATTCTACAGACAACCCTCGTATAATCCATTTTTTCTACTAATAATAGTGATTCTTTTTGGCTTAATTAATTTATATTTTTAGTGTATTAATTTCTTTCACCATATTTGTGTATCCAATATGTCTTATATTTGTTCAGCTGTGTTTCTAGCTATATCCCTTTGCTTTTTCAGTTCTTCTAACTGGGGGTTCCTAAAGGGTTTGAAATTTTTTATTCTTCCACGAGGAATATGGTTTTTTGCAGTTTCTAGGATGGCTTTACAGAAATTTTTGTTCATACGATCTGGTTGATCATGCAGCTGTGAGTTTGTTTGTTCTTTAAATATATTTTCCAGTTCAGTTTTATTCCAATCTGTTTTTTTGAAGTTCCAATGCAGATTCATGTGATGTTGACTGGCATTTGTATTATCTAGTTTTATATTGGCAATTGCTGCTCTGTGATCAGAACTTGGGTGCTCTATAACTTGTTTTTTAATCTTTGAAACAATATCTATTGTAGCTAACAAGAGGTCTGGGTTACTGCTTGCTCCAGAGTAATCTATGAAGGTTGTGGGATCTTCTTTATAATAAATCAGTTCAAAAGTTGTGGTATTCAAAAATTCCTGGCCTATCTTCCCTGTAGAATCCACTTTTTCATAACCCCTTCTTGTGGAATAGGCATTGAAATCCCCAATTATGATTGTTTTATTTAATTGGCCAATAAATGAGAGATTTGGTTCATTCCTGGGAGGATTGTAAATACTGTATAAATGTAGATGTGTTTTGTTATCCCAAAAATTTAACTTTATTAATTCAGATTTATCTGCATTGTCCATTTAACAATTTTAAAAGAGATTTAATATCCTTTTTGACTCCAACTAATATTCCACTATTTATCTGTCTATTTTTGGGTAGTAGGTTTAGTAAAAATCCAGTAAAATTGAAGCATTTAAGTTGATCATTTGTTAGATTTGCTTCTTGAATGAGAAATATATCTATGTTATTGTCAAATACAATTTTATTGAGCTCTATTGTTTATGCTTGTGTGAGACCACCTGCGTTCCATTGAAGAATTCTGATGTTAGATCTTCTATTAATATAATGTTTTGGTTCTCGAGAAGTAGTTCCCATCTGGAGATCCGAATGGTGGACTATTTTAACTCCAGAATATTTTACTCCTCGATTCATATTTCATAATTTATATTGTAGAGAATTGGCAGTAAAAGTAATAACTTTTTAGGGAGCACCATACTTTTACATTTTGCTGCTGACATTGCTCTCTCAAAACCCCCAGAATGTCTGGAAGACCACACCTGTCACCTACCTGACCGGGAGAATTATCAACATAAATTCACCAACCATATTCTCTGATTACCAATCAGAGGGCACATTACATGCCATGACAGGTCAGCATGTTAGGAGTTAAGAGGCTGTAGAGAAATTAGAGAAATGGAAAGGGAGAAATCCTAATAGCATTGGGTACCCTAATAGCATCAGGGTAGGAAGAGAAGAAGAGACAACCAAGGTAAGGTCATAAGGTCAGATAGAAAAGCTACAGTGAGGAGCAAAACACCAATAAGTGGAAGTAATGTTCTGCTGAGCTATGGTACCTTGTGGTCGCCAACCACATATCCCTTGGATGGGGGCCCCTGAGGGCTTCAAAACAGTGTTGTAATAATCAATTTTAACCAAAAAGTTACAATTCAAGAAGTCACAAACAGGCAATCCTCAACAGCTCAACACACACACTGGTGAACATCCCCCTTCCAACAGAAGAATACACAGCAGAATGTTGCAAAATAATTGAAATAGCATAATAAATGGCTTCCCCAAATCATAGTAGACAAAAAATTGAAACAAAAAAGTTACTAAAAGAAACAACACTCACAGCAGCAGAAACAAGAATGACATAAAAAAATTCACATTCCATCCCTGAGCCTTCAAAAAATTAAAAAAAGTTTCAAAGAACAGAACATTCGTCTAGCACCAGTTAACCACTACTCCATAAAAAATCTACAACAAAGATGCCACCCCACCCTATAAAAAATCTGGCATATACCATATTGAATGCCGTGACTGTAATAAAGTGATTTAGGAAAAACCAAAAGAAAATCAGAAATAAGATCAAAGGAACACTATAGAAACGTAAAAACAAACAGTTGGAAAAATCAGCAGTTGCCACTCACTTTTGGACAAAAAAGCACAACATAAAGCCAGAACCAAAACTCCTCAAACATCTAACAGGAAAATAAGAGCTGTCCACATGAGAATAAATCTTCATCTTGCAACATAGAAACAGGTTATTCAATTTTGACATCCCTGAGAAGGATATCTTCAGCAATTCCTTGAACCACCACCAGAGGAGACCTCAGAGGAAACATCACCATCCACAAAAGGACATCACCAGTCGAAGTCCAGTTGATGGCAGAAAGTCAGCCTCCGAGACATGTTCCAGTACATTATAAGTAAGTGTTGTATAGTGTTATTAATCAACTCACCTTTATGGTTTAAAAAGGAACTATTTATTATTTATTTATGCCAACAAACTTACTGTTGGTGTTTTTAAACACACAAGCCGTGTGTGGGCAAAGTTTGAGAGGTAGAACTGGAACTTAAAAATTCAATGCCATAACTGGGATTTGAACCACAGACCTTCCGCTTACCAGGCAGCTGCTCTAACCACTGAGCTATTGTGACAAACTGCCAGGATGGCATTAAATTCTCAAACCAGTTTGTATTTCTCCTGGTAAACCACAAAGGCAGTCTCACATCAGAGACAATTACCCCAATGGTGACTTACTATTGCAAGTACTTTATATCCCAGGATTAAATAACCTTCAGATGGTAATTATTATTTATTTATGCCAAAAAACTTACTGTTGGTGTTTTTAAAAACACAAGCCGTGTGTGGGCAAAGTTTGAGAGGTAGAACTGGAACTTAAAAATTCAATGCCACAACTGGGATTTGAACCACAGTTTAACTATTTGTTTAACCCATTCCTTATTGATATCTCCTTATTGATTTACCACCACCAAACCCATTATGGAAGTTCATCAGTCCACCGCTAGATGTCAACTTAAACAAACCACACATCAGATAGCATCCACAAGAATCAATCGAGCAATTTAAGCTTTTAAAATTGGTCAAGATAAATATTTACAGGTAAGTGATGTGTAGTGTTTCAACACCGAATCAATTTTTATAATAATTTATATTCACATCACTGTTACTAGCTTATTCAAATATACAGAGGGCAAGGAATATGTTTTACATCTCTGCAAGAGTTTGTTGTCACATAGGGACCATATGAAGATAACCCTAAAAATAAGATCTTCTAGTATTATATATTTATGCCAACAAACTTATTGACGTGTGTGGCAGTGGCGTGTGGTCCATGTATGCAAGGTAAGCAGTGCTTACCCTATACAATGCTACAAAATTATTTATATTACATTATTTAGCAGCACGTTCTAATTCTATGTTAAGCAGTTGGCTACTGCAGTTGACCTGAACTAAGATTTCCGTTTTATTGTGCGATACGTTCTCAATACGTGCAATCATTTGTACAACAAAGTAGTGTGTCCGTGGGGACTCGTTTCCGTAGGTTTTCGGGTCAGCTCGGGCGCCATCGGGAGCCATTGGCTCAAGAGAAGCACATGTGTTCAGTGCGGGTCTAGGTGAATGACCTTCCAGCATTGTTGCAATTTAATAAGTGTATTTCAAGGGAATACATAAGTAACGGGTGACTTTTTGCAGTGAGTTTAGCTTTATTATTTGATGGCAAGTGTGATATCACTGAGATCTTGTTAAAAGTTTATTTATGATAGATTTTCAGATAGTTTACCACATGCCGTGTTAGAGCAAGGTAAGCAGTTTCAAACCGTGCGTACACTAGTGCTTACAGCTTGGACCTAAAAACTTGGAGAGGGGAGGAAATATGGAATCTTTGCTTTCTTTGGAGAGCAGAACTGCAGATGCAGATGGTTGCATTGTGTGCAATACTATCTCACGAAGTTTTTCTTCTAGAAATTATGAAGAAAAGATTAAAGTTGTGCAGGAAGGAAGACCAATGCCAGACCTAAACATTACCACTCTAATGAAAAGCTGTGTAAGAAAATTCAATTTACAGCTATATATGGCTTACTGGTTGCCCGCATAAACAAAACCTTTATTGTTGGTGTTGTCTTCTGTTTGCTAACAAAAAAAAATGTATGGTCTAGTGGCGGGTTCAGTGACATGGGGAACATCCATAAAGCAATTAAAAGTCACAGTTTGACTAGCACTCATCTCCAAACCATTATTCTACTGAAAACATTTGGTAAATCCAGAATTGACCATTTACTGGATACTCAGAAGAAAGTGAGGGAAAATCAGTACAACAAACTAGTAAGAAAAAATAGAGAAGTAATGAAACGCCTAATTGATATTATTTGTTTTTTTGGGGAAACAGGAATTAGCATTTAGGGATGAGTCATCAAAATCCAGCAGCAAGAGAATTATGTAGAACTTGTAAACCTACTTTGTCTGTATGATGGCAAGTTAAGAACTTTCATGGAGCAGGGGCAGTGTTTACTGGGCTATCAAATCTGATCCAGAACGACTTAATTGAGTCAATAAGTAATGTTCTAATAATGGAGATAAAGAGAGAAATCAAAGGGACCAGTTTTGTAACCATTAGTTTGGATGAAAGTACAAATGTTGCAAATTTATCCCAACTTTCTGCAGTAATGAGATTCGTTGGAGCTGACGGTGACATTCAAGAAAGGTTTCTCCACTTTATAAATATTTCAGATGATCGGTCAGCTGATGCATTATACATAATTGTAAAGGAACTCATGGATGAATTTGACTCTGGGGAAAAACTAGTTGCTCAGACATATGATGGTGCAGCTGTTATGGCGGGGCATTTAAATGGACTTCAAGCAAAAGTACGAGGATCATTTCCCCAAGCTCTATTTGGGCACTCTTTCGCCCATAGATTGAATCCAGTTCTGTCACAGGCGATTTCACACATTCAAGAATGCAGGATATTCTTCATGACTGTTAATGGAATACCAGCATTTTTTCCAAGTCTTCTAAGAGAACTGAGGCCCTGGATAATGAGATACACAGAAGATTGCCGCGTGTTTTGCAAACGCGCTGGAGCTACAGCTCTCGTTTGGAGGAAAGAATATATGAATTCAGAAAAGAACTTTTTTCATTGTTTGAAACTATTACAAATGCAGATGAGAAATGGGATCCAGATACTTATACTGCTGCACGCGGTTTCGTAAGCACAATGGAGGATTTCACCTTCAAATTTATGTTAGAGATGTTTGCTATAATATTCCCCATCACGGACACTCTGTATGATATTCTCCAAGCAAAGTCATCTGATATTGGATATTCCTTATTGAAAGTTATGGAATTTAAGAAGGCCTTAGAAGAGAAGCGCAATTCCGTCGATGAAGTATGGGACAAAGTTGAAGAAGCCATTGGTGATCCACCGCCTACGAAACGTCATACCAGCAGTGATGGTTTGAATAGGAAAATGGTTTCTATTTTGAGGTTCTGGATACGCTTCTACTCCATCTCAGAAGGGCGCTGATGACCTAGAAGTTGAGCGCCCTTAAACCAAATCTAATCTAATCCATCTCAGAGAAAGATTTGATAATATTGAGTCTTTGTGTTTTCTGAAATTGTTAAATTTTAAGAATTTCAAATACAAATCGTCTTTTCCAAAATTATCTTTTCAATCTCTAAAAGAGTCCTATGGGACAGTCTTTGACTTTGTTGCATTGAGGTCACAACTCTTTGTCACTTACTTGCCTCGAGACATGCATAATAAATCTGGGAATGATCTTCTAGCCTTCATAAAAAAATGAACTGAACAGAGCGTATAGTGAAGTGACAAAACTGTGCGAGTTAGTGTTAACTATTCCAGCAAGTAGTGCTGCAGTTGAACGTAGCTTTTCTAAACTAAAAATCATAAAAAATTATGCACGCAACACTCAGGGACAGGAAAGACTTTCAAATTTAGAGAAGGAGCTTCTGGTAAATCTACAACAGGATCCCAAATTCTATGATCTTGTGATTAACGATTTTGTCAAGAAAGGGAGGAGAATCCAGCTCTGCTTCAAATAAGGCAATGTAAATCATCAATACTTTGTTACAAAGTAATGTCTGGATAGCAGTGATACTACTGTTTTTAATTGCATGTACTATGTATCAGTATATTTTCGTTTAACCATTTACAATGAGATTGCTTACCCAGGCCAATACCTTCACCACACGCCACTGGTGTGTGGGCAATTTTTGAGAATTGGAACTGAAAAATTCAATGCCACAGCTAGGATTTGAACCACAGACCCTCCACTTACCAGGCAGGTGTTCTAAACATTAAACTACAGTGACAACTTGCCAGCCATTCTGGTGTTTCATATCCCAGCTGTGGCATTGAGCCTTTCAGCTCCGACTCTACATCTCAAGGTCTCCTATTTTTTTAAAAATATGAGCAAACACTTTATTTTCATGAAGAGAGCAATAGCAGTAATAGTAACTTGAATCACTTTAATAATTTCTTAGAAAAAATGGATTATGGGACAGATGGTAACAAAGCCCATAAGTTCATCAAAAATGTCAAGGACAGGAAAGAAAACAACAGCACATCTATCATACACAACAATAAAATATCAGTAAATGATTCAGTCATAGCCGAAACATTCAATAAATATTATGCTAATTCACATAAAGTAACAAGAAATACTAAAAAGGAACATAAAGAATTTAAGAAAGATTTGAAACAAGAAAGAGAATGTGATGCTAACACTCAATGCAATATCTTTTTTCAAAATTTTAATATGCAAGAACTGAACATTGCAATAAATAATCTAAAAAACAAAAAGTCTCCTGGACCAGATCACATACATCCAGAGTTCATAAAAAACCTTGGAAAAACAGCAAAACAACAACTACTGAAACTCTACAATCTATCCTGGAAAACCACTGTACAGCTGGATTCACAGTTCTTGGCCCCTGACCTTGAGTGGAAGTCCTGTAGGTGAACCTATAGTTTCTGTCTCTCTCATCATCTTATATAATTCTGATAATGAAACCATGCACAACAAGTGGGGCAGAGAGGGGGAAGATAGTGATGCCTGCATTTCAACAGTCCCTGCTAATTCACAATTCATTTTTTGTTCAGCATGCGGTAATTAAAGACATATTAAGATGTTTGCGATAAGAATGAATATAGTGAATTTATGAGACATTGATCATAGCATAAATAAAGTATGCTCCCATTGCTTTCTAAATTAGGATCCAAAACATTACACAATCAGAGTGGCGAAATTGTTTCAAATGTATGGGCATACATGAAGAAAAAAGCTAAAAACAAAGAACTACTTACATCACAAGAGTTTTTCAAAAAAATTTAAAAAGTTCAAAAACGCGTATTAGATGCCACAGGAGAGTCAGAAATAACAGTGAAAAGAACTGTTCAAGAACGCGAACAACATGAAAATCAGAACATGTCTTTTGGAACTCCAGGCAAAAGAAGTTCCAAAATGAGTAACGGATATAGATGACTTCGATAAATGTGTCGTTAGAAGAACGATTTATAATTCTTATGTTTAGGAAAAGTGTGCTTTTTTCTTTTCTTTCTTTTTTTTTCTTTTTTTTTAAATTAATGTGATCCAACGTGATGTCATATAGAACGGTGAATGAATGAAATGGGT
This sequence comes from Tenodera sinensis, assembly GCA_030765045.1. Classification (NCBI taxonomy): domain Eukaryota; kingdom Metazoa; phylum Arthropoda; class Insecta; order Mantodea; family Mantidae; genus Tenodera; species Tenodera sinensis. The sequence goes on along the minus strand of CM060965.1, from coordinate 113,242,086 downwards.
GAAATCATGCTCAAATTAGCCCGAGGCCCATGGAGCTTTAAGTTACCTGACATTCGTCTTCTCAGGATAAGGGGAAACCTTGGGAAAAAAAAAAACCTTACCTGGATAACTTACCCTAAGCGAGATTCGAACTCGTGACCTCTTGAACGTGAGGCATCACGCTACCGAGGCGGGCAAAAAGAAGTGCTCCTACAGTAGCCAAATTACTTAGAATTTTAAGAGAAGGCATTAACTTCCAGGGCAGCAAGTCATCTTTAAATAGAATAGTGATAGAACTGGGTTTTAAACGGAAAAAGACCAAATTTACAATATCTGCAGTGATGCATGTATTAATACGAACACATTTGCACAGCTAATTAAGCTAGGCACATTGTATAGACATTTTTTTCTGCATGGACTGTACATACTACTTTATGAAGTAGAACGTTATGTGAGTAGCATATGACGCTTACGCACCAATTCGCTTGCTATCAGCAGTCACCTGGCTTGGTAAGTAACTCGCTTTCAAGCTTTACATTTATTTCCTGCATGGGTCAAGAACGCTGAATCCAGCTGTACCTGCTGAATGGCGAAAAGCAATAATTGTCCCACTCTTGAAGAAAGACAAAACAGCCTCAGAAATAAAAAAAAAATTGGTTTCTAAAGTACGTTCCACCCTTAGAAGACAGTACACATTAAATGGAGTGCAGTGTTGCAACATGTACTAGTTGCGAATCTTTCTCCGCGCGCGATCCCGAGGTGACCGAGTCCTGTACTTAGTCCTTCAATATTGCTGCTTGACGGACACTTTTAACTGTAGTATCCCTCCCTGCCTTTGTTACTGTATGACCTAAATTTACAAATGACTCGTCTGTATAAACAATTGATTTCCCCCTGGTTCCTAAACCTTTTTACGTCTTTTAGATATTTATGACACCATCTGATGATATCGATATCGTCTCTTTCTATTAATATGCACTTGTTACCCCTTCTTTCATATTCGGACCCCAAATCATGTAAGAACCGACTAAGAGTGGCCCTTGAGAAATTTGGTAAGGTCTCGTCACTGTTGATCTGTGACAAAATTATATTCAGCGTGGGTGGAATATTTGCAAACTGTAAAGAATGAACAATTCGCCGCACTCCACATTGCACTATTCACTATATACTTTTTTTTTCCCCCATCCTTTTTGCTTTCTTTTTCGATGGTGTTCTTAGAGGTCCTTTCATTACTTCCTTTTTAATCCTATACACTAGTGCTTCTGAACACCCAATAGCCTTAGCTGTTTCTTTTACTGCCTTGCTTACATTTACTGCATTTTACTTCAAAAATAATCTAACACCTTCATAATTATTTGGCGTTCCTTACTTCTTAATTTACCAACATATCGTCTCTTCCTAGCTTCCCCCTCCATAACTACAAATATTTATAAAAATATTAAACAAATAACGCAATAACAGCTCACAGTTACACACACAGCTTCTTTTGAACTAATGTTAGTGCTGCTCCTTATGCTATCTTCTGTGTCAGGCCTGACGCTGAATAGATGAATACCTTTTGTTTGCCTTACTGGATAAAAGAAAGAGGTTACTGCCTTTTGGTTTATTTTAAAAACTTTCTCCAACCTTCCTCAACATTTGTTCTTGCTGGTTCCCACAAGGCGCAGTGCTCAGCACTACACTTTTTAATATAGGTATTTATTAACGATCTGCATTACTAAGTCATCAGCAAATAGTGCACACTTCACACCTGCTTCTTGTATTTGTTGTGGCAGCTCGTTAATAAATATATTAAAAACTGTTGTGCCAAGCACTGCACCTTGTGGTAAGCCAAGGTGTACTTGTTTGTATTTAGATATATATCTTCCATACCTGGTTGCAATAAAGCATTGTGTTAGGAAATGACATAGCCATGAAAACATTGGACCTTGTATCCCTATTTTTTTTACTTTCTTTAGTGGTTTTGTTCTGCATAAAGAATCATATGCACTTTGGAAATCAATAAAAACTGATAAATTATCTTCTTTTCTATTAAAGGAGTCTTTGATTTCTTGACTGAGAAGTAAGACTTGTTCATTTGTAGAGTGGAACTCTCTGAATCCAGCTTGACATGGGGATATTAAATTTTGTGATTCTAGAAACCAATTTAACCTGTTTGACACCATTCTTTCCATCACCTTTGCTATTATGCTAGTAAGAGCTATTGGTTTTAAAATATTTCAAATATTATGCAGATTTATGCAAAACTTTTCTTTCGTGTGATGTTCCTTTATACAAATTGAAAAGTCCAGAGCTCAGAACTTTTCTTATGAAATACACAGTTTCAAACACTAGAAGAATCAACATTAAGATAACTGTATGTGTCTGCCTGTTATGAAGATGTTCTAAGAAAGATCAGAGCAGAATGTGAAAATAAAAAGAGATATGGGTAAGCATTGATGAATTACCCAACTCTAGCGGTAGGAAAGTGGGAAATGTTGTGGTAGGTGTACTAGAAAACAATGAAATAGCTTCTAAACAGTGTTTTCTGTTAGCATGCAAAGAAATATCAGCATCAAATCATGTAACAATGGCTCACTTATTTAATGAATCTCTGCAGCTGTTATGGCCAAATGGGGTGAAATTTGATAGTGTTTTACTCTTACTCACAGATGCTGCTCCATATTGAAGAAAGCAGCCGAAGGTCTTTCTGTAAGCTTCCCACACATTATATACGTAACTTGTATAGTACATGGTTTACACAGAGTATGTGAGCAGATACGTGCATTGTACTCTAAAGTAGACAAATCGATCTCAAATAGCAAAAAGCTGTTTGTGAAAACGCCAACAAGAATTGATTTATTGAGAACCAAAAATCCAGATCTTGCTCTTCCACCTAGACCCATAGTTACTCATTAGTGGACATGGTTGGAAGCAGCTGTGTATTATGCAAACAATTATGAAAATTTTAAATCAGTGATTGATGAACTAAATAAGGATGATGCTTGTTCAATTGAAATTCTTCAGACTTACTCAATGACAGTACACTGAAAAATGAATTGTCTTACATATCTACAAATTTGAGTTTCTTGTTTCTTTCTATAAAAAAATTAGAAACATCAACCAGCTTGTTAACTGAGACAGTTAATGAAGTGTATGACATTGAGAAAAAAATTAATTCACTTGAAGGTCCAAAAGTGGAAGTTATTAAACAGAAATTTAAAAGTGTGATAAAAAAATGGTGGATTTCATACTATGTGCAAAATTGCCAAGGTTTTGGAAGGGGAAGTAGACGGTGAAATTGAAAATGCGCATGCAAGTGACATTCGTTTGATTGAATATGCAAGGCTATGTGATGTTGAAAGGTGTTTATCGTGGTATCGTACATTGTTTCAAGACAACCAACATTGGTTTGTGGTGGAAAACTTGGAGAAAGTGTTCGTGGTTCACTATAACAGCAAGCTGTTTCAATCCAGCACTGCCTCAGCATGATTGGTGAGTGATTTTTTAGCATAAGTATTTGTAGTTGTGTAGTATTGAAACAAAATATTTTTGCATTCTTTATGCATATTTACATATTTTTTCTACACAAAAAATAAAATATTTTACAGTTTTTTAGCACATAAGAATACGCTTCCTAATTATAATCCTTAAAAATTTTGTTGAAATATTTTGGGTGATATGTAAATTTACATCTTTCTTGGACATCATAAATTTTTAATTTGCTGATGTCATTGATAGTTTTTAATCTTCTATGTTTTTCTAATAATCTAGTTACCAAATTGGGTTTAAATCCATTCACATTTGCAACAAGTTTAACATTCTCAAGTTCCTTATTCTATTCTCTATTTGTTGGTGCGATATTGATCAATCCGCTATAGAAGATTGCATGCTGATATGCTTTAGGGTTAAAATTATTGTTTTTGATGCAGTTGTCTATGTGTGTATGTTTCCTACATATGCCAAATTCCAGTCTGTCCATGTTTCTTATAATTTTTAAGTCAAGGAACAGTAGCCATCCATCTTGTTCTATTTCAATAGTAAATTTTTTACAATGGTCCTGTGGGTTCAATAGAACCATGACAAAAATGTTGTCTATGTATCTTCACCAAGTTTTAAACATATACGGAAATGCCTTGGTGATATGTATTTTTAATTTGCTCAAAATGAGTCTGCCAATATCAGAGATAAGTGGCTGCCCATGGACAAACCTGATGTTTGTTGATAAAACTTATTACTGAACATGAAAGAATTTTGTGTTATACATAATTCTATGAGCTGAGCGTATTCTTCAGTGGTGAAGTACCCTGCTAGGTAACTCAATGATTTATTAATTTAGGTATCTTTTCTGTAGGAATGTTGGTAAACAAAGAGCTAACATCAAAGGATAATAAAATATCATTTGTATGTATATTTGTGCATACATTATATGTGACTATATGCATCCTAATCTTGTGATATATCAGTGATATTTAACTTGGTTTAGTAATGCCCCTCAAAATCCAGCCTCTGTAGTCCTTGTCCCGAGGCAACAGAAAGTAGGAGATTGCCTGTTGGGGTGAAGTACGGTGGGGACTTGTTCCCCAAGACCGCTATGGTAAGGTCCTCCAAGAAAGGGGTGTTAGCATAGGGCTGATAACTCTATCTGTAAAAATCATTGTTGCGTTTCCTGTTAAAGAAGAAAAAGCCAGACAAATCAACAGACATAGACTTTGGCTTCAAAAAAGGACTCTGAGCATGGCTACAAGGAATATACAAGGTTTAAGTACGAAATATAATGAGGTGTTGAAGGAGGTTTCACAGAGGAAAATAGATGTAACAGCTCTGACGGAAACAAAGAAGAAGAGAAAAGGACATGAGATTACTGCCGACTATGTACATATGTGGAGTGGGGTGGATAAGTCGGAAAGAGCCAAGGCAGATGTTTCGATATTAGTTCACAAAAAGTGGAAAGCCTCGATTAAACATTGGGAAGAAGTAAATGAGTGAATTATAAAGATGGAATTGGTTATATACAATAGGTAAAGAAATACTCGTAGTTATATTAGGTACTTATGCCCCAACAGATGATCCACATATAAGTGCAAAGGATATTTTGAAGATTTTGACAAACTGATAGAGAGAGTATCAAATAAAAAAGAATTAATTATTCTTGGGGATCTCAATAGCAGAGTGGGTAGAAGTCCTGTTAAAAATGATGTAATAGGATCATATGGAGAAAAGTTAGAGAATGATAATAGGCAACGACTCAAGGAGATATGTAAAGCTTATGGACTTGTTATTATGAACACAATGTTCAGTCATAAAGATATCCACAAATACATATGGAGACAAAACACCAAAAGTCTGTGCTCGATCATTGATTATGTTATTTGTAGAAATAATAGAACTTTGACTATAGGAGATGTTAAAGTTAACAGGGGCTCAGAATATGGATCAGATCATTGCATGGTTACAGCATAGATAGCATGTGCTTTTACAAAATACACACAGAATAGAGATATAGTAGAAGGAGATGTAGTAAATGAACTTAGATATAATATACATCTATTATGAAACCATCAGAAATCTTTTTATGAAATGCCTAAATGAGAAATTAAATCCAGAAGAGGATTGGAACTCTGTACAATTGTATGAAAATTTAAAAGATTGTATTCATGCAGCTGCATTTACAACACTTGAAATAGAAGATAGTAAGTATCAGCAAAACTTCTGGGTAAACTCGGAGACTCTTAAATATAAAAGGTGGCTAAGCTCCAAAAAATATAGGACCAACAAGAATATTTATTGCATAAAATAAAAACTAGAATAGCGGTTAGGAAACAAAAACAGGAGTCATGGGATAAAATGTGTGGAGAAATAGAAGAGACACTAGGATATGCCAGATCAGTCCAAGCTTGAAAAACCCTCAAGATAGCTAGAACAAGAAAAGGTTCAAAATGTTTTAACTATATAACAATTAATGATTTTATGAAACATTTTAAATTACTTTTAAGTGAAACTAGAAACCATTTTATAGAAGAAGATAATAGAAAGGAAAATTACAATTTTGGCAATACAGATCCAATTACGGTGGATGAGGTTTTTGCAGTTTTAAAAAGAGTAAAAAATGGAAATGCTGCAGGCCCAGGAGAAATTGCAATGGAACTAATTAAATATGGGGTACATAGTGTTATAAGAACACTAACCAGATTATACAATCAAGTACTGAATGGAGAGCCTATTCCACTAGATTGCAAAATATCATATATTAATGCAATATATAAAAAATCTTGTGTTGCACTCACATGACTTTCTCTACTCTTATACTAACCATTCCTAGAAACTTTTATTCCTATATCTTCTTTGTGTTAGTTGAGATAAACATTTGTACAAATTATATTATTGCTTATTTCCTTTATGGTGCAAGAATACAGTAGGCTTTGAACGATAGTCAAATCTTTTAAAGCTCTGAGATCCCATTCTCTTTACACGCTTAACATATAAAAAAATGAACAACAATGTTCCATTTCACGAAAGTTTTAAGTTTTCCAAAACTCATACACATAAAATGGAATATCTCTGAAATGGTTCACCCTGCAAGAAAATTTATTTGGACATAAATTGTGTATATTGGCAAGATCTACATTTTTTGTATAGTAAGATTTGGTCTATCTGTAACGGTTTACCAGTTATGCAAAAGTCATCCAGAGTAAATATGACTACAGGGGCTATAGCCAGAAAATTTAAGATTTACATTTCATTTGTCATAAAAATATTTCAAACATATAACATTTTTACCTTCCTTTCATAATTAAAGAATATAAGAATTAACTCACCTTTTAAATTAAATTAATATAACATTTTAATCAAAATCGTTACAGCCATTTTCAAGAAAATCAAAATTTTCCATGTAAAGGGTAGTTTAGGGTGGAGCTATTTTCTTCAAAATCTTTGTGTCACATCCTTGAAAGACATTAAACTTAAATACGAACCTTGGTTTTTAACCGACTTTTCATTTTTGAGTTATGGTGTCCACAGACACACAGACACACACACACACACACACACACACACACATGGAACCTTTTCTAAAAATGCTATTTTTGGATTCAGGAGGTCTCAAAACATATATTTCCGGTGAAATCTTGACATCCAATTCTTGAATGGAATACAATACTTCCCTTACTTCCCAATAGAGAAAGTAAAAAGGGAACAAGAAAGTCCCAAATAATTATAGGGGAATCAGTGTTATGGCTTCCGTTAATAGAATTTTCAGTAGGTACTATAATAAAGATTAGACTTGAGGAACTCATTCAGAGCAAAATAACTGAAGAGCAAGCTGGATCCACAACCAGTAAGTCATGCCTTGACCATATATTCATGAACAGACAAATTATTGAAAAAAGTTAGCCAAAGAAAAAGAAGTGCATATGATCTTGAAAAGGCATGTGATTCAGTTCCCATAACTAAGCTGGAATTCCTTATATGGATTCAGGATTCCAGAATTATTAATTCAACTTATAAAGAGATTATATGATTGCAATGTCTGTGTAAAAGTTGGAAATAAATTATCCATAGTGTTCTGCATAATGAAAGCACTGAGGCAGGGTTGTGGAATGTTGCCAACATTATTCAAAGATGTCTTAAGGAAATGGAACAATGCATGCCACAAAATGGGTATGGAAATCAATGACAAAACGATCTATAATTTACTGTTAGCGGATGACCAGGTCATAACAGAACAAGATCAAGAGGATGTTGAATTTATGACATGCAAACTGATGGATGCTTTTGAACAAGGTGTATTGAAAACTCTGAAAAGATGAAAGTGGAAGGACTTGGAGAAAATTTTAAAATTATAATATAATACAATATCTTGGATCTATTATTGACAAATCTGGTACAAGTGAGAAAGATATAGCAGATAGAATCAATCTTGTGAAAAAGGCAATTAGATCATTAAATGGATTCTTTTGGAATAGAAACTTGACAAGAAAAACAAAATCTAACATAATAAAGACAATAATAGAAAATATTTTGACATGTGGGGAGGAAAGTTGGACAATAAGCAAAAAGATGAGAAAAAACTGTTGGCAACAGAAATGGATGGATTAAGGAGGAGCATGAGAATATCAAGAATTCAGCATATTAGGAATGATTATACAAGATTACAAATGGATGCAGACAAATAGTAATTGATAGATTAGAAGCAAGAACTCTAAAATGGTATGGGAATGAAAGCACTGTTGTCAACTGGTCAGCTCCTGGAAGAAGAAAGTGTGGAAGGACACGTGTTACATGCATGGATCAGGTCAATAAAGCTATTCAGAGAAGAGGTCTGGAAGAACGTCAATGGGAGGATAAAACATCTTGGAGAATTGGAACAAAAATTAAAGGCAACCACTGAAAAGTGGAAAGCCTGTAAAAGTAAGTTAATAACCATATGGCAATTAATGTACAAACAACCAAACAGGTATCAGAAACAGGATATTTTATTTAAATCTAGCAGTCTCACAATGACTTCTAGAAGTGTGTCTTCGGTTACGGAGACTTTCATGTTGCTCAGTACACCTCAAATAGTGGGGAATGTTTTACATCAGATTTGATATGGAGGAGTGGAAACTAGAGAGCATTTAGAGAAATATTTACAACTTTTGCACAGGAATGCTATGTACACTATTACCCAAGTAGTCATTTGACAGTGGATGAGCAATTGGTAACTTTTCATGGGAAATACCTATTTAGGGTTTACATGAAGTCTAAACCAGCTAGATGGAGCATGATGCTGAATCTTTGCATTCTTTCAACTTGCAGATATACACAGGGAAAGAAGGGTCTATGGAAAAAAATCAAGGTGCCAGATTTGTTATGGACCTTACATCTCCTTTAGAAACTAGATATGGTATTACAATGGATAACTATTTTATGAGTGTTCCACTTGAACAGGAGCTCTTGAAACAGGAGCTAACTTTGACTGGTACTCTTAGAAAAACAAGCCTGAAATCCCATCTGAACTTCAACAAATGCCATTGAAATCACAATATTCATCTATGTTTGCATTCAATGAAAATCTAACCTTAGTATCATACATACCTAAAAAGAACAAGAGCTTTTGAGCTCTGAACACCATGATGACAATTGTGGCACAGAAAAGGAGGAGTTGGAACCTGATATTACTCTACACCACAATAAAACCAAAGGTTCTGTTGGACAAAATGATAAATGAGTATTCATGCAATAGGATTACTAAACGATGGCCATTTGTGCTATTCTTGAACATAATTGATACAGCAGCTATAAATGCCTACATTATTTGGAAGACAAAAAATCCTGACTGGAAGGCTCTTGCACATTAGAGAAGGAGAAAATTTTTGTCAGCTCTAGGACAAAAATTTATAAAGCCTCGCATGAAGCAAAGAATGGAATACCCGCAAACATGAGAACAGTAATGAAGGAATTATTGTGTGGTGGAGATGCAAGCCCAGTGACAGCAGTCAGGTTCAATGGAACCTCTGCAAGGGACTGCCAGTGTTGGATGTTACAAATTGTGCCCTAGGAAAAAAGACTGGAAATGTAAAACAAAATGTAGCAAGCGATATTCTTTTATGTGTAGTGAATATGCAGTTATGAAAATGCAAAAGGTATGCAAAAATTGCATTGATTGAAGCTGCAATGTGTGTAATTAACAATCGGCACTACATTTGAAAAGAAAACACAATTTATATAATTTGTTACCAACTTGCTAAGATGTTTTTTCATTACAATGTTATTGTAAAGGATTTGTAGCATTAAAGATCCAAATGTAATGGGAATAATACTGTACAATAAGTTACCAAATTATATTAAACAAGCTAAATCCAATAATGGTTTTAAGAAGGAGCTCAGAAATTACTTAATAAACAAGGCCTTGTATACTATGGATGAATTGTAAATATAGTGATAAGATATTAATTGTAAATGCAAATTGTAGATATGTAATTTGAATAATTGTAATGAAAGTGTACATTTGTAATTGAACTGACAATGTCAGAAACTTGTAGTCTATTGACAATAAATGCATTATTATTATTATTATTATTATTATTATTATTATTATTATTATTATTATTATTATTATTATTATTATTATTATTATTATTATTATTATTATTATTATTATTATTATTATTATTATTATTATTATTATTATTATTATTATTATTATTATTATTATTATTATTATTATTATTATTATTATTATTATTATTATTATTATTATTATTATTATTATTATTATTATTATTATTATTATCGTTATCGTTATCGTTATCGTTATCGTTATCGTTATCGTTATCGTTATCGTTATCGTTATCGTTATCGTTATCGTTATCGTTATCGTTATCGTTATCGTTATCGTTATCGTTATCGTTATCATTATCATTGTCATTATTACTACTACTATTATTATTATTATTATTATTATTATTATTATTATTATTATTATTATTATTATTATTATTATTATTATTATTATTATTATTATTATTGTTGTTATTGTTATTGATTAGTCTTTTTTCCATTACTGTGTTACTGTATGTGATAACTTTTGTTCCTGTATATGTACCATGTCTTAACAATACATTTTGCTTTGGTGTACCTTGATACCCCCTTGGTACCTTCTTAGTATACCGTGTTATTTTTTTAGCTTGCTATGCAGAAGGTTGACACTTGTTAGAGACAGATCACTCAAAAAATTGATCTTTGGTTCTATGCATAATATGAATCTGCGTAGTTCACACAATATGTCCATATAAGGTTTATGTGTGTTTGCAACATATAAAGGCATTTAAATGGAGATTTCATATTGACACTTAAATATCACTGAGTATTTTCTTTTATCATTTACCGAAAGCTGCTTTTTTAAACTTTAGATACATTTTCTAAAAAAGGCACTTGTATAATAGATAAAAGGTGGGGCCATGGTCGACCAGTTAGACTGCTTCCCTATCACCTAGGCAGCCCGGGTTTGATACCAGGGACCCATATGTGGTATTCATGGTGGATGAAGTGGTGTCTGGGTGGGTTTTCTCTGGGTTCTCTGATTCCCCCACTATTCATTCCACCAACTGCTCCATCATCACCTTTCCATTCATTGATTTTGCCTGCATTTCATACAATCCTCTTCCTCACTATCATACCTGGTGCTGGGCTGACCAACTGCTTCCAGGTCTTAGGTTCCAGTCCTTAAGTTCCTCTGCTCCCCAACGGGCGTCTGGCAATAAGCACAGGCACATAAGTCCTACACCCTAATAGTCCTACATAAGGGGAGGGAAATCGTATAAAGAAGAAGAAGAAGTTAATAGATAAAGCTATGATTAGTTTTTGTGCATATGTGCATATGATGTGTTGCTCTAAACAGCCAGTACAAGCTTTCATGTTACCTATGCATGAAATTCCTAAACAAAATTATAAATACTTAAAAAGTTTAAAAATAAAGTGTACAGAATTATACTTTTTTTTTATAATTGCTTTTTTTTTGTTAAAATGTCGTAATTTTTCACCAGCTATGTCACATAACGTGTTTGTAAGGTGACTAGAAAATCTGAAGTGTCTCACTTTATTTATTTAGGTGAAAAATTTACCTCAAAAAGAAGAAAATGTATGGAACATTTTGTAAATATTTTTTTTATTTAAATATCAACAAGTTATCAATTATTAACTTAAGTAATGATTTTACTATGATGGTAATGCTGATGGTGATGGTGATGGTGTGGTGATGGCAGCAGCAATGACTGGTGATCATTGATGGTGGTGATGGTGGTGGTGGTGGTGGCGGCGGCAGCGGCGGTGGCAGTGGTGATGGCAGTGGCAGTGATGGTGGTGCTGGTGATGGTGATGATGATGATGATGACGATGACGATGACGATGACGATGACGATGACGATGACGATGACGATGACGATGACGATGACGACGACGACGACGACGACGACGATGATGATGATGATGATGATGATGATGATGATGATGATGTACTGAATTCTTGGCTGTTATACACGCTCTGCTACCATTTTGTAACCATATGGGTTACCTTTGTAATGTGAATGTGCTGGGTTTAGGATCTTGGAAAGAAATTAAAAATCAAAGTTAGCAAGATTAACTTGCCTTTATTTAAATGACAAGAAATAACAAATATAAATATAACAACTTGAATTTAACTTGTCTTGAAAAACTTGCAAACTCACTTGACAGATTCACATATTAGAAATGTCACAACGCTATATTTTAAATGAAATGAAAGTCTTGTGCATAAACTTCTGCCATCCAAAGCTTGTTAAAGCCTTTTTCTAACGCAAACACAAATCAAGCAAACTAAGTAAACCAGAAAGGCATTTAGAATGAATTTCAAAAAAGTTACAGAAAACGCGAGCACATATTAATGCCTCCCTACTAAGCCGCGAAGAGCCAATGTCCTCTCAGTGTGAGAGCCTAATCCAGAGGACCAGGCATATCCCACAGCGGTCCAAGCCTGGTTGAAAACTAGCCCTGCACATGCGCGACTCATTTGCTCACTGTAGTGTAGGGGCGTTGACTTCGGAGAATGCTTGGCTCCCTCTCTAATACTCTGCTTACAATATCTTGGAGTGAAGGCAGGCAGTTTGACTTATTCCAGGGAGCACTGGATGATTTACATCCCCGATGAATATTGAGCAAAATATCAGCTCAATGTTCATGGCTGCTCTTTTCACTACTGACATGTTGCTTCTATAGCCACCTCCTAAAGTATAGGTATATTGTTTATTTATCTACTTCCCCATGAAGAGGCTGCCTCAAGGACAAAGTATACAAACACAAAATTTTGTAGGATGACCATATACAAAGGTGGTATAAAACATAAGTAATAAGTCAAGGAAAACAGCAAAATTACTAAAATTAGTTCAAAGAAAGTCAAAATGAATACATGTACATATAAGTTAATTAAATTAAGTAAATTCTAGAAAGTATCATTTTAAAATAAGGCAAACAATAAAACCCATATTAAAATTTCTCTCAAACATTACAAAAGGTAAACATTCTACTTTTTTTCAGCTGGCAATAAATTGAAGTTTTTCAAGATTGTAACATAAACATACTCTCACCTCAGTAATTCTCTCTGAGGGGTAGGGAGTCCATAAACAGCATTCGTTCATCATATGGATCTACGTCCATGTAAAAAGTTATGGGTCCATGAGCAAAATCTGTTATAAGGTCATTAGTTATATTTAGGTAGGCAATGTGATCATAATTGTTCCTCACTCGTCCAACAGGTTCCCATATCACACCATTACTCACAGCTCCATTAAATGGAGTTGGGTTCCTGAAAATATAACATTTTCCAAAAATAAAGGTGACTACAGTAATCTTTAGTACATACATATACATATTTGTATCAGTTTAAAGATTTATAATTTGTGGTACACCTGTAGGCTTTATAAGATCTTATACATTACCACAGAACAGTCTTTATCACAGCCTCCCAACTTCATATCATGTGGTATATAGTACACCTTTGATGTGGAGAAAAGTAGGTAAAGGATGCAGTGAAAAAAGAAAGATAAACTAATATTTCTTAATGTCAACCACATTATTGCTGGTGTTTTTAAACACACAAGCTCTGTGTGGGCAATGTTTGAGAGGTAGAATGAGGACTAAAAAATTAATTGTCATAGCTACTATTTGAACCCCATGTCTTCCACTTTAAGTACAGCTGCTCTAACCACTGAACTATCATGGAAAAGTCATACTTGTAAGTTGGCCATGATAGCTCAGTGGTTGGTGCAGCCATGCATGAAGCAGAAGATTTGTGGTTCAAATTCCAGCTTAGGCAATGAATTTTTCTGTCCTGATTCTACTGCTCAAAGATAAAACTAAATGTACACCATATATGCACAGACAATAATGTATTTTATTTATTTGTCTGCCTGCCTGCCCGCCCGCCCGCCCTCCTGCCCGCCCGCCTGCCTGCCCGCCTGCCTGCCTGCCCGCCTGCCCGCCTGCCCGCCTGCCCGCCTGCCCGCCTGCCTGCCTGCCTGCCTGCCTGCCTGCCTGCCTGCCTGCCTGCCTGCCTGCTTGTTTCTTTGTTTATTTATTTGTTTGTTTATTTACTTATTTATTTGCTTACTCATTCACTCCTTTATTTACTGATTGATTCATTTGTTCATTTATTAATTTTTTCATTTATTTATTTGTTCATTTACTTATTGTTTATTTATTATGTATTTATTTATTAGTTTGTTTGTTCCTTTGCTTGTTTGTTTGTTCATTCATTTACTTATTTATTTACCTATTTATTTGCTTACTTACTCACTCACTCACTCACTTATTTATTTACTGATTTATTCATTTGTTCATTTATTTATTTACTCACTCACTCACTCACTCACTCACTCACTCACTCACTCACTCACTCACTCACTCACTCACTCACTCACTCACTCACTCACTCACTCACTCACTCACTCACTCACTCACTCACTCACTCACTCACTCATTTATTTATTTAGTTATTTATTTATGTATATATTAACTTGTTTAATTATTCATTTACTCATGTACTTATTTATTTGTTAGTTTGGTAATTACAATAATTTCATAGGCTTCATTAGCTACAACTAATAAAGCAGATACATTACGTGTATTGCATGCTCTTTGCATGTAACATACGTTTTCTGTGTCAAGTTCTTGTATGTTGTATAGAGTATGTTTTATTAGCCATTTATACTGTAGGGTTAATTTGTTTTGTGTTTAATTAGTTGGCAACATCTGAATAAAGACTGAAGGATGTAGCTGCTTGATGTTCATCTATCTTGGTTCACCTGTTTTTTTTTGTTTTTTTTTTGGGTTGTTTGTAAAAGTTGGTATGCATTGTGAATTAAGATTTGTGCAAAAATACATACTCACACAAATGTAATTTCAACTACAATCAATCCAGTCATGGTTATGTACCCAGCACCTTGAAAGTGAGTATTTGCGATCAAAGTTTAAGTTAATTGTGTATAACAACGAAGTACTCATTCACATGCGATTCTGATCGACAGCATTGCATACTACATAAAAGATGGAAGAAGAGAAAACGAAAATTGAAAAGGTAAATGGTTCTAACTATTCGTCATGGTCATATCAGATATAGATGGTATTAATGGAGTAGGATTTGCGGACAGTGATCGAACTAGGCAAGGACGAACCAGAAGAAAGCGCTTCTACAAAAGAAAAACAAATGTATATTTCAAGACAGGGTAAAGCACAAGCAAAAATCGCTCTCTCAATTTGTGATGCACAGCAAATGCATATACAGCATTTAACAAATTCAGAGGATGTATGGGATGAACTACAGAACATGTATGCTCCAAAAAGACTGTAAGTTCCCACCGTACAGCTTAGGCATAAATTGAGGAGCATTTTTTCAAAACTCGATAGATGAAAAATTTTACAAAATTGAGTTATATTTAGTATTAGCATAATTTTCACCTTCTGCATCATTCTGTGAAATCATATTTTTCAAAATTCGATTTGTGTCCTGTGCAGAAGGTAGGGAATATTAGCAGTTTTGTCAAAACTCAATAGATGCACTTGCTCAGTTAAAGCAAAGGTCAAAAGATACAATTTTATGACTTTATGATCCACAGTGTAGCAACCTGAATTCTATGAAACACATGTTGGCATTGACTGCCATCTCATGTTGCAATTCTTGGAGTTCTCAAGCATTTCTGCAAGCTTTGTACACTGCTGCATCGTTGGCAATAACTGTGAACTCAGGTTATGCGCTTGAATTTCACATTCATTTCTGCAAGCTCTTTATTTTTTTGTTCCATTTATATCCCATCTTTAACTGCAGAGGTCATATCGGCGGCCTTGCCTATTGGCAATGGTGTTACTCGTTTAACAGTGGGTTTTTTGGTCTCTGGGGGTTTTTATACGTTGAATTCACACACACATTCCCACTTTCATTCATACTTCCGGACTCAGGGAAGGATGAGGAATAATCTTGGCTGAAGAAAAATTCCGACCCCCCTGCCAGGAATCAAACCCGGGACCCCTTGCACAACGACAGGTGCTTCTGCAAGCTCTGTTATACCTACATGGCATTTTTATTCTTAGTTGAGACACTGCACTGTATTATGCACAATGGACAGGAGCTCAGATTGTGAAACTGTACCAGTCGTAGAATGCACAGAAGGTAGGAATTGCAAAAACAAGGAAAGGAAATCAAAATGCAAATTCAAGGAAAGCTCAGACTCCAGCAATTACATGTTCACATGGCCTCTAGTATACTACACAAAATCCTAAAAATAAGGGCATAAGTACTGTGATGAAGCTGATTTGACTTATAATGATATAAGTGGATTTCACCAATACCTTTCCATGCTCAACAAAATAGATCAAGATAAATTCCTTATGAAATGTATGAGTATTACATCTCCTAATCGCAGAGTGGTGAATAAAGAGGCTGCAATAGAAAGCAAACTGTTAGCATTAAATACAGTGTGTGACGTAATGATGGCTGAGTAATGTCAGTATGCACTGCAAGCCTCCAAGGAATCACAGGGGTATCAAAAAATAGTTCATCTCTCCTGGCTAGAAAATTTCACTTATCTGGGAATGTGCCAAAGGAAACCAGAGGAGGTGGCAGAACAGGAATATTACAGGACATTACTGCTGCTATAAAGCAATACATTAAGAAGTACAGATGTAGACAAAGCCACTATGGAAGAGAAAAATCAAGTAGAGGATATTTACCTCCAGAACTTAATATTAGAAAAATGTGCACCAACTTTTGCAATGAAAGAAGATTAAGAAATCTACCAGTCTGCTCATTGTCAAAATATAAAAACATATTTTACAACTTCTTCACTCTTTCATTCCATACACCACACACTGACACATTCTCAACCTGCAAAATGGGACTGATGAAGATTAAGACAGAGGCAGATGTGGAAAAGAGAAACAAACTAAGAACCATGTACAGACTGCACAAGCACTAATAAAGGTTAAAGCTTATCTATATTGTTTGAAATTTCTTTGTGTATATTCAATATGTTTGTTATATAAGTTATTTTTTCTAAGTTTCTTTGGAATTGCCCCCTTGCGCTTGCTATTCCATACCCTATTAAACTCACTTATTAATTCACTCCCTTCAAGCTTTTCTTCTTCCTTTTTCTTCTTGTTGTTGTTGTTCTTCTCCTCCTCCTCATCCTCCTTCCCATCACTTCCTATCTCAGCTGGAGCTTCACTCAAGGTCGTTTCTCTCACACGTGCTGTACTGCACAACACACGTGTTGCTGGTACATTTTAAAGAGTTTGCATTTCCTGATCGTTCACCTCCTCAGTTGGTGTTGTATTCTGTTGATTTTGTGTCAATTTTGTTTTCTTGGCTCATTGTCTTCCTTTTGTCCATCTCATCATTTTTCCGCTTTGATGTCCCTTCTGTCATTTTTCCATTGATCCATAGCTGCAAATTTCTAATGTATGCCACTTTTCCTTGCTTATGTGCCGATCTTCTTTGTTCTATTAATCTTCTCACTATTTCTCTTTGCTTATTAGTTAAATCCCTGTTGATGTTGAGACAGAATATTGGGCCCTGATAGAAAATCGTTCATATAAATGTTTTTTTAAGAGTGTATAAATTTCTAGTTCTTGTTTGGGTGTATCAGGGACTTATTTTTAATATTCAAGATAGCCAATGTTTTCTTGTCACTTTGTGTTCAACCAATACAAACTATTGCGCAGATGAATACAAAAGAATGGCGGTGTTGCGTCAGACAGACGCCAAGGACTATATTCATTAGCGTCTGTGTGCTCAAGATGAAAGGATGTGTTTTTTTTTGGTAGCGCGTGAACATGTAACTTTCACCCAAACTTCTATCCAGTGTAGATTCCACCTAATTATGAAAGTTGTTGATTAATTAATATGGTGCTGAGAGTGTAAATTAACGAATAAATATGTTGTGATAAAGGAACGTTGATTTGCATTCCATTCTGTAACCTCGACCCTGCAGATAAGAATCGCGTCTGCTATCACACTATTTCATCTTTCAGTAAAAACATTATTCCTGCTGCTAGGTAACAATATTTATAAAAACCGCACCAAAATGGCTTACCCAACGTGGGGCGCGAATTTAGAATGGAATGCAAAATTACGAAAATTGAAATTACAATAAACACCAACTGACGCCATCCCATCGCACAGGAAAAAGACGCCATTAGACCATCGTTTGATATTGCCATCAGAACATCGATACACGGAGAATCAATGTGGGAAAAACACCGGAGATCATCTAGCGAAGCCAACTACCTAGGAGACGTAAATAACTGGACGAGGAACCAACGGAAAAGAAAGTAGGATAAAAATTTTTTGTTTTCACATACATTTTATTTCCATTTTTTATGTTACTGAGAAGCGGCAAAGTAGTGGGACCTTTAACCCTAAGTGAATTAAATAAAGAAATTAAAATGTCGCGAAAAGAGATAGAAACAGGAGTGGGGGAAGGGGCAGATAGGCCTAGTTATCAGGTAGAATTAGAAAGTGAGGAACAGGTGGAAATAAGCAAAGATCAAAGGTTATTAATGATCATGTTTGAAAGACTAGAACAGGATATGAAGAAAATAGGTCAGAAAATGGAACAAAACAAGGTAGAATTAGGTCAGAAAATGGAACAAAATAACATAGAATTGAGACAGGACATAGAACAAAGTTTAGGTCAAAGTATAGGTCAGAAACTGGAGGAAGTGAGACAGAACTTAGAACAGAAAATGGAATTAGGAAGACAGAACTTAGAACAGAAAATGGAATTAGGAAGACAGAACTTAGAACAGAAAATAGAATTAGGAAGACAGGAGTGTAAAGAAAATATGAAAGTAATGGAAACTAATTTAAAATTAGCACATAAAAACTTAAATGAAACAAAGGAAGTCTTAGAAGCTAGGATAGAAATTGTAGGAGATAGGATGGGAAACATAGAATCAGAAATGAGAGAGAACAAGATTGTGTTAGAAGGAGAAATTGCTAGATGTAGAGATGAAATAACAGAATGTAATACAAGTGTAGACTGTAAAATTACAAATGTAAAAGCAGAAATAACTGAGGAATTAAGGAAAGAGATTGAGGTAGTAAAGAAAGACATTATTAATGAAACTGTAGAACAAATTGTAATTCCTAAAATTAAGACAATGAATGATGTGATGCATTTACAACAGGATGCTATAAATGATATGAAACAGAGTCACTTAGAAATAAAGAATGATTTAAAATCAATTTGTGAAGAAATGAAAAAAGGGAAAGAAAGTTTGGCTAATGTAAATGATGTTGTGAATGCATTACAAAGACAAGATGATTTAGATGTAAGTAATGTACAAGATGAGAGTTACTTGAATAATGTACAAAATGTTGACTCACCATACAGAGAAAGATGTTCACAACCAAACAATGACACAACACATAACACATGTTACACCAACAGCATATTACATGAAATCACACCACCTACATTTGACGAGGAGAAGGGAGACGATCCAAAACTCTTTGTTAAAGAGATGGAAGAATATTTTAAAGTGAAAAGGATACCAAACGAGCTTAGGATGATGATAGTTAAGAAAAGCTTAAAAACAAGGCATTAGAATGGCTCAGGTTAACACTAGCTGGTCATGAGTCGTATAGCTCATTCAGAAATTTATTCCTATCAAGGTATTGGGGCCCAGCTAAGCAAAACCAAACTAGGGTAGAGCTAGCGACAGGTAGATACGATCCAACCAAAGGGTTGTCGCTAGTCGATTATTTTATGAAAGTAGCCAACAAAGGAAAGCTATTAGACCCCAACTTGTCGGAGGCAGAACTAATTACCAGCATAACAAGACATTTCCCAGACACAGTGAGAACAGGGTTAATTGTTGCGAGGCCAGTAGATTTTGCAGATATGATAGAATTGCTGACAGCCTTCGAAACACAAAATGGTCGGCCTAATGAGCATAGACATAGGAACGGTCACCCAAACTCACCCATCCTAAACCGGAACATAGCTACGAACAACCAGAGTGAGGGAGAACATAGAAATACTAGGAGCACCCATGAAAGGGGGAGAGGGGCACACCATTTCCCACAACCACATAATCATGGCGAGAGGATGGAGAACACAAGACAGCGGTACCACGACACAATACCGAATGGTGAATCGAGATACAGAACATATACATATGATCGTGGAAGACCAGGAGACCATACCCATCAAGTGAATCACATACGATTCAGTAGGGAACACTTGAACAACCACAGACCGTCATACGACAGAGATTCACGCCAAAGGGGCAGAGACCAATGGTACACTGGCAATATAAGACAGCAGGAAGTAGATGAAAATGTGCCAAATAGGGCAGATGCTGCACAGAATACAGAAACGACAACCACCACCAACACTCAGGGAAATTACAACAACTAAGTTCATCCCAACCGAGTGGATGACAAACAACAAAATCTCAGCAACTTACAAGTGACATCGACACCATGATGGCTGCACAGGGAGAAAGATGGAACCACTGGTCATAACAAAACAGCTGGGTGACCACACGTATGAGCTACAGAATACAAATGGCAAGTTGGTAGGAAGATACCATAAAAATAAATTGAAGCCATACAAAGAAAGGACCAAATAGTCTTTGCCAACAAATGTGTAAGACAGGAGTAGTAGAGATGAAGGAAGATAACAATTTTTAATGGGTTACTTATAGAAAATTATGTTCAGATTAGGAATTACAACAAGAAAGAAAATCAACATAGTCATTGGCTATATCGACCACAAAGAGCATTGTCAACAAAGACAGATGAGGACACTGATTGTCATTAAATAAATGAATTATAGCGACGGAAGATAATATGTTTTTGACATAAGGATGTCAGGGAAAAAAATAAAAAGGAATCAATTATGATGACAAAGATATAATATTTCGACACAAAGATGTCGAGGGTAAATTGAGAAGAAAAATAATACAATTACAGAATAATTATAAGTATAGAAGTTTTCTCTTATAGAAATAAGAGACAAAGAAGTGACAATTAGTGAAGTGAGGAAACCCATAATCAGAAAAACAATGCCCATGAATTAAGATGAATATAGCCAATGCTAAGCTCGAAGAAATGTTGAACCAAACAACAATGAATAATAACCCAATTAAGAAAAATGGTACCATTAGTAACATCAGAGTTTAAGAACCGACTCAACAACCTGCCTATACATAAGCTTATAAGACAAAGAAGGCAAAGAACTGAATAAAATATTGCCATAAACATGATCATAATCATTAGCTCAAAATTTGTATCCTGTTTTTCTCTCCTCATAGCAATGAATACAAGTCAAAAACCACATAATAAACCATGATACACTTAAATTATATTTGTGTGAATGTCAAATGTACAATAACTGAGTATGTGTTATATAAGAACTGAATATGTGTTGTACAATAACTGAATATGTATTGTATGATAACTAATTTAGATTGTAAATATAGGTGACAACTTGAAAAACAAAACAAGGGGCATATGAGACAGAATATTGGGCCCTGATAGAAAATCGTTCATATAAATGTTTTTTTAAGAGTGTATAAATTTCTAGTTCTTGTTTGGGTGTATCAGGGACTTATTTTTAATATTCAAGATAGCCAATGTTTTCTTGTCACTTTGTGTTCAACCAATAAAAACTATTGCGCGGATGAATACAAAAGAATGGCGGTGTTGCGTCAGACAGACGCCAAGGACTATATTCATTAGCGTCTGTGTGCTCAAGATGAAAGGATGTGTTTTTTTTTGGTAGCACGTGAACATGTAACTTTCACCCAAACTTTTATCCAGTGTAGATTCTACCTAATTGTGAAAGTTGTTGATTAATTAATATGGTGCTGAGAGTGTAAATTAACGAATAAATATGTTGTGATAAAGGAACGTTGATTTATGCATTCCATTCTGTAACCTCGACCCTGCAGATAAGAATCGCGTCTGCTATCACACTATTTCATCTTTCAGTAAAAACATTATTCCTGCTGCTAGGTAACAATATTTATAAAAACCGCACCAATGTGGATGGCCGTACCTCTCAGTTTTTTGGCTTGTTTTATTACATCTGAGGCCAATTGGGTGCTAATGAATTTCACCAAGATATTTCTTCTTTCTCTTCTGTTGCCAAATCTGTAAGCTTCACAAATTTCGTAGCATCTTACTTCCATTCCTAATCTTCTTCCTAGAAGTTCTCAGATCTCTCTTCTTGCATCCCTTCCTGTTCTTTCCTCAATTCCCATAATTACTAAGTTGTACCGTCTGTTCTTATCTTCCATTTCTTCCACTCTTCTTCTAATGTTCATCATCTCGTTCTTAACTTCCTCCACATTTCTATTAAACTCTTCTTCTCTATCAACTATTTCTGTATCTGTGTTTCTTACTAATAATCTTTCCATTCATTCAATTCTCTCATCCCACTATCGGTTGTTTCCCTGGCTGCCATGTTCCTTGTTCCCTTCTTCCTCTCACTTATGAGCGCTGTCACAAGACACGTCCGTCTCCTTCCACTGCTGATTTAGAAGTCCTTGTTAGCTCAGTTAATTTGGCTACTCAGCATTTATAGTCCTTGTAATTTTGTATTACTGTCTTTGACAGAAACAGCTACACCTAACAAACGAGGTGTAAAAAGAAACCAAACTTTTGCTTTATCAGCTTTATTGCTTATTGTATAACATTTTAACCACTGTCCCCTTCAAAATAGGCCCTCTACTGGCAATACATCATTCTCATCATTGCTTCCATTTTTTAAATCCTCCTGGAACACATTTTGTGGAATGGCACACAGGTCTCTCATCGCAATGTCCTGAATATCCTCTATGGTTGTAAATGACGTCCTTTCAATGTAAGATTTGAAGCTTTTATGGTGAACGTTATTGATCAAGGCTTCACGGGTGATCAGCCATGTTAGATTTAAGAAGGTTGAGCTTTTGGCCATTGTAGAATCCATGGCCATCTTCAGGACTAAAAAGATGAAAAAGTTTCCTCAGTTTTCCAAATATATACTATGGTTTGGAGGATGTGGGTTGTCCTTTCAATGTGTTTTTCAGTCTGGGAAACAGAAAAAGTCTGCTGGAGCTAGATCTGGAGAATACACAACACGAATGTGATGTTTTGCTAGATAGCTGCAGACAAGGAGTGACGCGTGAGCTGATGCATTGTCATGATGCAACATCCAATTCTGGTTTTCTCAAAATTCAGGCCTCTTCCTGCTCACAGCATCCCTCATGCATACTAGAATTCCTGGGTAGACTTCCTTGTTTACCATCTGATCACGTGGCACAAATTCATGGTGGATAATACCTTTGTAACCAAAATATACAACCAACATCACCTTGATCTTTGACTGACTCATGCATGTTTTTTCTGGATGAGGTAATCCTTTGCCCACCATTGCAATGATTGCATCTTTGTCTCAGCATCATTGCCATATGTCCACATCTCATTGCCTGTTATGATGTTCTTAAGAAAGGTTTCATTGTCATTAGCAGTGGCAAGCACTTCCTCGCAAATTTTAACAGGGCCTGTTCCTGATCTTCAGTCAACAAACACAGTAGGAATTTTTCACAGACATGATGCATCTCAAGTTTTTCACTCAAAATTTGATGGCATGATCCTATGCTGATGCCCACCTCTTCCTGAACAGTTAAACAATGATTTCCATGAATCAAAGCACAAACTCTATCCACATGGCCATCATTTGTTGATGTGGAAGGACATCCAGACTTGGAATCACCAGAGACTGACATTCTGCCCTGTTGAAAACATTTAAACCACTCATAGCACTGTGTATGACACACACAGTCCTCCCCATATGCTTGGCTAAGCATTTGCCAAGTCTGTAGCAAAATTTCACACACACACACACACACACACACACACACACACACACACACACACACACACACACACACACACACACACACACACACACACACATACACACACACACGTTGCTCTTCAAGCTCCTTCATTGTTACTTTGTCACTAATCTGAGGAGCAGGCTGTACACGTGCTTACTTCAGCAGCTATGGTTTGCTTAGTAACTGTCTGAGTGAAACATAACAAATGGCAGTTTATTGTCTAAACCTGCCACTAGGTGTAATTTCTCTGCTATTTGGCACGGTCTATCAAAAGTTTGGTTTCTGTTTTAATACACTAGTAACATATTGCCAGCTATTATTTGCCAATGATTTTCTCAACATTCAATAGAATATTGATTGTTACCTACTGATAAACAGCAATTAAAGCAAAAGATTTTAAAATAGATACTAGTGCAAAAGATGCTGACAGCTTCCAAGTTAATATTTAAATTTTTTTGTAAGCTTTCTACGATAATGTTGATCCTTTTGTGACATCATGGAAGGTCATCACTTCGAGATATCGACTGGCCTTACCTTAGAGAGGTGTACAGCCGTCAGGTTGGTAAGCGCAACCCCTCTCGCCCCCGCTTTGCCCCACACTCAGTATAAAATCCGGCTGCCAGACCAGTCGTTAGTTCACTTCAGCATGAAGCGCACTGCCTTCAGTCTTTGAAGTTCACTTCAGCGCGAAGCGCGCTGCCTTCAGTCTTCGATGTTCACTTTAGCGCGAAGCACGCTGCCTTCAGTCTTCGATGTTCACTTCAGCGCGAAGCACGCTGCCTTCAGTCTTCGTCGAGTAGTCGAGCTCCGTTAGGCGCTGCCATCAGTTGTCTTCGTCAGCCAAAGTATAGTCAGCTTCGACCAAGCGTAATGTATGAGCCTTACACACTAGGGTTTGGTCTTCATCAAGCCGAGGCGCTCAGCATTAGTATCTTACATACTTTCCTACATGTTCGTCTGTAAGGAGCCGATAGACTTAGCAATTTTCAATTCTACTAACATTACTTGGCAAGCTCCTCTTCATCGAGCCAAGCAGTTCACCAACAGTGACGTCAGCACGCATCGAAGTCAACAGGGTCATGCTTCATGGTCTTGCTTGTCAAAGGGAGCAAGCAAGTGAGCAACTTTTCTCCGTAGAGAAGCAACGTCGGCATTCACCACCATTTCTTCAAGATGTATGCTAATTCAGGCATACACTGGGCATACGCGGAATTAAGCAGGAACGACGTGTTTATTCTTCATGGCTGATATGCAGGAATGTGCCACAGTCCATGTGCATGTTCATTTCAATATAATTGGAGAAGGACCTGTTCCAAAGCACACCAGACATTTGGGTGAGACAAACAGTTCTGTATTTCATTTAGATGTATGTGTTCAGTGTTTTAGGGCTTTTATGCTAAAGCAGGGTAGGTGATCTTTTGTATCACGGTTAATGTAGCCTAAACGGCAATAGTTATAATTCCGACTAACACAATCAACTGAGTGTGGTTAAATGGGATGACTTTTGTGTGCCAAGTTATATTGGTGAGTCAGGCCCATTCTACCAGTGTTGCTCAGGAAGTCAAATAGTCAGGAAGGAATTATTACTTAGTGCAAAGAATAGTTTACGTTTATGTCTATTTTATTTAACTGTTTATTTTTACTACATTTTCGTAATATATACTTCATCATTCACCATACTTTCAATGTTCTTATGTATATTCTTGTTACTTAACACCGTCAGTGTTAAGTTTTGTATTTATTTATGTTTTCAAAATATATTCAAGGAAAAGGCATTTGGTATTATACGTAACCACAATATACCCCACCGATCCATTCCCAACACGATTCCGCAAATAGATGTCCACTCACTCTCGCTAAGCCAAGTCAAGTGGGGTAGCAGGAAAAGCATGGGGCTAGGCTTAGCAAATGTCAAGTCAAGTAATGGTAGCAGATAGTTAAAGAAGGAGAGAGCGGCGTGCGACACTTTACTCACCAATATGTAGCAAAGTTAGTCCAGAGTGTGACCATGTTGTCAAGTGCCAGCAAATCTGGATGGTTTGGAGGCCACTTATTGAAAGCATTAGATGATATCAAATAAATCAGTTCATCTGCATGTCCCACACCTACACAAGAAAATAAAAAGAAATATAGAAGAGAGTTATTTTATCAATACAAATATAGTTTACAAGTCCCTTAATGCTTAGAGCTCTCTGCTGTGAAAACTTTTTCTCTTAAATTTGCTGGTTAAGATATTCCACTCTCTATCATCAGCCATCTGAGCAAACACATGCTAAAGTTATTAGACACTTATATCTTCCCTCATAATGGATGTTTCTAAATTGTTGAAAATTTATATTTCAAGTAAATCAATAAACACTGTAAAAAAATGACAAAAGTTCAGTCTAATTACTTTTTCTGTCACATTTTCTTCCAAAAATGAGTACACAACACTTTTCTTTTACTGATGTTAACAATCTACAATCCTTCATGATATTACAACTTACAGCCATTGTTCACATGTAACCTCAACACACAATTTTCTGTCTTTTAGTTCTCTCTTTGCCTCATAAAAAACATTGTGCCATATCGGACGAATGAATGAAATGGGTGAAATGATGCTCAAATGAGCCCAAGGTCCTTGGAGCTTTAGGTTACCCGACATTCGTCTTCTCAGGGTAGGGAAAACCTTGGAAAAAAACCTTACCCGGATAACTTACCCTAAGCGAGATTCGAACTCGCGACCTCTTGAACGTAAGGTAGACACGCTAACCATCATGCTACCGAGGCGGTGATGCTATCATTCAACACTCATTAACTGCTTTACTATCTTCCTTTCAACATGGCCATATACATGCAGCTGAAACACAACTAAAACTAAAAGCTGACTGACTTCAAACTCCCGTTGCTTTTCCTCCTTATCTAGCAAGGATGATGTAACATGGACCTTTCTTGAATTTTGCCTTTTTTGGAACTTGTGCAAATATGGTGGACACTTCTTGAATAATTTCAAAAACCCCTTTGTACTGCTGCACTCATTGTCATGTGTTCACAAACAGAAGTGCAACAGAATTTGACCCATAGATCTTCTGTTCTAAATTACTGACCTACCATGGCAACATGGCAACATAACCTTAAATTCTTCTGCAAGGTTTTGAGATTCTTAGTTTTCCATAAAGAACTTAAACTGATTATGCCAAAATTGTTAGTCAGTAAAGTAATTTGCCTATTTTCTTTCTTGAAGTTTGAATTTCAATTATAGCAAGTGAACAGTTGCATTGCACACTACACCGTTTAGGCATTCTTACATTTAATGTTGTACTTTCATAATTATATAAGTAAATCGGTATTTGTATGCTTCTTACATTGCAAGGTTTTGAGATTCACAGTTATTAAAGTAACTTGTCCGTTTGTCTGCTTAAAGTTTGAATTTCAACTATAACAAGTCAACAGTTGCAGTACATACTTAACACTAACGTTTAGGAAATCTTACATTTAATGCAGCAAAGTGTTTTGGTAATTATATGAGTAACTCAGTATTTTGGTGCTTCTTGCCTTGCAAGGTCTTGAGATTAGTAGTTGTCCATAATGAACTTTACTTTTATATCACAAGAAATTTACAATTACAAAAGCTAACTTAACTTTCGTTTGCTATATATGTACCTTGCTGGAATTTGCTGAGGTTAATTTTGATTTCATTGCTAATAAGTGTAAATTGTATTTGTATTGTTGTTTAATTTGATATATGTTTGTAGATTAGTAATGAAGGTAGCTGCATTGTATAGGCTTATTGCCTTATAAGTTTAAATTCTGATTCTAATTTGGGTATCTATAATTGTTTAGCCCTCCATTAGACATATGATCTGGTAGAACACAGTCACATGGGACCTAGTAGGCCCTTGTTATATTTTTGGGCTTATTTGCTTGTATTTACTTTTTTACTTTTTGTACTACATTTAGTAAAGTAGAGGAAGTTTTGTATTCCACCCAAAAATTTGATGTGGAGATTTCACTGGATGTATATGTCTTGAGGCCCCCTAAATCCAAAAAAAGCACTTTTAGGAAAAGGTCCATGTGTGAGTGTCTGTCTGTCAGTCTGTCTGTCTCATTCTGTGGACAGTATAGCTCAAAAATGAAAAGTCAGTTAAAAACCAAAGTTGGTATTTAAGTTTAATGACTTTCAAGGATGCGACATGAAGATTTTGAAGAAAATTGCTTCATCTTAAATTACCTTTACATGGAAAATTTTTTTAAAATTTTGAATTTCTTGAAAATGGCTCTAACGATTCTGATTAAAATGCCATATGTTTGAGATATTTTTATGACAAATTAAACGTATACCTTGAATTTTCTGGCTATAGCCTATTTAATCTGGATGACTTTTGCATAACTGGTAAACTGTAAGTGACAGATCAAATCTTACCTACTATATAAAAAATTTAGATCTTGCTAAAACACACAATTTATGTCTAAATAAATTGTTTGCAGAGTGAACCATTTCAGAGATATTCCTCGTTATTTGTGTAAGTTTTGGAGAATATATTTCTGTCAAATGAAACATTGCTATTAATTTTTTATATGTTAACCATGCAAAGAGAAAGGAATTTGAAATCTTTAAAAGATTTGTATATTGTCCGAAGCCTACTGTATTCCCATATTCCAGTTGCATGTGCAAGAAAATGAGCAATAATATAATTTCTGCAAATGTTTATCTCAACTAACATGAAGAAGATATAAGAATAAGAGTTTGTAAGAATGGTTAGTCCAAGAGTAGAGAAAATCATGTGAGTGCAACACATCAGATTTTTTAATTTTATTTTTCATTCTTTCCCATTTTAGCTGATGTAGTTTAAAGATATATGGCATTGTCTTATTACATAGATCAAAGATACATAAAACACAGTATGAGTACACTATTCACTATAATTTTTGCGACAGTACATGGAAAGCTAATAAATTGTGATATTCCGGTATACAACTTGTAATTTTAAATGTACTGTCAATAACAACAAAACAACAACAATAATGACGATGATGATGATGGTGGTGGTGGTGATGATGATGATGATGATGATGATGATGATGATGATGATGATGATGATGATGATGATGATGATGATGGCGGGTGGCGGTGGCGGTGGCGGTGGCAGTGGTGGTGGTGCTAGTGGTGATGATATCTACAAAATACATGTTAATATGACATGTTGCTTTCATCCTCTTCTTTATGATTAGTGTCTGATTGTAAAGATCTGGTTTCCAAGGAAGTTCAGATTTGGGATCATTTGATTCATTCAAGTTGTAATACACATGTAAGGCACCATCATCACTTCTTCCACAGTGTTGGGATTTTGTAGATTATGTTTTTAGTCCTGTTTGTGAGAAATTGTAACATATTACTTGCAATGGCAAACCAATATTGCATAACGAATGAGGAAAAACATGTCACCAATATGTTATAAAAGCAAAGCGTGAAGTTTGTTTGACCTCTGCGACATGTAACTGCCAATTAGTCATTCTTGCAGCTAAATAAATTAACAGATAAGGTATTTTCTCCAATAAAGTCAGGTAAGGTGTAATATTAGATGTCCTGATCAAACAATGCATAGGTGTGTTCGTTGGAAAACAAGAACAGTTAATAAATGTAGGGGTCTCTCAGACCCTTAACGACCAACAGAGAGTTAAGAATAAATCCATTTCAGTACAGTGCTACCCATGGAGAGCACATTTTTGAACTGTAAAACTTTTGGACTTTGCCTAAGTATAAACAAAGTACCTGGGTGACCGAGCTTCGCTCGAATGTTCTTTTCTTTTCCTTTTTTTAATCGTGTTTTTTGGGAGAAGATGCTTATTTAGATAAACTTTAAAAGCAAAACTTTAATTAAATATAAATTCTCATGCTAGTTGTTGGAGCTGCTTCCATGACGAGACCTTTAATATCCTGGCTTGTTTGTTAAAATTGGCTCATTAACAGAGAAATTATGGCCAAAATAAGGTTTTGACTAATTGTGACTGTTATACATAGACTAAGATAGCTAAGTCAACTTTCTTTAGAATTTCTGAAAGCTCTTGATGAGACCTTTAATATCCTGACTTGTTTGTTGAAATTGGCCCATAAACAGAGAAATTATGGCCAAAATAAAGTTTTGACCTATTGTGACTGTTATGCATAGATTAAGATAGCTAAGTCAACTTTCTTTAGGTTTTCTGAAAGCTCTTGATGAGACCTTTAATATCCTGGCTTGTTTGTTGAAATTGGCCCATAAACAGAAAAAATTACGGCCAAAATAAGCTTTAGAGTAATTGTGACTGTTATGTGTAAAATCATGTTTTTTCAGGAATGACATCTATATAGATAAACTTAATAAGCAAAACCCTGTCTGAATACAAAATTTGATCAAAATCATTAGAGCCATTTCCAAGTTGTGTGGTATATATATATATATATATATATATACAAGAATTGCTCGTTTAAATATATAAGATAATTTGAAATATTGCTTCAGCACAGTTCACTTGCAGAATGTCTGTATCCTGTGAGGCAAGTTTCCACTAGTTTTATTGAGTTAATAGCCTTCGCTCATTTCGCTGCATATTTTGGGCATTGGTGGGAATAAACTTGTTGGCTACTTTTCTGGTACTATTCCAGATTGTGCCAAACCTTAAATCTTTTGTGGCCTCGTTCCACCATCCTACCCAACAGCACAACTTTACTAAACCAAATTATCTAAACAAAATAAATGAAACTGTAATGAAGTAGTGGCATATGTATGGGCTTGATGTATATTTTTTTTTTCAGTAAACTAAAGATAAATTCTAGCTTTTACATTCCAAATTAGCTATGAATTTAATATGTGTGCATGAATAAATATTGTGACTTGGTTCAATTTTCACTATCACTTTACTTTGGTTTTCTTTTTATTGAGCTGTGTAATCTATTATGCATGAAGTAGTCTCTTCTTCCTTCCACTTCACTCACTTGAGTGTCAAAAACAGCAGTAACAATCACCGTATATCATAAGAACAATTTTATTAAGTAACTGTCACAAACACACTTGCTGTAGCAGAATGTGAAAATTTCTGTGATGCTGGTGGAAATGAAGATGAGCTCTAGAACCTCCCCTCCATGAGAGGAGCAGAGATGAAGTATCTATAAATATCTCCTTGCATTTATGGGCCTTACTGGAACTTTCAATGGCCAAGAGTGTCCCCGCTCTCCCTTATCTTAGTAGTCATACACCTTATCATATAAGGATACAGCTGTATGTTTGGCGAAGCCCAGCCCATATATGTTGTTTACACATAGCACTCTCCTTAGTGCTGTGGATAGTTCTTGGCTTTCCTCAGGGTTGATGTAGAATGGGGTATACTGTATTGTTGATAGAGGAGACTATCTTACATCTCAGGAATGTTGCAAGTTTGGCATTTCTCTTTAGTTCTTATGAGGTTATAGAGCCTGAAGAGATTCCTTCTGGAATCTGGCACAGTTTACCAGGCTATCAATTCAGTCACTTGCCACCTTCAGATGCTCTCTGAGAAGGTAGGGAATATTTTCCAGTCAGCATCAGAGGCATTGATCAGCTGAATACCAGATCACTTGGTAGAAGTAGTTTCCTTCTGAATCAGTGCTATGCCAGTGGGCTCATACATTGATACTTAGTAGGACAGGCGGAATAATGGCATATAGACATCCTTAACCCTTTCACTGCTAAGACCGAGTTAACTCGGTGGTAAAATGTTGCTGCTATCTTGCCAAAGACGAGTATACTCGGTTGGGCATCACGCCATATTCTAATGGCCGTAACTTTCGAGTCACTTACATTAAAGCGGGCCCACGTGCACTGACTTCTTCTGCCATCTCTTGGCTATACGCTGACACTAGTTGCTGTGCAGTCTCTGGTGTTGTATGACATCTGCAGGGTTTTATAGTAAACTGTGCACAAGTCACATGTTAGCTGCGGGAAATTACCGCACGCCACTGCCAGTTGGGCTAAGATGGCGTCATTCTGTGCCGGGCACATGTTCACCGACAAGGACCTTTTAGATATTTTTACAACTTTAGAATCAGATGAAGAGTCTGATTTCCCATCTAAGAATCCGGAAGCGAAGGTGAATGTGAAACCGAACAAGAACTAGTTCGTGATATTACAGGTCCATCACATTCTTGTAAAAGACCACGAGTGCAAACTCCTTTGTTTCGGTGGAAAGAATCCATCCATTTGATGACAGTGTTGCAGGAATCACAGCTGGGACTTGGAGTAGTGCTTCGGAGGCATCAGACTATTTCTGTCATTTTTTTAGTGTAGATGTAATGCAGAAAATAGTGGAGGAGACAAACAGTTTCTACTCGTTTATGACAAATGTGGTTCCACCCTCCCCATCCTCTCATCTTCAAAAGTGGCATGGCACTAATGTGGATGAAATGTATGTGTTCTTAGCACCGACAATGCTCATGCCAAGAGTAAAAAAACTTTCTAGGGAAGAGTATTGGTCTACTGATCCTCTGATTGAAACTCCTCAGTTCCGCAATTACATGTCACGGGACAGGTATTTGTTGTTACTTCGCACCCTTCATTTCTGCGACAACAATACACAATCGGCGGGTGACCGATTATATAAACTAAAAATGATTATAGATCACCTTCGGCATAAGTTCAGTGCTACAAAAGGAGGGAATCCAGGTATATGTGCTTCCAGTGTAATGTGGCATTGTGCGTTGTTCCCTGTTTTGAGAGGTACCACACCCTCCTTCACTATTAGAGTTAAGGGGTGAAAACAAAAACAATACTCTTGTGTATTTTGTAATAGTTTTCTACAAGATACTGTGATAGTTCATTTCAAATTTCTTTGTAAGAAAGACTATAAGAGAAGTCTACCTTATTCATATCAGTGCATTATACATTCTAATCAGTGGCGTGAAGCAAATAATTATAAAACAAAGGATAAAATATTCCTCACATATTCTGCTGAATGGAGTGGATATACACCAGAAAAGGTAAGGTTATTGCATGAAATGTTATTACCTTGTTCTTAAATATAGAACTTATTTAGAAATATGACATTGAAATTGTTGGCAAAAAAATTCAGCACAGGAACTATGTGTATATCACCAATGTGATAGCAGTGAAAGGGTTAAAGCACTCCAATGTTCAAACCGACTGTGGGTGAAAGGCATAGGTATGTGTCTGGTACACCCCATGACAGTGGAGTAGCTCTCGCATAAGGCTTGATTTACTGTTACTTCTCTGGTCACAGTGAAAATTCTTGATTTATTCCAAAGCGGTGTCTCTTTGTATATATGGGTGAAGTAACTGTTCTCTCAATCTAAAATAAGAACAAATTAGAAACTAAAAGCTTCACTTATCTTAGCAGTATTGCAAGATTTACTACAGCTGATATGTTTCAAGTTGTAATTCAACTTATTTTGAAAGCTATACCAATGTTCTATAAACTGTCCAATTTGATACACAAACAGTACATGCCACACTTAGGGTAGCTGCATCTGGATTCTCTTCTGCCAGCTTCAAAATTACTTCCTCTGTCTGCAGTATCATGTTCAAGCACTATGGTCCTCAGTGTTCAGTTGCGGAATAACACTTCCCAATTTTCATACTAGCTGAGCTACTGCAGTAAATGATCTTGGATTTGGAATTCTCCTGTTAGGAAACTTATCCCTTTATATGTGTTGCTGTCAGCTTTGCCATAAGCAGTAGTGATGCATCATAATTATGAAAGTGTAAACTGAGTAAGACTATAGTAAACAAAAGTGTAAGCATAAGGTTGAATGCATCTTTTATGGACCGTGTTAATGATTTTGCACTACAGATTATGATGATGATGATAATGATGATGATGATGACGATGACGATGACGATGACGATGACGGTCACGGTGACGGTGGCGGTGGCGGTGACGATGATGGTGATGATGATGAAAACAACTTTTATAAGCATATGATATCACCTGTAACTTGCATGTTACTATCACATGAGTTGTTTTCATTCTCTTCTTTGTGATCAGTTTGTAAATCTAAAGATCTGGTTTTCAGTTTATCTTCAGAATTGGAATCATCTATTCTTCCAGGGTAAGGCATCATCATTGTAAAGTGGATGATGCATTTCTTCAAAATCCTTGGGATTTTGTAGATCACAGTCTTGTTTATGAGAAGTATACTCAGGGCCAAACAAGAAGATGATTGACAGTTGCTTACCATGTGGCAGAAAAGTCTAAATAAATAGAAGGGGATGGATGTGTCATTGTTGTTGTTAGCTAATGCTGGATTTCTGACAATGAAGTCATTAATCCTCTTGCTCTCCAGTATTTTTCAACATAAATACTGAAGAGACTTAGCAGTAATAGTAACCGCTTTTTAGAGAACACCATATTTTTATGTTTTGGCGGTCACATCACTCTCTCACAACCCCCAGAATGTCTGGAGGACCACACCTGTCGTTGGTTTACGGGTCTCACCGAGCTGACCGGGAGGATTATCAAAGTAAATTCACTGACCATATCCTCTGATTACCAATCAGAGGACGTATTACATGCCATGACAGGTCAGCATGTTAGGGTTTAAGATTTTATAGAGAAATGGAGAGGTTGGAAAAATTAAGACCCCCTAGCCCTCAGGAACCCTAAAAGCATCAGGGTCGGAAGAGAACAAGAAATAACCAAGGTAAGGTCAGATAGAAAAGTTACAGTGAGGAGCAAAACAGCAGTAAGTGGAAGTAATGCTCTGCTCAGCTTGGGTACCTTGTGGTCGCCATTCACATATCCCATAGATGGAGACCCCTGAGTAATCAATGTGGTGTACACCACTGTTTGTTTATGTTTGAATGTGTGTTGATTAAAGGAGGGAGAGCTATGTTTTGCTTTACCACTGAAGGTAGTATTATGTAATATCATGGGCCGGTACAGCTTTGCCTACACCTGCTATAAGGTGACAAAATTATATACTTCACGCGACCAATTCAGCCAAATGTTGTTTAATATCATTGTATAATTATTACTTATTTATGCCAACAAACTTAGTGTTGGTGTTTTCAACGTTGGTGGTTTCACCGTGTGTGGGCAATGTTTGAGAGGTAGAACTGGAACTGAAAAATTCCACCTCTCAATCATTGTATAAATTTATTGTAATAATTATATTGTGAATGCTGTATTGTGATAACAAAGTTATGTATTTAATGATACCAATTGCAATGCTGTGAAACAGTCTAATGCTCAATTAACGCTTAAAAAAAGGCAAAAGGATGGAATACTTTTTATGTTTGGTTATAAGGCATACTTTAACTCAGCACTTACTGATTGGTTATATGTAGATGCCTATTTTTTAAGGTGTTATGCTTATGTGCTGTGTCATTCATTGTAAATGAATAGTTATAAAATAAAATATTGTTATGGTAATATCCTGAATAGTTTCAGACATTGGCTTTAAGAATATGTTTAAGTAGAGAAATAATTTGTGAATGTATGTTATCGTAATTCAAATAAAGTTAATTTTGGTGGAATCCAGACTTTGACTGAAAAAGCATTAGCCCTCACCATCTTGATCTTATCTGTTACCAGCTAAATGTGACCCTGAAACAAAGATCTCAGCTCCTTTTATAAAAAACCACCACAAAGTGTCATTGTAGTTGTTATGAAAAGAAGAACCAATTAGAGCTAGGAGGTTTCCATAGCAATGGTACATGTGAAACCAATGTTGTTGGTATTTGACATATGATTAGCAAGTGGCTGATGAGCAATTCAGTAATAACATAAACTGTATGTCTTATCTTCTGTTTTCACTGTAATATATGCGATGCCTTCCTGTAGCGCCATCTTACAATCAGTTAGAGATTGCCTGTGTGTTGACAAGTTTGTTTACATCATTCTATTTATGTGATTATGTATTTATTTGTATTTATGCTTGTCTGAGTCAGTGTATCTGTGTGTACATTGTGAGCATTTGCAATTGTTTTACTCCTTTAATGAATTTTAGCCATGTCCAAAAATATTTGCAAAGATAGCGCAACCAACTTAGCATATTTGGGAAGGGAATAAAATTGTGTTTGGTTAGATACATTGTATTCCAATTAAAGAATTATGCAATTGATGGCATTGCTGCAGAATATGGTTGTAAAATATTTTAACTTCTCCCTTTGCTAGTTTAATCTGATTTAATTAATTTGGACCAAATTAAACAGTTACATTGGGCAAAACAACAAAGATTTCACTATGTCATCTTTAATAAAGCTACAGAAAAGGCTCTAACAACAGTGAAAGCTGAAAACTGTGAAAAAGTGGTTACTCATTCAAAGAGGATAATAAGTGCAGCATCGCAAAATGAGTTTTAGAAGAAAGGATAGAACAGCTTGCCATTTCCCTGGGTAAGTCCAGCAACAACAGCAATGATGCAAGTGATTCAGATATCAGCGACATTTTCCCATTAGAATAAGCATCAATATTTCAAGGTGTGCATATCTCTTTCATTAACATAAATCTTTATGTTAATATATACTTGCATTATTATTCATTTATGCCAACAAACTTACTCTTGGTGCTTTTAAACACATAATTTGTGTGTGAGCAAAATACAAACTGGTAGGAGAATTCAATGTCATTCTGGCAGGTTGTCACAGTAGCTTAATGGTTAGAGCACCTGCCTGGTAAGTGAATGGTCTGTGGTTCAAATCCCAGCTGTGGTACTGAATTTTTCAGTTCCAGTTCTACCTCTCAAACATTGCCCACACATGGCTTGTGTGTTTAAAAACACCAACAGTAAGTTTGTTGGCATAAATAAATAATAATTACCATCTGAAGGTTATTTAATACCGGAACATAAAGTAAGTCACCATTTGGGGTAATTGTCTCTGATGTGAGACTGCCTTTGTGGTTTACCGGGGAGAAATGCGAATTGGTTGGAGAATTCAATGTCATTCTGGCAGGTTGTCACCGTAGCTTAATTGTTAGAGCACCCACCTGGTAAGCGGAGGGTCTGTGGTTCAAATCCCAGCTGTGGCACTGGGTTTTTCAGCTCCAGTTCTAACTCTTATATACATTAATTGCATGTTCTATCCTTTGCATGCAGATTCACTATATTACTACTGTCTTCAAATACGAATATAAATAATACCCACTCTACATTCCAAGCATAATACAACTGTCTTCAGGCACATAATCCTAACACGCTCTTCACATGGTCGCAATAAGTGGCAACGTTGGCGCTATCTCACCAGGAATTGTTAACCCTTTTCTTGATTGGTACCAATTATAGTAACATACTACTTACAATGGCAAAACAATATTGCAACCTAACAAGGAAAAATGAATACCAGCAATATGTAACAAGAGTAGGCACACAGGATCTGGTTGACCTATGCTACACATAACTGCCGGTCAGTCATTCTTGCAGCTAAACAAATATACAGTTAAGGTTGTTGCTGCAGCAAACAATTTAGTAAAGTGTAATGTAAGATGATATCCTAGTCAGACAACTACATAGGTGTGTTTCAAGGAAAATTGAAGCTATTAACAGTCAAACAACAGAATCTAAATTGAGAACAAATTAGAAACTAAAGCCTTCACTTAGCTTAGTAATATTGCAAGTTATCAAATTCTGACTAGTTTCAAGTTAATATTGGTAAAACTAAATGTCATTTAGAAATCAGAATGAAGGAGCTTTTAGAAATATTAAATATAAACAAATTGATAAATCAGCTATGGCGGATCATTTTTGGCCATTTAATCATAAAATAAATCCAGAGGTTAAATTATTAAAACAGTTAAATGGCTCTATAAATTTAATGGTTTGGGAAAAGATATTCATTTTAAAAAACAGGAACCATATTATAAATGTTGAAATATCACCAATAGATTGTATTTATACGTTTCGTTTTCAGAGGTTGGCAACAAATAGATCTTTTAAGTTTAGCGTCAATAACTATGGTAACTTGTTTGGACAGCTTTGAAAATAAATTGGATACAACTTGAAACTAGTTAGCAATTGAAGAACTTGCAATATTACTAAGATAAATGAAGCTTTTAGTTACTAATTTGTTCTAATTTTAGTTTTAGTAGGTATGTTTGCAAACTGTAACACTTAAATAAACCTAAGGGTCTCTCAGGCTTCTAGTGAACAATGGAGGGTTAATTTCTCCCTCCCTCTTGCTCTATCTCAGTTTCCCTCTCTCCTTCTGATATAATTGCACATGCATCTCATCAAACCTTTGAAAGAAAATGTTTCTTTGTTAAAGTTTTTTATAAAATATAAAAATAAGCAAGATAATTAGTTTTTCTTAATTCATTCTCCATCAATCTCCATCCCTTGGGGAATACAACTAAAACGACATAGAGCTCTTGTCTAAGAAGGACCTAATATACATATATTTTGCACTGAGCTTCACAGCAATTAAGTCAGCTATATTTAATGAAAGGGTAACATGCGTACTGGTGTGAATACAAAAAAATAATTTAAAGCATCCTATTTTTCAATCTTGTCTATTATCCACATTAACATCATCCATTTAATTAATCTACAATTACAGTGGCAAACATTTTCATTAAAACCTGAGACAGTTTGCTTTCTAAGCCCTCATAACCAAATGTGAAATTTGGAAGCTTTGGAAACCAATAGTCTTATGTTTAGAAAACAAATAGTAGTGGCTCATTAGATTGACATGAATAATATTGTTTGAAATAATTAATATAGCTATTTAGTTAAATAGCAAAATTGTGATAAAGTGTCAAAAGAATAAAGCCCTTTATGAGCTACACATATGAGAGTGTCATTTTTAATTGGACACCCCTACAACCATTGGTCTGAAACCAGGATCCACAGAAGGAAAAGTTTCATAGCTATACAGATGCAGCAAGACAGAGGCATTTACATATTAATTTAAAACTGCTACAAAACTTATTACACATGTAGATTGTAAATACCTAATATTGTTCCTATTACTTTCTTTCAATAAAAAGTATTCTTTTACTGGATGTCCACTTACCAAAATATTTTGGTATAGTTGTGATCAAATCTGCATGAGAATAAATTCCTCGATAGCCAAAGTTGTAGAAAAATATAGGCCGATGTCCAGCTTTGCTATGCTCTACTACTGCTCTATGTATAGAATGAAGTGCAAATCTGTCAGTAAAGAGCTGAAACATATCACATATATTCACTAGCGTAGTATTAATAGCAAGGAATATTGTCACAAATGGATTAATTTTTAACATCATGACAAGTGGCATCCTTGCCATTTAAAGTTAGATCCAGAGATAAAGGCTTCTTTACAATAATAAAATTATTATGTTGGCAATAATTAGTAATCAACAAAGATGGGAACTAGCTTTAAATTTATATTGGTAAATCTTAGTCATGGAAAGAAAACTGAGTGCATACTTTTACATATCAACAATATGTAAATCATAAAATATGTAATTTCCTGATTTTTGAAAAAGAAACTTTTCCTTTCTTATCCAGGCATAACTAAAAGCTAACCTACAATGCATCTATAATAAATGCAATGCAAAGCTATAAAAAGACTGTTCATTTGATTCAAAGAATCATACAAGACTAGAGTATATGCTGGGCTCAAAGGTCAAAATGCTTATCGAATTGGGGGAAAAAGCTGTGTAGTGAATTTTAGCGTGTCAGATTCAGTAACAAAGAAATGTGCCTTGTGGTACTTCCAAAATGGTTCATAGAAAACATTTGGTGACAGGACAATACTACAAGGCAGCAAGGATGTTTATCAGTGCAGCATAACACCATGTTATAAATATATTGCTTGAAAATATTATACCGGCTTTAGTGGGCAACAAAATCCATTTGTTCACATTTTTATGTTCTATTTCAAACAAAAATAACTTTTCAAGGTTAAAATATTTGAAATTATTCAATATATCATTTACAAAGGAATCAACCAGATGAAGTATTTCAATCAAAAATTTGTATAAGCTAGCCAATTGAGTTGTAACACAATCGACAATGAGGATAGTGTACTCTGAAACATATCCTCTTGTGGTGCGCTGTTGGTCTGGGTGGCTCAGTTGGTTAGACGCTGGCCTACTGTTCCCAAGGTCGTGGGTTCAAACCCGGCCCAGGCCGATGGTTTTTAAGTGTGCTTAAAAACGACAGCTCCATGTCAGTAGATTTACTGGCATGTAAGAGAACTCCTTGATACCGAAATTTAGATTTCCAATCGAATGGGCTTGATAAAGACACGTTTTAATTTAATTGCCGGATGTGAGATTTGCGATAAGTGTTGAGTAATAACATACATAGATAATAGAGCAGGAAGTGTTGTAAGGTGAGCAAGATATGAGTAAATAACAGTCGTTAAATTTGTAGGATAAACACATTATTGGTTTGAAATTAGCGAGTCATGACGTCATACTACATAGTTTAAATACACGTTCGAAAGTCAGGTCTACCAACCTTAAAAGTCGCGCGATATATTTAATAAAATATAAAGTAAACATCGTTTAATCCTAAAAGGGTAATTATATATTCGAAATTCATAAAAGAACATGTTATAATAGAAAGGGACATTTCTAAATTGCGGGAAAAGGAAATAGCATTTTGGATACGAGGCTTTCTTGGATGACGTCATGACATTTAAAATTGAAGAGAACGGTTTTCCTAGCTTGGGTAAGCCAGAAAGCGTCACTACTCAGCCCAGACCAGTACTGCGAGTTGTGCTGTGCGGACGTGAGTGTGATTCCTCTACATATAGAATCGGCATAGCTCCCGAAAGTATCTAAGATGCAATAAACAATATACAAAGGTTTTCTTGGGTAGTCTATTCTATAACACCTGCGCGTACCCGAGAGAAATAAAGAGATCTCAATCTGAGCTAGCGGGAAAGAACCAAATCAAAGGGCAACACCACGTCACCAACGACATTTCCGCCACATCCTGCGGGACAAAATTCCGGCACACCGGCGACGCTGATGTGATCCTGGCAATTGACAGCGTCGTTAAACAACAAAATAATTAATTGTGGTGCGCTCTGGGTAAGCTAGATATTTTTTGAAATGGTATACATATTCCCATATGTTAGTGTTTTAAATAATAAAATAATGTGAACGTTTGAATTAGGATTTGATTTCATTGTAACTATAATAAGTAGCAGCACTGGTTCAGTAGTAGTAATGGTGGTGATGATGGTAGCGGTGGTATTAGCAGCAGAAGTGATGGTGATGGCTAATGTTAGTAATGGTGGGGAAAAGAAAGATTGGGATTTTTTCTCTGAAGAAATCAATCCTCAATGGTGATTTAAGAAATATTCTTTCCCCATTTGATACAAGCCCATCCGCATTGGGATATAGAAGCATAATACATTTACATAATCTGTGAAGAGCATGAATTACACAAGTGACATGAATCAATTTAGGAAACCTCGTGAAAAGGGCTTTTATCATATATAGTGCAGCATCTGTGGAAAAGAGTAATGCATTGCCATATTTTATACCATTTGGCCATATCGTGTGCATAGGTTCATTGAATAACCTCACAATTTTTATATTATTTGTTTTAGATAGTTCTTTATATGCCACTAAATATGACTGCTCACTATTTTGTCATTTTAGATTACACCAACATTTCCTATTTTTCTGAAACTTCAATCTTGAGTTTCATAAAGCTGACCCAAAGTTTTTCATTTTCACATGCTGCCCTAACTTTTGCAAAGTTTCATCATAGTACTTAGGAAGATAGTTCTTTTTAAATGTTGATTATTCAGGAGGCTCAATGTTAATACATTTAGTTAAAAAGTTCCTGAATTGAATATTATTTACTTTTTTGAGTGGGATGTTGGCTGCAACAAATGCTCTGTGTAAATCTAAATAATACTGGGAACACTGTGATTGTCCTGCACTTGAAGAAGCTAGTGTACCTATCAATAACTGCTGTGAATTCACATGAGTCACAGCAGCAATATGTTTATTTCCAGATAAATGTTGAGTGACTTGTGAATGTTGATCTGCACTTACTGTTTTTCCACATGGTTGGCAAAACAAAATATTATTGTTCATGCTAAATATGTTTTTAAATTCATCTATGTAAGCTGAAGACACGATTTAGAACTTCATTTAACTTTTGAAATGTTTTAAGATGGATAAGTTACACAAAACACTTATTCATAAGAAATGAGGAAGGAGTGCAATGCCAGTCTGTATGCATCATTCACATTGTTTATTGCAAGCACTAGGTCTAGCAGTATAATCATATATTAAATATAATATACAGATAGCAGATGAGGAATAATCACGGTGTCAGCAGGTTTGTTTCTGATGCCCTAATCTATTCTATTTACCTTAGGCACTGTGAACATTCTCTGATACTTGTGATGTAATATAAGTCATTTGTAAATATATCACACATATTTATGATAGCACACATTTTAAATTGTGCAGGATAAATAATCAAAAATATCTGATGTGTTGCACTCACATGACTTTCTCTACTCTTGAACTAACCACTCTTACAAACTCTTATTCCTGTATCTTCTTCATGCTAGTTGGGATAAACATTTGTACAAATTACCTTATTGTTTATCTCCTTATAGGTACAAGGGGAATATGGGAATACAGCAGGCTTTGAGCAATAGTCAAATTTTTTAAAGCTTTGAGACCCCATTCTCTTTGCATGCTTAATACATTAACAAAAAAAGGAAAAATGATGTTCCATTTCACGAAAGTTTTAAGTTTTCCAAAACTGACACAAATAACAAGGAATATCTCCAAAATGGTTCACTCTACAAAAAAATTTATTTCAACATAAATTGTGTCTTTTAGCAAGATCCACATTTTTTGTATAGTTTTGTCTATCTCTTACGGTTTACAAGTTATTCAAAAGTCATCCAGAGTAAACAAGACTACATAGGCAATAGCCAGAAAATTAAAAATATACATTTCATTTGTCATAAAAATATTTTAAACATATGGCATTTTAATCAAAATTGTGATTTTCAAGAAAATCAAAATTTTCGAAAAATGTTCCACGTAAAGGGTAGTTTGGGGTGGGGCTATTTTCTTTAACATTTTTGTGTCGCATCCCCAAAAGACATTAAACTTAAATACCAATATTGGTGTTTTAACCAACTTTTCATTTTTGAGTTATGCTGTCCACAGACTGACAGACACACAAACCGACACGCAGACACAGACCTTTTTCTAAAAATGCTTTTTAAGATTCAGGGGTATATATTTTATATATATTTTATGTCTCTTCAATGTGAAAAATATTGGAGAGCAAGA
The DNA here is from genome assembly GCA_030765045.1 of Tenodera sinensis. Lineage (NCBI taxonomy): Eukaryota > Metazoa > Arthropoda > Insecta > Mantodea > Mantidae > Tenodera > Tenodera sinensis. The sequence goes on along the minus strand of CM060965.1, from coordinate 113,199,015 downwards.
GGATTAATGACTTCATTGCCAGAAATCCAGCATTAGCTAACAACATATTTCCAGTGAAATATCAACATCAAATTTTTGGGTGGAATACAATACTTCCTCTACTTACCAGTAGAGAAAGTGAAAATTAAAGATTAATTCAAATTTATGTATTTAGGTGAGAGTATCGGAAAATATGTATTTTCATGTTTCTTCTTCAAATATTTATGTGAAATAAGATTTGATATTTATGCTCATGATCCTTTATTCTGAGAAGTCAGTGTATATTGCAGTCATTTATTTTTATTCAAGAGAACATTTTGAGCCATTGAGCCTTTTGATGGTGTTTTATAATAACCAATTAAACTAGCAGTTAGATGCCAGGAATATGCTCTAGTCTACTGAATACAGCCTCTTCTTTCTTTAGCAACTCTCTTTCAGCTTCTAATGATAATTTCTTATCTTTAATACATTCTAATGAAGTGTGAGAAGATTTATCACACCAAATGCATATGTGCATATCAGTGCTCTTCCCATCACTGGAAATTATACAAGCAGCAGCAGGTACTGTTTCTACCTTTGACGTTCTGCTGTCTTTCAAATTAAATCCAGAGTTGGCAAGTTCTAGTCGTTCCTCACTCTCCCCTTCTAATCTCAAAAATTGCAATAGCAATAGCATTGTCCCCTTTAGCTTTAGTATTCTGTTTTCTTTCCCAAGCTAACATTGTATCTTCTGGTAGAGCTGACTCTTCTCAAGGGTATAACATGCACCCTACTTTTTTTTGAGTCACTCATGTCTCTAAAGCATGAATTTGAGTTTCTAATTTATCATATAGTCTACTGAGAGACATGTGTTTGCCCTTATTAGTTTGTGTGAGAGCAAGAGCCAAAAGTTTGCGCACATAAATCTCTATTAAGAGTTCATCACTCGCAAAACAAGATTTTAGCTGTTCTGGAGCTTTATGATAATTAGTACCTGAGGGAGATAGCTCTTCACTAATTCTTGTGCCTTCAAATTTGGCGTAGTTGCTTGTATTAAGTATTGAAATTTATCTTTCTCAGCTAAAGTATTATCAAAGTCAATTATTTTTACCCCAAAAACCTTTTATACCTCCATCAAGCTTCTTTATTTCCAGTTTAGGAAGACGGATATTTCTAAGGCCATTCTGTGGAATTGTGCTGTTTGCTTTTGTCTTGGTTGGCCTCTTTAATTGGAATTAAGTTTTCATGCAGCGGCGCCATGGCAAAGTGGTTAGAGCATTTGCCTACCACCTAGGTGGCCCAGGTTATATCCCAGGGACCCACTTGTGGTATTTGTGGTGGAAGAGGCAAGAGGCATCAGGGTGAGTTTGTGCCAAGTTCTCTGGTTTCCCCCACCACTCATTCCCCCAGTTGCTCCATTATCACCTTTCAAATCATCAATTTTGACTGCATTTCATACCATCCTCTTCCTCACTATTATACCTGGTGCTTGGCTAATCACACGCTTCCAGGTGTTCACTTTGTCCAGTCCATAGGTTCCTGTACTCCCTGAGAGGCGTTTGACCCTAGGCACTGGTTTGTAAGTCCTAGAGGGTGTTAATCCTACATAAGGGGAGGGTAATCAGGTAAAGAAGAAGTTTTTATACCTGGTTTTGATGGCTATGTACCCATCTTTATGCTCTCTAGCTCTCAGCATCTTTGTATTCCTTCTGATATGCATCATCATCATCATCATCATAATCATCAACAACAACAACAACATCATCAGCAGCAGCAGCCGCAGCAGCAGCAGTACTATAAGCAGATGAATTTTCGTGTAGCCACATTTCCTGTGTTTCTTCATCTAATTTAAAAAGACAATTTTGCCTTATCTTCCAAAACCCTAAATGTTGATTCCATTTCCACTTTCCATAACACTAGCCTGCAATTTCTCTTTCAATGTATTGCTTGCCTTGGTGAATAAATGTCTCAATTGTGTTTGTTCTCTCCTCAACCGTTCTTGTCCTGTCACAGTTGCCATTTCATGTGTGTGTAATTTGCATATGAAAAGGTTGAGATCTTTATGCTGGAAAATTATTTATTCTATTGATTGCAGAGAAAAAACTTTTACTTGATTACCAATTTTATCTTTTCTCAATTCTTCAAATGTCATTAGTCATTTTTTCTGATGCCAACTCTCTTCCTTTTCTTGTGCAGTGGTGTTTCATCCACTGAGTTGGTAGTTCCATTTCTGTATTTAAAGCCATTGCATGATATTTAGAGAATGTGGGTCAAAAACATCAGGAAACTGAAAAAGAAGAAGAAATCATTTGCAGACCTACCAGTACAGGTTCAATCAACACAGAACTTACAAAAATCAATCAAGAAGTGGTTGGCATGTAGTTCTATCCAAGATGGAAAAATAACAGCTACTTAGAGAAGTCAAGAAAAGTCCAAACCTAAGTATCCTTTAACTTGCTTATGCACTTCAACACTGAAAGTCTGTTTCAGCACAGACTCTAGGAAATGTGCTTTATGAAGCTGGGTATGGGAGCTAAACAGCCAGTAGCAAACCACACATCATTAAAATCAACAGAAGGAAGCGAGTTACATATGCAAGGAAATGCAAATAAGATGGGCTTGATTTCTGTAAGAAGGTGGTATTGCTGATGAGACTATATTTAAGCTGTTTAAGTGAAACTGGAGAGTAAAAGTATGGAGAAAAAGAATTATGAACTTCAAGAGAGAAATATCAGAGCTTCAGTTAAACATGGAAGAGGTTCAGTGCTTGTGTGGTTGTTGTTGTTGTTGTTGTTGTTGTTGTTGTTGTTTTTGTTTTCAAATGTCTGGAGCTTGGTTTACACCATTAGTCCTCTTGCTTCCCAATAGAGTTCAGGAGAACATTTTCTCCACACAAGGAACACCCATTGTTCTGTGGATGGTTCCCATTCTAAGGAAGTGGTAATCTAGACAATCATGGCCTGTTTTTAATCTGACTGTTCTTCTTGAGAAGAGTTTTAATTTTTCTGCAAATTTAGCAATAACTTTGTATTACTTTTTTGTTTACTTTTTGTTTTTTCTTATTCTGTTCTCATCTTTTGTACTGTATTCACTGTTTTAGCTCCTGACGCCTTCCTTTGTTGCCCTTTGCTAGATTTTGGAGCCTTTCTTTACCAAGAGGTCTGCTTTTTCATTACCCAGTAATGTCACTTGTGAAGGTACCCATTGTAGTACGATGTGTGTACCTTGAGCTTCTTCAATTTTATACATGGTTCTGATGTCTTGGATGGTCAGGGTGTTTCATTGGTGCCCAGTATTGAATCTGCCAGCATTGCTATATTTTTTCTTATATTGGGCTTGTATACAATGTTCAATAATGCAATTTCTATTGCCTTTAGCTCTGCTTCAAAATTTGTTGCTCCTGGTCCAAGTGAAACGATTTGTACAGGTGGTCTCACACAAACAAAAAGAGTAGAACTGAATAAAATTGTATTTGACTATAATATAAGTATATATGTAATACAAGAAGCAAATCTAACAAATGATCAACTTAAATACTTCAATTTTACTGGATCTTTACTACACTTACTACCCAAAAATAGACAGATAAGTAGTGTATATTAGTCGGAGTCAAAAAGGATATTAAAACCTCCTTTTAAATTGTTAAAGAAATGGATAACACAGATAAAAGTGAATTAATAAAGCTAAATTTTTGGGATAACAAAACACATCTACATTTATACAGTATTTACAATCCTCCCAGGAATGAACCAGATCTCTCACTTATTGACCAATTAAATAAAACAATTGTAATTGGGGATTTTAATGCTCATTCCAAAAGATGGGGTTATGAAAAAGTGGATTCTATAGGGAAGATAGTGGAAGAAGTTTTGAATACCACAACTTTTAAACTGATTTATAGTAAAGAAGATCCCACAACCTTCATACATTACTCTGGAGCAGGCAGTAACCCAGACCTCTTGTTAGCTACAACAAATATTGTTTCAAAAATTAAAAATCAAGTTATAGAAGATACAAGTTCTGGTCACAGAGCAGTAATTGCTGATATAAAACTAGAGAATACAAATAACAGTCAAGGTCTCACAAATCTGTATTGGAACTTCAAAAAAGCAGATTGGAACAAACATAAAACTGAATTAGAACATAAATTTAAAGAACAAACAAACTCACAGCTGCATGACCAACCAGATCATATGAACAAAAATTTCTGTAAAGTCATCCTAGAAACTGCAAAAAAAAACATATTCCTCGTGGAAGAATTAAAAATTTCAAACCCTTTTGGAACCTCCAGTTAGAAGAACTGAAAAAGCAAAGGGATATAGCTAGAAATACAGCTGAACAAACAAAAAACATATCAGATACACAAATATGGCGGAAGAAATGTGCCTCACTAAAAAAAGAAATTAATACTGCTAAAAGGAATCACTTTAATAATTTCTTAGAAAAAATGGATTATAGGACAGATGGTAACAAAGCTCATAAGTTCATAAAAAATGTCAAGGACAGGAAAGAAAACAACAGCACACCTATCATACACAACAATAAAATATTAGTAAATGGTGCAGTCATAGCCGAAACATTCAATAAATATTATGCTAATTCACATAAAGTAACAATAAATAATAAAAAGGAACGTAAAGAATGTAAGAAAGATTTGAAACAAGAAAGAGAATGTAATCCTAACACTCAGTGCAATATCTTTTTTCAAAATTTTAATATGCAAGAACTGAACATTGCAATAAATAATCTAAAAAACAAAAAGTCTCCTGGACCAGATCACATACATCCAGAGTTCATAAAAAACCTTGGAAAAACAGCAAAACAACAACTACTGAAACTCTACAATCTATCCTGGCAAACCACTGTAGCTGCTGAATGGTGAAAAGCAATAATTGTCCCACTCTTGAAGAAAGACAAAACAGCATCAGAAATAGAAAATTATAGACCAATAGCTCTTACTAGCATAATACTAAAAGTGATGGAAAGAATGGTGTCAAACAGGTTAAATTGGTTTCTAGAATCACAAAATTTAATATCCCCATGTCAAGCTGGATTCAGAGAGTTCCACTCTACAAATGAACAAGTCTTACTTCTCAGTCAAGAAATCAAAGACTCCTTTAATGGAAAAGAAGATAATTTATCAGTTTTTATCAATTTCCAAAGTGCATGTGATTCTATATGCAGAACAAAACTACTAAAGAAAGTAAAAAAATAGGGACACAAGGTCCAATGTTTTCACGGCTATGTCATTTCCTAACACAATGCTTTATTGCAACCAGATATGGAAGAAATATATCTATATACGAACAAGTACACCGTGGTTTAAAACAAGGCGCAGTGCTCAGCACAACACTTTTTAATATACTTATTAACGATCTGCCACAACAAATACAAGAATCAGGTGTGAAGTGTGCACTATTTGCTGATGACTTAGTAATGTGGACTTCAAAACCAAAAAGCAAAAGTACAGAACTAGAAAAAACCATGCAACAATCCTTAACCAACTTACAAAGGTGGACCAAAGAAAATTTAACAACTGTTAATACAACAAAATCAAACTACCAAATCTTTTCACTAAGAAAAAAAAACACTAAAAAAAACTAAATTTTGAGGGTCAACAATTACCAGAAACAAAGGAAGCAAAGTATTTAGGAGTTACATTTGATACCAAACTTACATGGACCAAACAAATAGAAAATGTAATACTAAGAGCAGAGAGGTGCCTTTCACTGTTAAAATGTCTAACAGGAATGAAGTGGGGATGTTCCAGAGCAACTCTTAACACAACATACAATGTATATATAAACCATTATTTACTTACTGCAGCAAAGTTCTTGTAACAGCAAACACAAAAAAGATTCAAATCTTTCAGAACCAAAGTCTGAGATTAATTACAGGTGCTATCAAAACCACACCAATAGCAGCTATGGAAATACTAACCAACCAATACCCCATTGAATATGAAATAGAAAAAGCGGCTCTTATTCAACACGAAAAGTTGATCAGACTCCCATTCAATACATGGCACAAGAGAAATTTTGCACATACACTAAAGACTCAGCAGAGCTTTCTTTCCAAAATTCAAGACATCAAGAAAAATGTACACCTTCCTAATTCAAAGGAAAACTTCATATCTTAAGTCAATCCAACACATACATTAGACATCACATATTATTTACATCTGACAGAAGAAGCGAAGAAAAGTGATACTCCAACTAGTGTTCTAAAATTATTGGCATTAGAGACAATCCATACTAGATTTCCAGAACATGAATGGCTCCATATTTATACTGATGGATCATTGATATGAAACCAAGATGGAGCAGGTGCTGGAGTCACATGTCACCTCTTTTCCTATAACAAATCTTTAAGTTATGGAACTACTAACTTTGATGGAGAAATTGAAGCAATTCGAATGGTCCTACAAAATTTTTGTACAGAATTTCACATTTTCAGCAAGCAGTTATTCTCTCAGATTCCAGGGCAGCAATTATAGCAATTACTTCCAAGTTGTCACCAAAAAACCAAACAATTTTACATAGAATTTTGGAAAATGCTTAGCCATCTAACAGCACTTCACAAACACTTAGTCTTCCAATGGATACCAGCTAACTGTGGATTGAATGGTAATGAGAAAGCTGATTTTCTTGCAAAAAAGGCTACCGGCAATGTGCAGAAATTAATTGTTAATCTACTATTTTATTCAGCTAAAAGATTAGTCAACTCTGAATTCAAAAAAATTATTGCAAAATATTACTATGAAAAATTAAAGAATAAAAGATGGGAACTACCAAACATTCAAACAGTAATTCCTGAGTATCCTCGAAAAACAGCAGTTGCAACCTTCAGGTTGATTACAGGACATGATTGTCTGGCAAAACATTTAAACAGAATTGGGATATATTCTTCACCACTCTGTCCTCTATGTGATCTGCAAGAGGAAATGGACCGAGACCACCTTCAAATGTGCCCGGCCACTTCTAGTGCCCCATCCAGCAGTGAAAAATATTGGAGAGCAAGAGGATTAATGACTTCATTGTCAGAAAACCAGCATTAGCTAACAACAACAATATTTCACTGTATATTTCTGCCCCTGCTCCATCTTCCAGGCTGCTCAGGGAGCCATCAGTATGGCTCAGCACTTGTATGGGGTTGCATGAGTGCAAATGGTGTGGGGAATTTGTGTTTTATTGCTGAAATTACGGACCACAAAGTTTACTTAAACATCTTAAAGACACATCTGTCCTGAAGTGTGAATAATATAGGTCTTTCCAGGGATTATATTTTCACACAAGATAATGATTCGAAACATATAGTTCTAAATGCAAGGCAGTAACTATTGTACAACAGTACCTGCTGGATGCCAACACCACCATTATAATCTGCAGACATTAATCGGATAAAGAATGAATGGAGTGTACTCGACAAAAACATGAGAAAACATTAGATATCCAGTAGGAATGATAAAGAATGCTCTAATACAGGAATGGGAAAAAATTACAGGGCAATCAACAAAATCCTGGTGAAATCCATGCCTAGGAAAATCCAAGAGATTATAAAGGGGAAGAGAGGGTCTACTAAGTACCAACGATAACATTCAAGGTTCAGAATGTCATGTTTAGTATTGCAAATACTCATTTGGCATCCTAAGTTGCCTATCTTTACTTTTGAATCTTCAATTAGTCATGTAAATAGAAATCTGTGTTTATTTAATGTATGCTCCTTTTCATTTATTAATAAACAAGACAATGTCCTGCTATGCTACATTCTAATGACTTTCCATGATCTATATACCCTTAAACTTAAACTTATGTATCAGACAAATACCTTTTGGAGCCACTGTAGGTTACTAAAAAAGAACTAAATTTTGGAAAAACAGACTTTGTGCTCCCATAGATGTATTAAATTTCTCTATCAGAAATAATATGACTTACTGAAATCATCATAGTAACTTCTTCTTTTCCTGATTACCCTCCCTGTATGTAGGACTTACACCCACTAGGACTTTCAAGCCTGTACCTAGGGTCAGACGCCTGTGGGGGAGCAGAGGAACCTATGGACCAGACAGAGCGAAGATCTGGAAGTGGGTGGGCAGCCAAGCACCAGGTATGATAATAAGGAAGATGATAAGAAATGCAGGTGAAATGGATGAATGGAAAGATGATGGAAAGAATGATGGAGCAATTGGTAGAATGAGTGGTGGGGGAAACTGGAGAACCTGGAGAAAACCCATCCTGACACCGATCCTAGTAATACATTTTTCTGCATAAATATGTCATATTCTATGTCACTAAAATGAGATTTTGCTGTTTGTTATGCTGAAATTCTGTTTATTCTCCTACTTTCAGGTTTTATCTATTTGACCACACTTCATTTTTATTTTGCGTAATATTTCCTGCTTATGCTATAAGAAATTAATTCCATATCCTAGAGATAACAATATGCTGGTGTCTACATGCACCTTAATTGAAAGTCATACTTACTTCTTTCAAATTTTCATGGTTTTCTATGTTGTTTTCAGGCTCGGTAGTTCCAAAATAAAAATCTGCAATTTCCTGCCAGACATCGGCCACTGCTCTCTTCTTTACACTTTGAGAAAGAAGTAATTCCTGTGGGCCCTCTTTAACTATGTTTTCAAAGAATTTCTGAAGGCGGTTTGGTGTGCTCAAAAGTTCTGTGCTCAATTAACAAAATTATTTTATTACTTCAATGTTTAAGAACATTATGTTCTCACTGACTATTTTTAGTAGTTACTATGCTTAATTACTGCAAAGGTTAATGGAAAAATGCATAGGAATTTGTTTACTTAATACAAGGATGTTATAGCAATACAGTAAACTATGATTATAGTTTTAAAATATTGTTGATGTATTGTTGGATGATAAGTGAACATAAATAGTGATTTAGTGAATATGCAGACACAAAAATTGAGGAGAATAAGTGAAACTTTGCTCAAACACAAAAATAATTTTAGGTAGAGATTTGCATACACAGAATTTTCCAAATCCTAGCTTGCCAGTTCTGCTGTGGAACTATAGTAGGTTAAAGAGAAAGAGAGAAAAAGGGGGGAGAAAGAAGGAAAAGTAACATTACAAGTGAAATGGTTCAGACAGTTATGAAGCACGTAGTCTAAATTATGCTGATATTTGTACTGTATATATACCTTGATAGTTGGAAGGAGTGGTAAAATATGTTTAACACTTTGAAGCTCAAACCTGAGTATAGCTTCTGTAGGTGGGAAAAGACACCTGTTTCATTGAGAAGACACTACAAGGAATTGTTTATTGATATTGTGACACACAGTTAACTGGTAAAGAAGGACAGCTGGAATTCGTATATATATATTTTAAATTTATCAAAGGCCCATGGATGATATGTGAATTTTTTGAATCTCATTTTTGTTTTTGCTGCTATGAGAGTTGTAGTTTCTTTTAATAATTTTTTTCTTTTGTGCTCGTTTTACTTTTTTATCTACTAATTCTTTGGGGAAGCCATTTTTTGTGCTATTTCAATTATTTTGTAATATTCTGTTTTATATTCTTCTGCTAAAGAGGGATGTCCACCAATCTATGTGTTAAACTATTGAAAATTGCTTGTTTGTGGCTTCTTGGATTGTAACTATTAGCTTTTATGTAGTTGTCTGTCTGCGTTGGTTTTCTGTGAATACCGAAATTTAATCTATCCTTGTTTTTGATTAATTTTAGATATAAAAATGGAACAAATAATTTACTATAAGTATGTTCTTTCACACGGTCTAACTGCAGGTTTTTATAGTTGTTTATTCATTATATCTCCTAGAGCAATATCTTCTAACATTGGTTTGGTAATGATCTAACAAATAACATACAAAAATGAGTTCTTAATTAAAGAAGCATTCATCAAAAAGCTTTGCTTTGTTTGAATAAATTTTATTGCCTTCTTGAGGGTACCCTTACAAACTCAGTATCCTCACAAATTTTATATAAAGACAGACACAGTTCTAAGTTATAAAATTAAAGTACCTAATAATAAAGTAAAATACTACAGCAGATATGTGATTATAGTATGACACATAACAATTTAATCTTCCAAAGAAATAGACAATGCATACTTTGTTCTAAAACACAAAGCTCCATTTGGTCACAAATTTTGAAAATAATTAATTTGACAAATTTATAATGGCATACTTCTTTTTGTCTTTTTCATAAATCCAAGAATGCAGTAGGTTGAAGAAACAAACAAGTATACAACATAAGTAGAACTTGGAGAAACAAGGGGAGATTTTGCACCCACCCAGTATTTCCAACTTCATGTTTTATTTTGAGTTATTTGAATAAGGCCATAAAATCATATTTTATATATGTAAATTAAAGAGCAGTTTTAAGCTAAATTGTGACTATAGGGTAAGTTTGATAAAATGACATTGAAAGTTCAGTGTTAGCGTGTGTTTATATTTCTTTTTGTTACTCAGGGGTCTCCGTCTAGGGGATATGTGAATGGCGACCACAAGGTACCCAAGCTGAGCAGAACATTCCACCTACTGGTGTTTTGCTCCTCACTGTAACTTTTCTATCTGACTTTACCTTGGTCATCTATTGTTCTTTTCTGACCCCAATGCTATTAGGGTTCCTGAGGGCTAGGGAGTCTATCTTTCCAACCTCTCCATTTCTCTAATTTCTCTATAAAATCTTAAACCCTACCATGCTGACCTGTCATGGCATGTAATACATCCTCTGATATGGTCGGTGAATTTACTTTGATAACTCTGCCGGTCAGGTCGGTGAGACCCATAAACCAACGACAGGTGTGGTCCTCCAGACATTCTGGGGGTTGAAAGAGAGTGATGTGACGGCCAAAACATAAAAATATGGTGCTTTCTAAAAAGCGGTTACTATTACTGCTAAGTCTCTTCAGTAGTTATGTTGAAAAATACTGGAGAGCAAGAGGATTAATGACTTCATTGTCAGAAATCCAGCATTAGCTAACAACATATAAACAGGTATGACAAAATTGTTCATTTTACTTCTACAATTGTTGTTATAATTGTTGTCATTCAAGAAAAATGTATTTAAATGCACTATTTATGAAGTTAACATTTAATCAATTGCTGTCCAGATCGGAGAGATCTAGCTCTGTTCGTAGTGTTTAGCAACCGCTTTTACTACATGAAGCACTGGTGGAACGAAATGGTAGAGGAAATCAGAGAACCCAGAGAAAACCTGCCCCTGCACTGGTTTGCCCATCACAAACCCACATGCCTGGAATTGAACCCAGGCTGCTTTGATGAGAGGCAAACTGTCTAATCACTTGGACATGACGTAGCCATGGTAGCCCTAGTGATAGCCAAGTCACAATTCCAAGTATACACCCCTGAAATTCTGGGCTGTGATAAATCTGTTCCAATTATGAAACAAAAGATAAATATCCATTTAGCATCAAAGAAAACAGAAAAGTACTGAGTAAAGTAGTGATGAGCAAAGAAACATATTATGCACTAATATTCTTTAATAAAAAACATTGACATAGATTAGGTGCTTTACAATAAATCTATACTAATATGATAAGACACCTATTACCTATTTAGGTACATCATACTACTAAATGTAAGTGGATTTCTGAGGTTTTTATAAACTCTGTATACATAGATTTTAACTAGGTATGTTATGTTTTTCCATATTAGTATTTTATTTGATTAATTTAATTTTGAATAATGCATACCTCCAGTTATCCAGCATCTAAGATACTAAAGCCTTACTTGCTTTAAAGTAAGCTCCATCTTCAGAATTTCCACCTATCAACCAAGGAACCCTTGCAAAATCTCCTTTCTTCAATAGCTTGGAAAGTGAAGCGGTAATATAAGGATTTGGATTGTTTGCTGTCTTTGTCTCTATTACTGGTGCCCATGTTTGATTCTTGAGCTGAATTTGAAATCCAAATAAGAATATTTTTAAGTAACTGTATTAGAATGCTTTTGCTTAGTGTTTATTGCCAGGATCCTGAAATGTTTATATCTAAAGGACTCTTATGATAAACTATTGCTTTGTTTATTATACATGAAGCAATATAGTCCACTAATATCACAACAATAACGTTGAGACCAACAGCTTCACTTAACTAAATTGAAGAGTAAACACTACACAACCAACATGTTTCATCAATTACTCTCTCTATGGCCTGTTGTCTACAAAACATTAACAATAATGATAGGATGTATATTAATGAGCTCTGGAAAGAAAAAGCAACCAAAGAACACTGAATTGCAGTGATTCTACATTACAGTGACATAGCAGTGCAGAGGACTTCTGGCCAATCAGAGTTCACCTCAACTTGCTGCAGTGCAGAGAATCACCTGCCTGTAAAAAAATAGCTGAGAAGCCACACCTGTGTGGTGCAGTTTGTCCTTTGAAGATGTCCACAACAGGATGGTTGAAACATTGTTTTAACTAACTTGATGCGGCAAAAACCAGATAGCCAACATGTTCATTCATACTGGACTTTTAAGAGTAGATTTTAACATACCTACACCATTATAATATAATGGTATATAATATATTACATATTATGTAATGTTTAACTTGCACAACTACTTGCTAGCTTGAGACAAAAGCCAGTCAGTTGATTGAACAAAAGAACTCTGTGGGGAAACTTAATGACTTCCTTTAAATGACCAGTAGCTGCCCTTAAGTACTTGTCAGTGGTGAACAGTATCAATGTTTAGATGGAGATGTTACAATGGGTCCTAATTTTTGCTATATTTTATTTTATTTTGATGTTGAAAATGCAAGTAATGGAGCAGCTTATTACATTTCTTCCATATTTAATTATTTGAGGAGCACCTTTTCAAAACGTGTTAAGTGCATGGAAGAACATTTTTCAGAAATCAAGAAAAACGTTTCACTTCCAAGCAAGAAATCCTATCTTTAAAATTTGGATGTGAAATCTTAAATAGTGGGGTAATGTTTGAGAGTTCTCAAAAACTAAAATTGGATTTTTATCAGCTAGCCAATTTTTTCTAATTTAAAGATTTCACTTAATAAATTTTCACTGATGTACTAAATATAATATATTTTGAACCATTTAGACAGCAAAAACTAGAGAGGAGGTCAAAATTAATGTCATTCTAAAGAAATATTGCTGCAGTTTATTTTAAATTTGTATCTCTAATTCATAATCACAAATATAAAATAAAATAAAATAAAATAAAATAATATCTGCCAGCTATGTCCAGATACCTAATTTCTTATATCTGGACGTAGTATGCAGATATTTTCATTTATTTAAACTTATTTATTACAATTTTTTCACAATAGAATGTGCAGAAGTTACTAACCTAAATTAAATAACAATATAAATTAAATATAAATTAAATATTGTAAAGTTGTCCCTAGTCTCTGGTAGGCTGTCCAAGTCTCATCAGGCTGTCGTTTTGGCCTCATTCTTCTCCTTTCTCTTACAGTTGGTTTGACAATCTTAACGATTGACGGGGTGGTGCTACAACAGTCGCTGGAGGTGTATAAAAATTTCTTAGATTTCTTTCTTGTTCAGTTTGTCTTAAAGATCTTTCTGCTATACTGATTTGAGTCGCTAACTCATTTAAAGTATTTAGATTTTCCTTATTCCTGACCATTTCCGATAAAGTGAGGTACATGAGCTTTTCCCTGTTAGATTGTCCTATTTCACTGTATTTCTGACAGTTAAACATTACATGCTCAGGAGTATCTTCTGCATTGCATCTGGTGCACATTTCAGAGTTTATGATGCTAAAACATTTTAAGTAAGTGCCATATGGCCCATGGCCTGTGATATAGTGTAATGCAGCTTGTAAGGGATTTAGGTGCTTTAGTCGTAACCTTTCTCGTATATTAGGGTAAAACATATAGGTGCGTCTCCCAGTTTGCAGGTTATCCCATTCTGACTGCCATAAGGATATTAACTCAGTCCTTATTTGTCTTTTCATATAGCATCGTTTTCCTATAATATCTTCTATCTTTTGTTGATTGCTTTTCTTTAGCCAATAGTAAGCACCATATAGGCGAACCTGTAGATCTATTGGCCAGGTACCAGTGGCCACAAGAAGAGCCATAGTAGAGATCGTTCTTGCTGCTCCAGTAAAACGGAGAAGAATTTTCCTCTGGCATTTTCTGAGATCTGCGACGAGGTTTAATTTTTGCATACACTGTGCCCACGCTCCTGCTCCATATGTAATGATGGCAGTAAAGATACAATTATGATATGTACTAATGGTAGTGAGAGGTAGTTTATATTGACTGATACCGAAATTTAGATTTCCGATCGAATGGGCTTTTGAAAAAGACACGTTTTAATTTAATTGCCGGATGTGAGATTTGCGATAAGTGTTGAGTAATAACATAAATAGATAATAGAGCAGGAAGTGTTGTAAGGTGAACAAGATATGAGTAAATAATAGTCGTTAAATTTGTAGTATAAACGCATTATTGGTTTGAAATTAACGAGTCATGACGTCATACCACATAGTTTAAATACACGTTCGAAAGTCAAGTCTACAAACCTTAAAAGTCGCGCGATATATTTAATAAAATATAAAGTAAACATCGTTTAATCCTAAAAAGGTAATTATATATTCGAAATTCATAAAAGAACATGTTATAATAGAAAGGGACATTTCTAAATTGCGGGAAAAGGAAATAGCATTTTGGATACGAGGCTTTCTTGGATGACGTCATGACATTCAAAATTTTAGAGAGAACGGTTTTCTTAGCGTGGGTAAGCTAGAAAGCGTCTGGTCACTACTCAACCAGAGACCAGTACGGGAGGTCGTGCTGCGCGGATGTGAGTGCGATTCCTCTACAGATACAAATATTTTCGGCATAGCTCCTGAAAATATTTAAAAGGAAATAAATGATATGCAAAGTTGTTCTTGGGTTGTCCATTACACTTACGCAAACCCGAGATAAAGAGATCTCTTGCAGAACTAGCCGGAGCGAAACACATCAAAGGGCAACGTCACGTCACCAACGACTTCAGCTTCAAATGGCGATCCAATAACTAGGACACAACGATTATTCAGCTTCAAATTGGCATCCCAACGTGTGGCGTCGAAAGAATGGACCAACCCCCAAGACGACCAGATCAGCATCGAGCCAGCAGACAAGAAGGTGCCCAGCGTGTCAACATCTGTGAAACGTGTAGTGAACAAGTTTAAGTGCAGTTAAAGTGAAATAGTGAAAATATTGAAAATTTTGGTGAGTAGAAAAACACATGTAAATAGCTTAGAAATGGAAGACAGTGATAGCGATTTTATAGGTTTTGACAGTCCGGAAATTGAGAAAAGTGTAAGTAGGATGGAAGAATTTAATCAGAATGTAATTGGTAGCAGAATATGCCAAGAATTAGAAGATCAGAACGTTAGAGAAACACCTAGAGGTAGTTCAGAAATGTTTAGTAGTAATTCAGAAAGGCCAGCATTTATGTCAGAAATAGAGAATATGTTTCAAACGATAATGAAAAAGATGAGTACAGAGTTAAGTCGAAAGATAGATGAAAATAGTAAAGAATTAAGAACAGTGGAAAAGATGAATACAGAGTTAAGTAAAAAGATAGATGAAAATAGTAAAGAATTAAGAACAGAGTTAAGCCAAAAGATGAGTAAGATAGACGAAACTAGTAGAGAGTTAGGACAGAAATTAGAAAAGGGACAACAGGAATTGGGAATGCAATTGGAGAATCAGAGGAGAGTTTTCGAAACCTTTAGGGAAGAAGTTAGGGAGGAAATTAATAAAGTCAGTAGTGAAGTAAAAGAAAATAGAGAACAGGTTAAGGGAGAATTAGAGACAATAAGGCAAGAAGTAAAGAATTCTGAAAAGAAATTAGGTCAACAAGTGAGTGAAAAATTAGATAAAGAAAGGGAAAAAGTAACATATAGATTAGACAAACAAAGGGAAGAAATTAGAGAAGAGTTACAGGGGTGTAAAGTTAGAATAGAAAGATCTGATGTAGAAAGTGAAAGGCAGGCTAGAAATTTGGAGGATGTTACAGACAAAATAAAAGGAGTAGTAACAGAAATTACTCAGGTAAAAGAGGCCTTAGAAAATTTGAAATTAAATGAAAATGCATGTAATCACAACAATCTTAGTAATGAAGTTGCAAGAAACGAGGCAATACCAGGTGTATCAGCTGACATTTCGATGCAAAATAGGGGTAACAGTAATTCCCATTCTGATCTCGGAAATAGCTCAGGGATAGGTGACAATTCAAATTTACATTGGCCTAACCATGTCTTAAATGAAATGACACCTCCAGTTTTTGAAAATGAAGATTCAGATGATCCTAAAGCCTTTTTAGAAGGGTTACAAGAGTACTTCACGGTGAAACGTATACCAGAGGAGTACAAGATGGTGATAGTAAGAAAATGCCTAAAGGGTAATGCTGCTAATTGGCTAGGCCTTTCTATGGGTAACAATAATGATTACAGGACCTTTAGGAACATCTTTTTAACCAGATATTGGGGAGCTAGTAGGCAGGCTAATATTAGAGTTGAATTAAGCAATGGAAAATTTAATCCTAGATCGGAGGAATCAATGGTCAACTATTTTATGAGAATAGCGAGAAAATCGAAGATGTTGGATCCTCCCTTGGATGAAAAAGATCTAATAAATATAGTTACTCCACATTTTCCGGAAACGCTTCAACACTACCTAATCATAGCCCGACCCGATAGCATTGCAGCTATGATCGAATTATTATCAGCCTTAGAAGTCAATAAGCCAAAACACGCATTTGGAAATAAATATGAAGGAAAAGAAACTGTCAATTCTTTCGGGCAAGGGGCACAGTATTATCAGAATAGAAGTGAGATTAGGGAAAGATATAAAGGACCAGTACCAAGGATGGAATCATTCCGGTGGGAAAATCAAGGTAGATATAACCAGGAAGGGCGTCATCAAAATAGAAATGGTAATCAAAGGGGAAGAAATATAAGGGTGAATTATATGAATACAAATAGATTTGATCGAGGTAGACGGGGACGTTATTTTGGACATAGTAGAAATTCAAATGATGGGTATTGGACAAACGGAGATAATGAGTTTAGACCGAGGTCACCAAGACAGGAAGAAAGGTATTCTAATGGACGAAATTCCCCCGAAAATGCAGAAATGGTTGAGGCCATTAACACGGTCAAAAACATGGTAGGAAGTAACCCCGATTTAATGCAGGAAAACAGAAGTAACAATTCGGGAAATAGTACAGGAGCAATACATAAAAATCAGGGAAACGCCAGACCCGGTCAAACGCGCCTTCAGTGAGAACTGGGTATCCTAGTAATGATTGTGATAAGTACTCGGAAATAAATAGTCCTGGAAGGCAAATGATGATACAAAAGAAAAGAGAATGGAAAAATAGAAACGACGAAAACGAAAAAGTAGGAGATCCACCTAAAATCAAAATTGGAGTAAATGGAAAACAATACAATGCAATTATAGATACGGGATCAAATAGCACAGTATGCTCACAAAATTTTTATGATAATTTACAAAGTAGTGGTTTTAAAGTAATGTCTTTACCAGTTAATGGGATATATTGCTCGCTAGCTGTGGGAAAACGAAAAGAGAGAGTAAAATTTCAAGCAATGATAAATATTGAAATAAATGGGAGAATACTTGGAATTTTATTTCTGATTGTAGGAAGACTTGTGACAGATATTATAATAGGTTGTGATTGTCTTTATGCCTGGGAAGCTGTGGTGAATTTTAAAAACATGATTCTAGAAATGAAAGTTGAAGATGAGACCATTATAGTGCCTTTTGTGGAAGATAGTAGTTCAGAAACTATTGTAAGAGAAAAAGAGGAAGAAGAAATCCAAGGGGATACATTCTTTGTAGAATATGTTAAAGTAGGAGCTATGGAATTAACTGAAGTAAATGTCAAAGAGTACAGTGTCGATAATAAAGAAAATGTAGAATGGGATAAAAATGATTTCATAGACAATTTGAGGGTTTCTGATGCAACTAGGTACTATGATAGGGAGAGTAGTGAAGACTTAGAAGAATTGTTGAGGAAAAAAGTAACTCAGGCTGATCAACTAAATGAACAACAGAGGGATAAATTGTTTGAAATATTAATCCGAAATAAAGAAGTATTCTCTGAGAAACCTGGTAAATGTAATATTTATACTCATTCGTTTGAGATGATACCCATCAAACCTTTTACACATAAAGCGAGAGCTATCCCTAGTACAATAAGAGAAGAGGTAGATGCAGTTATAAAGTCAATGTTAGAAGATGAGGTTATTGAGATTTCGAATTCAGAATTTGTGAATCCCCTATGTATTGTAAATAAGGCCAATGGAAAGATTAGGGTAACATTAGATGCGAGAAAACTAAATTATTGTTCCTCATACTTTCCATCAGGGAATCCAACAGAGCATGTCCTCCGAGATATAGGAATTTATTTACGTGTACTTACACATCATAATCACAAGGATTGGGTGAAATATTGTCCATTGATAGAAAAGATTATCAATCACACCATTAATGTAACTACTGGGTTTGCACCAATAAAATTAATGTTAGGAATTGAACCAGAACCAATATTGATCGGGGTACCAAAAACACTGAAAATTAATGACATTCAGTTAAGTGAAGAAGAAAGAGCGAAAATTGCTTTTGAACGAATCAAGAAAAAGGCAGAGAAGCGAAAATTAAAGAAAAAGAGTAGAAAACATAAATGGGAACCTAAGATAGGCGATTGGGTACTAGTTAAAGACCATAAGTTATCAAGTGCCTTGAGAGGTAGGAACAAAAGGATGGAATTGTTATATAAAGGTCCTGCAGAAATTATATCAAAATTTGGTTATCATACCTATGAATTAAAAGATGTTAAAAATGAAAAATGTCTGGGAAGATGGCATAAACAACTCCTTCGACCATACAAGAAACCGTGTGGTGCCTTGGAACCTTGATTTAATGTAAAAGAAAAATTGGAAGTGTCATTTGTATATTGGCGCCCAATCAGCTTTGAGATAAAATTTAAATGTTAGCTTACTTGAAAACCATACATTGGTCAGGTACTTACATATTCATGAAAAATGCAGAATGTGAATTGCTATATACTACAAAGAGCTTAAAAATATATTGTATAGAGCTCACAATAACAGCTTCAGAAAGATTGTTAAAAATGTTCATCTCCGCATAGAGAGAAAACAGAATATTTAATTTGTAAACATTTGTTAAAATATTTAGATGTATAGATAGTTATCACAGCAAGACAAAGAAAGAACTTGTCTGAAGAGTGTAATGGATTTATATAAATATATGTACCTTTTAGTGCTTAAAGGATATAGTACAGATATGTGTTACAATAACAAAAGTAAAAAAATCACAGTGCAAGTGATAGTGAGAGCGAAGTGAGCAAACATGAACTAAAAGAAGGAAGTAAAAAAGAAAGACTCTTGAAATTTAACCTTTATATAAAAGCTTCACAGAAGAAACCATAACATATTGTAATTAGTATTTAAGGATTAATGTTTAGTCAAGTGTACAATTGTTTGTCATGTTAAAAAGATTAATGAGAAAATGTGTTAATAACCAATTTCAAAAACAGTGTAATTGAAAATTGTATATAATGGGAGTGTTGCCGATTATTCAAAATACAGGAGTAATTTTTAATTTTTCTTTCGGGCAAGACATTTACATTATTTTATTATGAAATAATAAAATAATATAAATGGGGGCATTTGATACCGAAATTTAGATTTCCGATCGAATGGGCTTTTGAAAAAGACACGTTTTAATTTAATTGCCGGATGTGAGATTTGCGATAAGTGTTGAGTAATAACATAAATAGATAATAGAGCAGGAAGTGTTGTAAGGTGAACAAGATATGAGTAAATAATAGTCGTTAAATTTGTAGTATAAACGCATTATTGGTTTGAAATTAACGAGTCATGACGTCATACCACATAGTTTAAATACACGTTCGAAAGTCAAGTCTACAAACCTTAAAAGTCGCGCGATATATTTAATAAAATATAAAGTAAACATCGTTTAATCCTAAAAAGGTAATTATATATTCGAAATTCATAAAAGAACATGTTATAATAGAAAGGGACATTTCTAAATTGCGGGAAAAGGAAATAGCATTTTGGATACGAGGCTTTCTTGGATGACGTCATGACATTCAAAATTTTAGAGAGAACGGTTTTCTTAGCGTGGGTAAGCTAGAAAGCGTCTGGTCACTACTCAACCAGAGACCAGTACGGGAGGTCGTGCTGTGCGGATGTGAGTGCGATTCCTCTACAGATACAAATATTTTCGGCATAGCTCCTGAAAATATTTAAAAGGAAATAAATGATATGCAAAGTTGTTCTTGGGTTGTCCATTACACTTACGCAAACCCGAGATAAAGAGATCTCTTGCAGAACTAGCCGGAGCGAAACACATCAAAGGGCAACGTCACGTCACCAACGACTTCAGCTTCAAATGGCGATCCAATAACAAGGACACAACGATAATACTCAGCTTCATGACGTTGGGCAATACTGGCAATCTTCATCATAATTTTACTGGTAATCACAAATATACACAAATATAAAATATATAGAAAAATAATTAGTATGAATAACACTGATATTATTTCCAATACAGAGTAGTTTCCGGGCTTGCAGGCCATGATCCAGTCGATGAATTATCTGAGGTTTCACTCAAGACTGTGTTGGGCATCTTCAGAGAGTGACTCCTGGCTGGTTAACAACTAGAGGGCGATTGATGGAGCACTTGGCTTATATATAGGTGAGAAGGACTGCCTCTCGTCTCCTATTGGTTGTTTGTACGCAGGACTGCCTCTCGTCTCCTATTGGTTGTTTGTACGCCAATCACTATCATGTGGTGCTGAGTTAATTGATATTTACGTTTACACAACTGAGAAGTTTTATTCTGTTGTAATGGCAACATTTTATGTATGTTTGTTTTGCCTTCTCCTTCCTACCTACTAACAGACATGTAAGATTTAATAGTTTTCTGAAAAATAAATTGTTTAAGTTCCACTTTCACGTTATGCCTGCTTCCAGTATAGTATACAGATAATTTCCCCAACCAACAGGTTATTGGCCCAGGTAAGGCATAATTAAAGAATATTAGTGAAGTGTGAGGTTTAAAGAGATTTTCCAGTTCTGTGTTCATGCAATGTGCAGTTAATCTAAAGAGACGAAATGGCGGACTTCAAAACAACATTGTGAAACTGAATAATAGCAATTATTCGAACTGGAAATATAACGTGCAGTTACCTTTGATGAAAGAAAACTTATTTAAGAAGGTTATTGAAGGTGAATGACCTGTTCGGGAAGGTGACACAAACCGAAAATTATTGAAGAATGGGATAATGCCGACAGTCAAGCACAGGCGTATATCAGACTTAAGGTTGAAGATGATCAGCTCATTCATATCCAAGAAAGAAAGTCTGCTAAAGAAATGTGGTTTGCACTCAAGGATTATCATGAAAAGAGCACCTTGACAAATAAAGTGCATCTGATGAGGTTAATATGTTCCTTGAAACTTGAAGAAGGTGGCATTGTTTCAAACCATGTAACTCGAAAGCAAGAACTGTTCCTGAAGCTAAGGGACATTGGAGAAGAGTCATTATTGGATAGTTGGAGTGTTGCAATGTTATTAAGCAGTTTACCAAGAAGCTGTAATCCCCTAAGTACTGTGTTGGAAACACATTTGGAAATGGAACTGACTTTTTCTGTTGTCCAGCAAAAGGTAATTGCTGAATATGAACGTTGACAGCATGCAGAAGAAAATAGGAACTGTAATGAATGAGTACTGAAGTCAACATCAAGCAATGATTCAAAGAAATCCTCCATGAAGTGTTACTTTTGTAAAAAGCAAGGGCATCTGAAACAGAACTGCAAGAAATATATGAAGTGGAAAGAAACACATCCAGATAAAGGAACTAACAAAGCTTCAAATGAAAGGGAAAATGCAATTGAACATAAATAGGTCTTATTTTCAGTGGGAATTGGTTCTAGTAGCTGGATATTGGACTCTAGAGCCACTCATCATGTAAGTATGACCAAAACTTTTTCACATCATTAGAAAAGTTGCATAAAGATAAAATTGGAGTTGCAAATGCAAAAATGGTTGATGTTTGCAGCATGGAGTGTGGAAACTTGTTTGAAAACAAAAAAATGGTTGTCACATCTGTTTTTGTCTCTGGTGTACTGTATGTTCCTGAAGTCATCAGTAGCTTAATCTCTGTTCGACAGCTAACTCTAGACAACTTCTCAGTTAATTTTCATAATGACCACTGTGAAATTCTGAAGAACGGAAAACAGATTGGAATTGCTGATCCTGTTGGAAACTTGATAAATTATGTCAATCACATAAAGTCAATGCAGTGATTGAGCATAATAAATACTGCATTCATAACTGGCATCGAAAACTTGGACACAGAGATCCAAAAGCGATAAAGAGAATGTTTGCTGAGGAACTAATTGAAAATTTCAAATTACTTCCTTGTGGCATTAAGATGTCATGTGATACATGCCTAAAAGGAAAGTTGAATTGATTGCCTTTCCCGAAGGAATCTACAAGCAAGTCAACTGCACCATTGAACTTGATTCATACATATATTTGTGGCCCTATGCAGACTATGACACCAAGTGGCAAGCAGTATCTAGTCACATTTATTGATGACTACTCAAAATATACACATGTATTATTATTTATTTATGCCAACAAACTTACTGTTGGTGTATCTTCCTTTCATAGAAGTTTGAAAACAGTGTTGTTGTAATTAATTTAATTTAAAAGGTGAGTTAATTAATAACACTGAACAACACTTACAACATATTTTTCCGGGACGCGTTTCGAAGGTAACTTTCCTCCATTATCAACCGGAGTTATTGTCCGGTTGATAATGGAGGAAAGTTACCTTCGAAACGCATCCCGGAAAAATATGTTGTAAGTGTTGTTCAGTGTTATTAATTAACTCACCTTTTAAATTAAAATAAATTACTGTTGGTGTTTTTAAACACACAAGCTGTGTGTGGGCAAAGTTTGAGAGGTAGAACTGGAACTTAAAAATTCAATGCCACAACTGGGATTTGAACCACAGACCTTTCGCTTACCGGGCAGCTGCTCTACCACTGAGCTATCGTGACAAACTGCCAGATCCCAGTTGTGGCATTGAATTTTTAAGTTCCAGTTCTACCTCTCATACACATGTATATTTGTTGGCAGACAAATCTGAAGTTTCAGCTACTCTAAAGTGCTACATAAAACTAGTGAAAAACGAGTTTGAAAGAAAAGTGAAAATTATTCGCTCAGATTGTGGAGGCAAATACCTAAGTACAAGCTTAAGCAGATACCTAGCTGAAGAAGGCACCAAAACTCAGCTAACTGGAGCTGATTCTCCACAGCAAAATGGTGTAGCAGAAAGGAAGAACAGGATCTTGGTTGAAATGGCACGTTGCATGTTAATTGGTTCTGGCTTACCAAAAAAATTCTGGGGTGAAGCAGAAAATTACATTCAAAATTGAATTCTTACTAGAGTAAAGCAAAGAACACCTTACAAACTGTGGAATGACCAAAAACCTAAAGTTGCACATTTACAAATCTTTGGATCTAAGTGCTTTGTTCATGTACCAAAAGAAAAACGCCAGAAGTTACATTGTACAGGAATTGAAATGACCTTTATTGGATATGATGAAGAGTCAAAAGCTTATTGCTGCTACAATCATTCTGCAAGCAAAGTGTCATCATTCGAGGCGTCAGATTTTGTACAGAAATACCTCAACCTGAAAGCATTAGTCAGATGTGGTTGAAGAAAATGAAGAAACTAATCAAGGTATTGAAATTTCAAGTTCAAGAGAAATAAAAATTCAGGAGGAGCAAGAAAGATTGATGAATCACAGATTCATGTTTCTCAAAGGTCGACTGAAGGTTTTCCACTCAGGCGACTAATTGAAGAACTCCATGTTGCAAAATGAGAAATTCTAGAACCCAAAATATACAATGAAGCTATTTCTAGCAAGTTTAAAAACCATTGAATTAAGGCAATGAAGAAAATGATACTTGGGAACTATGTAATCTTCCTAATGGTCGAAAGGTGGTTTGAAGCAAATGGATATTTAAAGTGAAGAAGAGCATAGATGGAACTGTAAAGTTCAAAGCTTGTCTAGTTACTCAAGGATTCTCACAGAAGTATGGTGAAGGTTATGATGAAACCTTTGCTCCAGTGGTACGTCAAACAACCCTGCAAATCTTGTTATTAATTGCAGCAAAAGAAAAATTGATGGTTCATCATTTTGATGTGGAAACTGCATTTCTCCATGGTGAACTGAACGAGACTATTTACATGAAGCAACCAGTAGGTATCATCAAAGGAGATACTTCAAAGGTGTGCTTATTGAAGAAAAGCATTTATGGACTGAAACAGGCAGCTAGAGTTTGGAATGAAGCTGTGCATGAAGTTATAGTAAACGCTAACTTCACACAAAGTAAAATAGATAAATGCCTTTATTCCAAGAGAGTGAACGGAAACAGGTGTTAAATTTTAGTCTATGTAGATGACATCATTGTTGCTGGAAAGACAGAGAATGTAATACATGAGGTTGAAAGTATCTTGTCAAAACAATTCAAGATCAAAGCTCTGGGTCACATTAGACAGTATCTGGGAATTGAAGTTAGTAAAGATTCAGATGGGAACTTTGAACTGTGCCAGTCGGACTACATCAACAAAGTTGCATTTGACTTTGGACTATCAGATACAAAGCAAGTGAATACACCATTAGATCAAAGTTATGGGAAATCCAAACACACAGATCTGCTGAAGGACAACACCAAATATCCAAAATCTGATGTGTTTCACTCACATGACTTTCTCTACTCTTGTAGAGTACTGTAGAGTACTACTGTACTACTGTACTAACCATTCTTACAAATTCTTATTCCTATATCTTCTTTGTGTTAGTTAAGTAGTTAAGATAAACATTTGCACAATTTATCTTATTGCTTATTTCCTTGTAGGTGCAAGGGGAATGTTAGAATACAGTAGGCTTTGAGCAATAGTCAAATCTTTTAAAGCTTTGAGATTCTGTTCTCTTTGCACACTTAACATATAAAAAACTAAACAATGATGCATTTCACAAAAGTTTTAAGTTTTCCGAAACTCACACACATAACAAAGAATATCTCTGAAATGGTTCACCCTACAAGAAAATTTATTGAGACATAAATTGTGTATTTTTAGCAAGATCTACACTTTTTGTATAGTATGAGCTGGTCTATCTCTAACAGTTTACCAGTTATGCAAAAGTCATCCAGATTAAATATGGCTACAGCAGCTATAGCCAGAAAATTCAAGATATACAATC
The DNA here is from genome assembly GCA_030765045.1 of Tenodera sinensis. Classification (NCBI taxonomy): domain Eukaryota; kingdom Metazoa; phylum Arthropoda; class Insecta; order Mantodea; family Mantidae; genus Tenodera; species Tenodera sinensis. The sequence goes on along the minus strand of CM060965.1, from coordinate 113,173,724 downwards.
CATTGGCATAAAAATATCTCAAACGTATCACATTTTAATCAAAATCGTTGCAGCCATTTTCAAGAAAACCAAAGTTTTTGAAAAATGTTGCATGTAAAGGGTATATTAGGGTGAGGCTATTTTCTTCAAAATCTTTGTATCACATCCTTGAAAGAAATTAAACTTAAATACCAACTTTGGTTTTTAACCGACTTTTCGTTTTTGAGTTATGCTGTCCACAGACTGACAGACACAGACACATACATGGACCTTTTACTAAAAATGCTTTTTTTGGATTCAGGAGGTCTCAAAACATATATTTACAGTGAAATCTCGACATCAATTTTTGTTTGGAATACAATACTTCCCCTACTCACCAGTAGAGAAAGTAAAAATTGATTGGATACCTGTTATACATATCAGTCAATACAAAACCAGACATTCCTGCAAGTGTGAGTATTTTGGCTCAAAGAGCCTCAGCTCCAAGTCTGGAAGATTGGATACAGTTGAAATGAGAAGTAATATACCTCAAGTCTACAGCAGGTATGAAACTCAAACTTAGCAACAATACATCTCAAGAAAATGCAGAACTTGTTAGCTATGCTGATGCTAATTGGGCAGAAGACCACAAAACAAGAAAGTCCAACAGTGGTTATGTGTTTTTCCTAAATGGAGGAATCATCAGTTGGTGCTGCAGAAAACAAGTGTGTGTATGTCATTGTGTTCCACTTTCATGTTATGCCTGCTTCCAGTATAGTATACAGACCATTTCCCCAACCAATATGTGTCTGTGGGAACTGCCACATGATTGGTTCTGTTGGCATTTTGGGGCTTTGGTCTTTTATTGTCTAGCAGTGGCACCCAGGCCATGTGTATACATGCTGTTTCTTCTTTTCTATTGAAATTCTTTTTATGTTTATGGATCTCAATGGCTTCTCGGTACCTTAAGCATATATAAGCTCAAGCATGTATACTGATATTATTTACCACTGAGGTATACACATTTTGAGGTTAAAAATTCTGCTGTTTATATTTACAAAAAGTATTGGAAAGCAGGAATGCTAATGGCTTCATTGCCAGATGCAAGGCACTAGAAAACAACAACATTTACATAGAAGGAAAACGAATTTTACAACAGAGCAGTTCTTGCAGTCTTTCAAGTTGCATTTGCTCATGATTTTATAATCTTCAGGGTTTCAATTATCAGATGGTGCTATAAAATTTAGTGCTACTTTATACATCTGTAAACTACCAACTTCTCTCCAGTTGTCACCAAAATTTTCTTTCAGAAGATCATCATCCTTGCATATGATACAACTCTCATTTTATCAACCACAGGAGGTTCAAGCACCTGGTCCATGTTTGTCCCTTGTTTCAGTAATGTTACAAATTCTTTTGATAGGTCATCACATATGTACATTGGCTCCATCGTTACTCTGGCAAGGGGTTTCCCATTTACCATACTTTTCTTGAAATGACCCTCTTCATATCCTGTATTTCATGCAATTTCTTAAATTATTTTGAGACTATTTTGTAACCTCTGATGGCCCAATCGTTTGCAAATGATCTTGCTTTTCCCATTTTTATACACTGGCGGGAAAAAAAAATGCAACACCATCAAGGATTGCTTAAATTTAATACAGAGTTAAGTGAGCAGTAATATGTCATGATAGTATTATATGATAACAAAATCAGTGCAAATGATGTAGACAGGTCACAAAGAGGTATGTCCCAATAGTTGCACCAATATTTGGTGTAACACCCTTGGGCAGCAATACTGGCATGTATTCATGCAGGTAGACGATCGTACAGGTGGCAAATGGTATCCTGTGATACACTGTCCCAAGCATCTTGCACCTGTTGTCGCAGTTCGGCAATGGTTGTGGCTGACCGTGGAGACCCAGTCACTTCCTTTCCCATCATGTCCCATACATGTTCTATGGGAGAGAGATCAGCGGATCGTGCTGGCCAGGGCAGTTGTTGTATATCATACAGAGCACGTTGCATTGCTGCAGCTGTATGGGGATGTGCGTTATCCTGTTAAAACAGCACATCACCTTCCTGTTGAAGAAATGGAAGTAACACAGGATTAATTACCTGCTGGATGTAGCTGGCAATGGTTTCACATCCCTGCACAAACACCAAAGGCGAGTGCGAGTTGTAAGTGATGGCACCCCACACCATGATGCCAGGAGTTGGACCTTTGTGTCATGGGCGAATGCACTCTGGACAAGTTCGCTCACCAGCTCTACAGCATATGCGGACACGACCATCACTTGCATACAGACAGAATCTACTCTTATCACTGAAGACAACAGAGTGCCATTCCATTGTCCAATGAGCCCTTTCTCAACACCAGAAGAGAAGTGCATGATGGTGTTGTGGTGTAAGAGGTACCTTGGCTAGGGGCACACGTGATTTGACACTCCAGGTGCTACCTGAGCCTATATCAACTCCCTGGATGCTGTTCGGGCACTCACTGATGCCCGTACAATGCATTGATCCAGATGTGCATCTGTAGAATGTGGTCACCTAGAACCTGGTCTACAGGAGTGAGAATGTTCCACAGACCATTGCTGAAAACACTGACACACCACCCATACACTGCACCCAAGATGGGCAGCAATTTGTTGATAGGTCCATTCAGTTTTGTGGAGGCCAACAATTTGACCCCATTCAAATGGCTCTAGCAATAAGACAGGAGCACGTGTGCATTGTCGTGGCATCGCTATACCCTGGAGTGTAGTTTGACACCACCATTCAACTGTTAGGGTACCACAATGACTGCCTGCACCGTGGACACAGAAGGCATAGAGACACTGCTGTGCATTGCCATCTATTGTCCACAGACAATACCCCTCAATACCTACATACTATGCCCATGTGTTGATAAACACAGTTCTTACTGGTGTTGCATTTTTTTTCCGCCAGTGTATATTATTTCTTCTGTCCATGTGTATGTGTATCTGTTTCTAAATGACTGGACCGATTTTTATGAACATTTGCGTGTGTGATAAATGTGATTCACAATTTGACCCGAAAGAATATATTCTTTTTAATTAATTAATTAACTTGTGTTGTTCACAGAACAAATGATCTTTGGATGGTTTAGGGACACAATTGGATCCATCAAGCAGCACTGCAATCGCATTTTAGAATTTCCAGTATTTGGTGATGAGCTAGGATCTGTGGCTTTGATTCTAGGAAGTTTTTGTGATGGTTGTGCATTGATATTACATTGAATGTGCATGCTTATTGAGGTCAAGTAATTAAAAGTGTAATTAACAAATATACATTGTGCAAGTTTGTAAGGTGCAGCATTGAGATGGGTATTTTACATCCTTTTTCATGAATTACAATGATGTGTACACGTGCATCCTCAAACTTTTAGCTTAGCCTACAGATGTAATATACTAATATTTATTGAAGTAATGTGCTAAGTGTAATTAAAACATATACATTGTACAACTTGTGCTAGAGCCTTTGTAGTATGTAATGAGCTTAACCTACAAATTTAATATGTTAATATTTATTGAAGTAAGGTGTTAAAGTGTAATTAAAAAAATATACATTGTGCAAATGTGTAAGGTGCAGTACAGCACATTTTACATGATTTTTCATGAATTCCAATTATGTACACAAGTGAATCCTCTACATATGTAATAGGTAAATTAATATTTATTGAAGTAAGGTGTTAAAATGTAATTAAAATATATACATTGTGCAAATGTGTAAGGTGCAGTATAGAGGTAAGTATTTTACATGGTTTTTCATGAATTCCAATGATGTATACACTGCATTCTGTCACAATCAGCTTAACCTACAAATTTCATATATTATTATTTATTGAAGTAAGATTTTAAAGGTCAAATTGTGCTACGTTTTCTTATACAGTAATATAATCACACAACCACAACAAACATGGCCATATTCCCGCTACAGTGCATGTGCAATGGCGACTTCTAACCCAAAAGAGAAGCATAGTTCATGGTATTAGTGCTGTTTTGATTTTTTTCTTTTACAGTGAAATGTTGATTTAAACATTAAACAGAAAATAGCTTATAAGGGATCGTGCATTGCCGGAAATATATAATGAGATGTTAATAAAGATTGAAGATATTTGTATTCTCATTTGGAATATGGCACTCATTCATTTTGGCATGCCATCACCTACTGCCCCATAGCATAAATAATTAAGAGCAATTTTTGTTTTTGGGACGCACCAGGTGGCACAGGCAAAACATTCATCTCACTGATACTTGCGCACATTAGATCCCATAATTATATTGCATTGACAATTGATTCATCAGGTATTACAGTTATCTTGCTTGATGGTAGGCAGACTGCACATTCAGCAATCAAGTTGCCATTGAACATTCACATAAATCCAGACGCAATGTGTAACATAAAGAAACATTCAGGCATGTCTGAAATTTTGAGAAAATGCAAAATCATTATCTGGGATGAATGCACTGCAGCCCACAAGCATTCTCTTGAAGCTTTTGATAGAATGCTGAAAGATCTCAATAATAATACCAGGCTTTCCGGTGGTGCTCTACTGCTGCTGTCCAGTGATTTCATTCTGTGGCTTTCATTCTGTGTGCTACATATGTGACAAAATTAATGCATGTTTGAAATAATCATATCTATGGTGATGTGTCAGTAAATTATGCCTTACCATAAATATATGTATTCAAATTCAAAATGATCCATTGGCATTCTCCAAACAATTACTCAACTTTGGAAAGCAAAGTTTAAATTGCATTAAATGCAATCCAATGCCCAGACAATTTTTGCAACATGGTGAATTCCAATGCTTTGATTGAAATCATATTTCCAAATTTGCAAGCTAATTACACTAATAATTCATGGCAATGTGAGTAAGATATGCCGCAATGACGACGCAATTAATTTCAAAATACAAAAGTGATTACCTGACAATGAAATATCATTCAAATGCATCGACACTGTTGTCGATCCTGAGGAAGTTGCCTACTTCCTGTTGAATTCTTAAATTCACTGGATTTACCTGGAATGCCACCACATAATTCACGATTGAAGATTGGTTCACCAATCGTTTTGCTTCAAAATTTGAATGCAACAACGATAAGCAATGGCATGCGATTGGTAATAAAAAATCATGGGTAATGTTCTTGAAGCTACCATTTTAAACGTAAAATTTCAAGGTGAAGTTGTTCTACCACAGATCCCAATGATCCTTTCAGACTCCCTCATTCTATTCAAATGTTTGCAATTACCAATTTGTTTGGCATTCACAACGACTATTAATAAGTCACAAGGCAAAACAATGTCAATATGTGGGTTGGATCTAGAAAATCTGCGCTTTTTGCATTGCCAATTATATGTTGTGTGTTCAAGGGTTGGCAAACCACCAAGTTTGTTCATCTATATAGTTCATATTGTTCATATTGTTCATCTATCTATATATATATATATATATATAAGTTTATATATTTAACTAAAAATACTGTTCATAAAATAGCATTAAGATAAAAAAACAAAAACAAATTATATTCCTATTAATGAGGTAAAACCTATCTTCAGTGGAATCAAATGGGGTGCTCAAAAATTTCCATTAATGACAGATTTTTGCTTAACTATTAAAAAATTAAACCATTAACATACATAAATGGACAGCCTGAGGTAAAAAATGTACACACATTATTCTATTGTGCATATTTAGATACATGTAATACACACCAAAACATAATAGATAGATAGATAGATAGATACTTTATTTCACTGCTTAGAGCATGGCCCGGTGGCAGCGCTGTCAATATAATATACAATTCTTTACAATATGATATACAATTCTTTACAATATGATATACAATTCTTTACAATATAATATACAACTCCTTACAATATACAATTCCTTACAACATATATACAATCCTTTCATGCACTATGGTAACTATACAGGATTTCTTTTTAACCTCTCTTTGAAATGATTTACATTTGGAGGCAAAGTCTCCAGTAACTCTGCAGTCAAATTGTTCCAGTCATTAATTGTTCTATTGGTAAAGGAAAATTTACCTATATCAGTTTTCTGTTCCCTGTTTCTTATTTTTTTAGAGTGATCATTCCTTCCCCTATATGATGGTGTCAACAACCGCTTTGTTACATCTTTCCATGCAGGTTCCCCCTTATATGCTCTAAAGATTGCACATAGCCTTGCCCGTTTTCTACGTTTCTCCAATGATTCCCAGGAGGTAGCAGTGCCTGTAGGGTTTTCAAATCGCTTTCCTCTATCAACAAATTTAGCTGCTCGTTTTTGAACTCTCTCGAGTGCTTGTTTTTGACCAACCCGATATGGATCCCAGCATGCTGCGCTATATTCTAATATTGGTCGGACTAAGGATGTGTAAGCTAAATTTCGCGATTTCCCATTGCTACGTTTTAATATTCTCATTACAAAGTGTAATGCTTTGCAGGCTTTTCCAGTGACCGAGTTTACATGTTCCCCCCATTCCAATCTTTCATTTATTATTACACCTAGATATCTAGTGCTACTTACCCTGGGTATTCTCTTGTTATCTAATTTATACATCACATTTTCTTCTGTTCTTGTCCTTGAAAATATAATTGTTTTACATTTACTTGGATTTATCTCCATTTGATTGGATTGCGCCCAGAGTTGAATTTTGTTTAAATCTTCTTGTAAGTTATTAACGTCACCTTCGGTCTTGATATTTCTATAGATTATACAATCATCCGCAAATAGCCGAATTTGTGATGTTATCCCTTTCCATAAATCATTTACATATGCTAAGAAAAGCAACGGCCCGATCACGCTACCCTGGGGGACACCTGAGGTTACTTCGGTAGGGGACGATAGTCTATTTCCCACCCGCACTCTTTGGGTTCGTCCGCTCAAGAATTCCCGAATCCAAATAATCACTCTGTTGTCTATTTGCATATTGCAAAGTTTTTCTATAAGTGGCCCATGAGGTACAAGGTCAAACACTTTAGTAAAGTCAATAACTATTGCATGCACTTTACCGCCTGCATCGAGTGCATCAGCTACATCCTGACAAATAGCTACTAGTTGGCTCTCACAAGAGTGTCCATTCCGAAACCCATGTTGTCCTTCAAAGAGCCAGTGTGAATTATCCCATTCTTGTCTTAAGTATTGCCCTATAAGATGCTCGACTTGTTTACTTACTACTGATGTCAAGCTAACTGGCCTATAATTTGTCGCTTTGGTTCGATCCCCTGTTTTATAAATAGGAACGACTATAGCCTGCTTCCAATCCTGCGGTATACTTCCGTTATTTACCGTTATTTCGAATAGCCTCAGCATATATGGCACGATTGCCTCTCCCCCAATTTTAAGAAAGTCACCCGAAATGCCGTCCGGACCGACTGATTTATATTTCCCTAATTTAAATAATCTTTTTCGAATGTCGCTTGGTTTCACGATCATAGGGGGCCCCTCCGTTCTTTTAATACTGGCATTGCTCTTTACTTGGAACACTGAAGCGAATTGCCGATTAAATACTTCCGCTTTTAACAAAGAGTCGGTAACTTGTACATTTCCATTTTTTTTTTTATTCCCGGAATCTCCTCCTTGTTACCCCTGTGCCTTCTCACGAATTTAAAAAACTGCTGCCAGTTATTTCTGTTAGACGAGAGAATATTTTTTAAAAAATTTTCTTCAGCGGTAATCTTCTCTAATAAAAGTTTATTTGACAAGACATGGAATTTATTTGCGTGATTAGTACTAATTTTACGTGACCCATATGCTCTCCTAACTTGTTTCTTTAGTCGTTTTACTGTTTTGTTGTAATATTCTGGGTCAGGGTTTTTTGTGAGTGTTTTACGGGGTATAAATTTATCTGTCGCTTCCACAACGATTTTTTTAAAATTTGATGAACGAGTAATAGCTGTATACACAATAAATTTTCCTGTACTTAAAAAAAAATTCTATATGCAGAACAAAACTACTAAAGAAAGTAAAAACAATAGGGATACAAGGTCCAATGTTTTCATGGCTATGTCATTTCCTAACACAACGCTTTATTGCAACCAGATATGGAAGAAATATATCTAAATATAAACAAGTACACCGTGACTTACCACAAGGTGCAGTGCTCAGCACTACACTTTTTAATATATTTATTAATGATCTACCACAACAAATACAAGAATCAGGCGTGAAGTGTGCACTATTTGCTGATGACTTAGTAATGTGGGCTTCAAAACCAAAAAGCAAAAGTACAGAACTAGAAAAAACCATGCAACAATCCTTAACCAACTTACTGAGGTGGACCACAGAAAATTTAATGACTGTTAATACAACAAAATGTTGTTGTTGTTGTTGTTTTCTAGTGCCTTGCATCTGGCAATGAAGCCATTAGCATTCGTGCTTTCCAATACTTTTGAACTGTAGTTTCTTCTGATCTTAATGCTTCACAGGTCTTAAAGTGTTCTTCATTCATTTCTGCTGGATCGTTACACAGGACACATATTGCTGAGGCTGAGATACCTATTCTGTAGAGATGACTTGCCAAGCAGTCATGATTTGTCAATAGTCGGAAGGCTGCAACAGCTGTTTTCCTTGATACAACAAAATCAAACTACCAAATCTTTTCACTAAGAAAAAAAACACTAAAAAAAAAACTAAATTTTGAGGGTCAACAATTACCAGAAACAAAGGAAGCAAAGTATTTAGGAGTTACATTTGATACCAAACTTACATGGACCAAACAAATAGAAAATGTAATACAAAGAGCAGAGAGGTGACTTTCACTGTTAAAATGCCTAACAGGAATGAAGTGGGGATGTTCCAGAGCAACTCTTAACCCAACATACAATGTATATATAAAGCCATTATTTACTTACTGCAACGAAGTTCTTGTAACAGCAAAACAAAAAAAATTCAAATCTTTCAAAACCAAAGTCTGAGATTAATTACAGGTGCTATCAAAACCACACCAATAGCAGCTATGGAAATACTAACCAACCAATACCCCATTGAATATGAAATAGGAAAAGCGGCTCTTATTCAACACGAAAAGTTGATCAGACTCCCATTCAATACATGGCACAAGAGAAATTTTACACATACACTAAAGACTCAGGAGAGCTTTCTTTCCAAAATTCAAGACATCAAGAAGGATGTACACCTTCTTAATTCAAAGGAAAACTTCATATTTAAAGTCAATCCAACTCATACACTAGACATCACATATTATTTACACCTGACAGAAGAAGTTAAAAAAAGTGATACTCCAACTAGTGTTCTAAAATTATTGGCATTAGAGACAATCCATACTAGATTTCCAGAACATGAGTGGCTCCATATTTATACTGATGGATCATTGATATCAAACCAAGATGGAGCAGGTGCTGGAGTCACATGTCACCTCTTTTCCTATTACAAATCTTTAAGTTATGGAACTACTAACTTTGATGGAGAAATTGAAGCAATTCGAATGGCCCTACAAAATTTTTGTACAGAATATCACATTTTCAGCAAGCAGTTATTCTCTCAGATTCCAGGGCAGCAATTATAGCAATTACTTCCAAGTTGTCACCAAAAAACCAAACTATTATAGAATGATGGAAGATGCTTAGCCATCTAACAGCACTTCAAAAACACCTAGTCTTCCAATGGATACCGGCTCACTGTGGACTGAGTGGTAATGAGAAAGCTGATTTTCTTGCAAAAAAGGGTACCAGCGGTGTACAAAAATCTGTAGTTAATTTACCGTTTTATGCAGCTAAAAGATTAGTCAACTTTGAATTCAAAAAAATTATTGCAAAATATTACTATGAAAAATCAAAGAATAAAAGATGGGAACTACCAAACATTCAAACAGTGATTCCTGAGTATCCTCGAAAAACAGCAGTTGCAACCTTCAGGTTGATTACAGGACATGATTGTCTGGCAAAACATTTAAACAGAATTGGGATATATTCTTCACCACTCTGTCCTCTATGTGATCTGCAAGAGGAAATGGATCGGGACCACCTTCAAATATGCCGGGCCACTTCTAGTGCCCCATCCATCAGTGAAAAATATTGGAGAGCAAGAGGATTAATGACTTCATTGTCAGAAATCCAGCATTAGCTAACAACAACAATATATTTACCTATATTTTCCAGTACTCAGGAGAGCTTTCTGGACACATTGCTGCTTAGCTCCTTGACTTCCACAAATACTTTGGCCTGGGAAATCACACTAAACATATCCGAGTCTTTTGGCCATAGGGCAAATTGTTACAGTTCCTTTAAACTATTGCCAGTATGCCGATAAATCTTTAGCCTACATTTTTCTTTCAATTAAGGAACATATTGCCCTTGATTTTCCTCCACCTTCTCTTCTTCTATCCAACTTTACATGTTCTCAATTAAGACATCTATATTAACTGTGTCTGTTTCAGTTTGCTCATCACTGTCTATGTTGACCTATTCCATGGCACTGTAATTGAAAGCACTTCATTGGTAAAGTTTTTTGCCTGAAAATTTTCTAAACTCTATATTCCAAAACTGTCAATTTTCCATTAAAAGGCATACTATGATTTCCTTTGTCTGCATAAGATAGTTTCTGTTTAATAAAGGATGTTATTCAACCCAAATACACAGGACAGTAGAATATTTTTGTTTTATAAAGATTTCCACTTAACAGGGGTCCATATTAAGATTAAAAATATATTTAAACTAGCAGACCTGACAGATGTTCTATCAGGTCAAATTATGGATCCAAACCATTGTCAAATCATGTTTATCACAAATGCAAAAGTTCATAAAAATTGGTCCAGCCGTTTAGGAATGGTAGTCACACACACATGAACAGAAGGAAAAAAAAAAAATATATATATATATATATATATATATATATATATATATATATATATTATAGATATTTATTTTTCGAACTTTAAAAAATATACTTGTAATGAAAATGATTTGAGGTTTTTCTTTCTTGCTGTAATTTAAAACAGTTTTAAGTTTGTATTCAACAAATTTAAGTTTATGGTATACAGACACAATCACATGCTGTTAATAGGTTGATAACTGTATGCGTGGTGGTGTCAGGTATTCTAAAAATAATTTTATTACATACCTTTTCATCAAAAGAATCCAAATAATTTATAGTTTATTTTTAAAATTTTATCATTTTTGGATTACAACATTTGAACCAGACAACATCTGTTGGGTCCACTATTAGACTTGTAAAATTCTCTGTGTTCTTCAGGAGTGAGGATGTTGGAGTGCTTACAGCCTTCTCTGCAGTCCCAAATAAACAATATGCAGATAAATAAGAATACCCTTTCACAAGAAAAAATATATTAATTTTTTTGAGGTAGGTTGGTGCTTTTGTTTTCAGCCCATAAACAGGAGTTGTTGTTGTTGTTGTTCTTCTTCTTCTTCTTCTTCTCCTTCTTCTTCTTTTCTTCTCCTCCTTTTCCTTCTCCTTCTGCCTCTTCTCCTTCTCCTCCTTCTCCTACTCCTTCTTCTTCTTTTCTTTTCCTTCTCCTTTTCCTTCTCCTTCTCTTTCTCCTCATCCTCCTTCTCCTCCTCCTTCTCCTTCTTCTCCTTCTGCTTCTGCTGCTTCTCCTTCTTCTTCTCCTCCTCCTCCTCCTTCTTCTTCTTCTTCTTCTTCTTCTTCTTCTTCTTCTTCTTCTTCTTCTTCTTCTTCTTCTTTTCTTCTCCTTCTCCTTCTGCTGCTTCTCCTTCTCCTCCTTCTCCTCCTCCTTCTTCTTCTTCTTTTCTTCTCCTCCTTTACCTTCTCCTTCTATTTCTCCTCTTCCTCCTTCTCCTTCTTCTCCTTCTCCTTCTGCTGGTTCTCCTTCTCCTCCTTCTCCTTCCTGTCCTTCTTTTTCTTCTTCTTTTCTTCTCCTTCTCCTTTTCCTTCTCCTTCTCCTTCTGCTGCTTCTCCTTCTCTTCCTTCTCCTCCTCCTCCTTCTTCTTCTTCTTCTTCTTCTTCTTTTCTTTTCCTTCTCCTTTTCCTTCTCCTTCTCCTTCTGCTGCTTCTCCTTCTCTTCCTTCTCCTCCTCCTTCTTCTTCTTCTTTTATTTTCTTTTCCTTCTCCTTTTCCTTCTCCTTCTCCTTCTCTTTCTCCTCCTCCTTCTCTTCCTCCTTCTCCTCCTCCTTCTGCTGCTTCTCCTTCTCCTTCTTCTCCTCCTCCTCCTTCTTCTTCTTCCTCTTCTTCTTCTTCTTCTTCTTCTTTCCTACTCCTCCTTCTGCTGCTTCTCTTTCTCCTCCTTCTCCTCCTCCTTCTTCTTATTCTTCTTTTCTTCTCCTCCTTTACCTTCTCCTTCTCTTCCTCCTCCTCCTTCTCCTTCTTCTCCTTCTCCTGCTGGTTCTCCTTCTCCTCCTTCTCCTCCTCCTTCTTCTTCTTCTTCTTTTCTTCTCCTTCTCCTTCTCTTTCTCCTCCTCCTTCTCCTTCTTCTCCTTCTGCTGGTTCTCCTCCTCCTTCTCCTCCTTCTTCTTCTTCTTCTTCTTCTTCTTCTTCTTCTTCTTCTTCTTCTACATGGTTTAGACTATGCAGCCCGTTCCGGCGAAGTCATCAGTGGAGTCCATCTTTTGCGAGGTCAGCCAACATCTCGTGCTCCTCTTGGGTTATATAGAAAGGTCCTTTTAGGTATCCTTTCTTCACTCATCCTCATTAAATGTTCTGTCCATTTCTTGTAATTTGTTTTAATTTTGTCTTCTAATTTATAAATATTTAGTTCTTCTCTTATTGACTCATTTCTTATTCTATCTGCTCTTGTGCATCCTTTCACATTTCGCAGAAATAAAATCTCCGTTGCCTGTATTCTGTTACTATCCTTTGCTTTTATTATCCAACTTTCACTTCCATATAGCAAGGAAGGAACAGCCAATGTTTTATATAATTTAAGTTTAGAGCCTTTTCTTGTTTTCCAACCTAAAGTTCTTTTAATGGTTCCACATATAGCCTGGAATTTATATATTTTGTTTTCTATATCTTTATCTTCTTTGTATGTAATATTGCACCCTAAATACTTAGTGTGTTACTTGTTCCACTATTTTATTTTCCAAAACAATTTTAGTTCTTATTCCATATTTACCTATGAATGCCATTGCTTTTCATTTACTTACTGATATTTTGCAGTTATATCTTGAGACAGAATATTAGAAGACCCCAAAACAAAATCGTTTATGTGAATATTTGTTAAAAGTGTAATTCGTTTTTTGATGTTGGTATGAGATAGTTAAATGACGAAAACGTGTTAAAAATGTTCATTGTTACGAACAACTAAGTTTGCCAGAAGACGTCATAAATCTTTCCATATTTGATTTTAATATATATGTATAAATATTAGAATTGTTGACCCTCAAAATTTAGTTTTATTTTTAGTGGTTTTTTTCTTAATGAAAAGATTTGGTAGTTTGATTTTGTTGTATTAACAGTCATTAAATTTTCTTTGGTCCACCTCTGTAAGTTAGTTAAGAATTGTTGCATGATTTTCTCCAGTTCTGTACTTTTGCTTTTTGGTTTTGAAGTCCACATTACCAAGTCATCAGCAAATAGTGCACACTTCACGCCTGATTCTTGTATTTGTTGTGGTGGATCATTAATAAATATATTAAAAAGTGTTGTGCTGAGCACTGCGCCTTGTTTTAAGCCACGGTGTACTTGTTCGTATATAGATATATTTCTTCCATATCTGGTTGCAATAAAGCGTTGTGTTAGGAAATGACATAGCCATGAAAACATTGGACCTTGTATCCCTATTTTTTTTTACTTTCTTAGTAGTTTTGTTCTGCATATAGAATCATATGCACTTTGGAAATCGATAAAAACTGATAAATTATCTTCTTTTCTATTGAAGGAGTCTTTGATTTCTTGACTGAGAAGTAAGACTTGTTCATTTGTAGAGTGGAACTCTCTGAATCCAGCTTGACATGGGGATATTAAATTTTGTGATTCTAGGAACCAATTTAACCTGTTTGACACCATTCTTTCCATCACTTTTGCTATTATGCTGGTAAGAGCTATAGGTCTATAATTTTTTATTTCTGATGCTGTTTTGTCTTTCTTCAAGAGTGGGATAATTATTGCTTTTCGCCATTCAGCAGGTACAATGGTTTTCCAGGATAGATTGTAGAGTTTCAGTAGTTGTTGTTTTGCTGTTTTTCCAAGGTTTTTTATGAACTCTGGATGTATGTGATCTGGTCCAGGAGACTTTTTGTTTTTTAGATTATTTATTGCAATGTTCAATTCTTGCATATTAAAATTTTGAAAAAAGATATTGCACTGACTGTTAGGATTACATTCTCTTTCTTGTTTCAAATCTTTCTTAAATTCTTTACGTTCCTTCTTATTATTTCTTGTTACTTTGTGTGAATTAGCATAATATTTATTGAATGTTTCGGCTATGACTGCATCATTTACTAACATTTTATTGTTGTGTATGATAGGTGTGCTGTTGTTTTCTTTCCTGTCCTTGACATTTTTTATGAACTTATGAGCTGTGTTACCATCTGTCCTATAATTCACTTTTTCTAAGAAATTATTAAAGTGATTCCTTTTAGCAGTATTAATTTCTTTTTTTAGTGAGGCACATTTATTTCACCATATTTGTGTATCTGATATGTTTTTTGTTTGTTCAGCTGTATTTCTAGCTATATCCCTTTGCTTTTTCAGTTCTTCTAACTGGGGGTTCCAAAAGGGTTTGAAATTTTTAATTCTTCCACGAGGAATATGTTTTTTTTGCAGTTTCTAGGATGACTTTACAGAAATTTTTGTTCATGTGATCTGCTGGTTGGTCATGCAGCTGTGAGTTTGTTTGTTCTTTAAATTTATGTTCTAATTCAGTTTTATATTTGTTCCAATCTGCTTTTTTGAAGTTCCAATACAGATTCGTAAGACCTTGACTGTTATTTGTATTCTCTAGTTTTATATCAGCAATTACTGCTCTGTGACCAGAACTTGGATCTTCTATAACTTGTTTTTTAATTTTTGAAACAATATCTGTTGTAGCTAACAAGAGGTGTGGGTTACTGCCCGCTCCAGAATAATGTATGAAGGTTGTGGGATCTTCTTTACTATAAATCAGTTCAAAAGTTGTGGTATTCAAAAATTCTTCCACTATCTTCCCTGTAGAATCCACTTTTTCTTAACCCCATCTTTTGGAATGTGCATTGAAATCCCCAATTACGATTGTTTTATTTAATTGGTCAACAAGTGAGAGATTTGGTTCATTCCTGGGAGGACTGTAAATACTGTATAAATGTAGATGTGTTTTGTTATCCCAAAAATCTAGCTTTATTAATTCACTTTTATCTGTGTTATCCATTTCTTTAACAACTTAAAAGGAGGTTTTAATATCCTTTTTGACTCCAACTAATATTCCACTACTTATCTGTCTATTTTTGGGTAGTAAGTGCAGTAAAAATCCAGTAAAATTGAAGTATTTAAGTTGGTCATTTGTTAGATTTGCTTCTTGTATTACAAATATATCAATGTTATAATCAAATACAATTTTATTCAGCTCTACTCTTTTTGTTTGTGTGAGACCACCCGCATTCCATTGTAGAAGTCTGATGTTAGATCTTCTATTAGTATAGTGTTCTGGTTCTTGAGAAGCAGTCCCCGCCCGGAGATCCGAATGGGGGACTATTTTAACTCCGGAACATTTTACCCCTCGAGTTATATTTCATAAAAAAGAGAGCAATAGCAGAAATAGTAACCGTGTTTTAGAGAGCACCATATTTTTATGTTTTTGCGGTCACATCGCTCTCTCACAACCCCCAGAATGTCTAGGGGACCACACCTGTCATTGGTTTACGGGTCTCACCGACCTGACCGTGAGAATTATCAAAATATATTCACCGACCATATCCTCTGATTACCAATCAGAAGACGTATTACATGCCATGACAGGTCAGCATGATAGCGGTTAAGGTTTTATAGAAAAATTAGAGAAATGGAGAGGTTGGAAAAATAAAGACTCCCTAGCCCTCAGGAACCCTAATAGCATCGGGGTCGGAAGAGAACAAGAGATGACCAAGGTAAGGTCAGATAGGAAAGTTACAGTGAGGAGCAAAACACCAGTAAGTGGAAGTAATGTTCTGCTCAGCTTGGGTACCTTGTGGTTGCCATTCACATATCCCCTAGACAGAGACCCCTGAGTCTGAGATTAATTACAGGTGCTATCAAAACCACACCAATAGCAGCTATGGAAATACTAACCAACCAATACCCCATTGAATATGAAATAGGAAAAGTGGCTCTTATTCAACACGAAAAGTTGATCAGACTCCCATTCAATACATGGCACAAGAGAAATTTTACACATACACTAAAGACTCAGGAGAGCTTTCTTTCCAAAATTCAAGACATCAAGAAGGATGTACACCTTCCTAATTCAAAGGAAAACTTCATATTTAAAGTCAATCCAACTCATACACTAGACATCACATATTATTTACACCTGACAGAAGAAGTTAAAAAAAGTGATACTCCAACTAGTGTTCTAAAATTATTGGCATTAGAGACAATCCATACTAGATTTCCAGAACATGAGTGGCTCCATATTTATACTGATGGATCATTGATATCAAACCAAGATGGAGCAGGTGCTGGAGTCACATGTCACCTCTTTTCCTATTACAAATCTTTAAGTTATGGAACTACTAACTTTGATGGAGAAATTGAAGCAATTCGAATGGCCCTACAAAAACTTTTGTACAGAATTTCGCATTTTCAGCAAGCAGTTATTCTCTCAGATTCCAGGGCAGCAATTATAGCAATTACTTCCAAGTTGTCACCAAAAAACCAAACTATTATAGAATGTTGGAAGATGCTTAGCCATCTAACAGCACTTCAAAAACACCTAGTCTTCCAATGGATACCGGCTCACTGTGGACTGAGTGGTAATGAGAAAGCTGATTTTCTTGCAAAAAAGGGTACCAGCGGTGTACAAAAATCTATAGTTAATCTACCATTTTATGCAGCTAAAAGATTTGTCAACTCTGAATTCAAAAAAATTATTGCAAAATATTACTATGAAAAATCAAAGAATAAAAGATGGGAACTACCAAACATTCAAACAGTGATTCCTGAGTATCCTCGAAAAACAGCAGTTGCAACCTTCAGGTTGATTACAGGACATGATTGTCTGGCAAAACATTTAAACAGAATTGGGATATATTCTTCACCACTCTGTCCTCTATGTGATCTGCAAGAGGAAATGGACCGAGACCACCTTCAAATATGCCTGTCCACTTCTAGTGCCCCATCCATCAGTGAAAAATATTGGAGAGCAAGAGGATTAATGACTTCATTGTCAGAAGTCCAGCATTAGCTAACAACAACAAATATTAGAATTATATGTGTTCCATAACAAAAGTAAGGGAGGATGGTTAGGGATCGCACAGAATACAGAAACAACAACCACCACCAACACTCAGGGAAATTACCACGACTAAGTTCATCCCAACTGGCTGGATGACCAACAACACAAACCCTAAGCAACTGACAATTGACATCGACACCATGATGGCCACACAGAGAGAAAGATGGAACTACAGTACACTGGACCACTGGTCATAATAAAACAGCTGGGTGACCATATGTGACCATACCATTACAGAATAGAAATGGCAAGTTGGTAGGAAGATATCATAAAAATAAATTAAAACCATACAGAGAAAGGACCAAATAGTCTTTGCCAGCAAACATGTAAGGCAGGAATAGTAGAGATGATGGAAAATAATAATTTTAATGGGTTACTTATAGAAGATTATGTTCAGATTGGAAAATACAACAAGAAAGAAAATCAACATAGTCATTGGCTATATTGACCACAAAGAGCATTGTCAACAAAGACAGACGAGGACACTGATTGTTATTAAAGAAGTGAATAGTGATGGAAAATAATGTATTTTTGACATAAGGATGTCAGGGACAAAAATAAAAAGGAATCAATTGTGATGACAAAGATAAAATATTTTTGACACAAAGGTGTCGAGGAAGAATTGAGAAGAAAAATAATACAATTGCAGAATAATTATAAGTATAGAAGTTTTCTCTTATAGGGATAAGAGACAAAGAGGTGACAATTAGTGAAGTGAGGAAAACCATAGTCAGAAAAGCAATGCCCATGAATTGAGATGGATATAGCCAATGCTAAGCTTGAAGAAATGTCGAACTAAACAATAGTGAATAAGAACCCAATTACAATGGTATTAATAGTAACATCAGAGTTTAAGACTTGACTCAACGACCTGCCTATTCATAATAAGCTTCCAAGACAAAGAAGGCAAAGAACTGAATAAAATATTGCCATAAATATGATCATAATCATTAGCTCAAAATTTGTATCCTGTTTTTCTCTCCTCATAACAAGGAACATAAGTCAAAAGCCACACAATAAACCATAATACACTTAAATTATATTTATGTCAATGTCAAATGTAAAATCTTAGGAATATGTGTTGTATAATAACTGAATATGTGTTGTATAATAACTGAACATATGTTGTATAATAACTGGATATGTTGTATAATAACTGGATATGTTGTATAATAACTGAATGTGTTGTACAATAACTGAATATGTATTGTATAATAACTGAACATGTATTGTGTAGTAACTGAATATGTGAAATTTATAAAGACATGCTGTGTCATGCCAAAACAAAAGACAAAAACAAACAGCGAAGAAGACTGTAAAGAAAAAAAAATATTGTACAAAGTGATTGTATCAGAGGAGTAGGGAGAAGTATTGTATTGTGTTTCAAGATTGTAAATATAGGTGACAACTTGAAAAACAAAACAAGGGGCATGTGAGACAGAATATTAGAAGACCCCAAAAGAAAATCGTTTATGTGAATATTTGTTAAAAGTGTCATTTGTTTTTTGATGTTGGTATGAGTTGGTTAAATGACGAAAGCGTGTTGCAAATGTTCATTGTTACGAACAACTAAGTTAGTTTAAAGACGTCATAAATATTTCCATATTTGATTTTAATATATATTTATAAATATTAGAATTATATGTGTTCCATAATAAAAGTAAGGGAGGATGGTTAGGGATCGCTTCCCTAACAAGAAAGAACTATTTGATGGACGCATATACGGATGTATACGAAAAAGGCGGTGTTGCGTGAAGTGACGCCATAACCTGTCCATTCGCGTGTGTGTAATCGAAGTAAAAGGACATATTTAGGTAGTGTGAACATCGTAGAACATTGCCAGACTCATCAAACATTAGTTCCACTAAATGAAAAAGTGGAAACATTTTAAATCATTTAGAATGGTGCTGAGAGGAATTATTTAATGTAAAATATTGATAAAGTGTTAATAAAATAATACATTGTGGTGAAGATACATCGTGTGATTTTTCATTCCATCGGTTACTACACCCTGAGATCACAAAGATCTCAAAAGCTCAAAGACACAACGATAAGAATAATTACAAAAACCGCACCAATCTATTGGCCATCACTTGGAACTTATAAGCCAACATTTGTAGATCTCTTTCAGATTCAGCCATTAGTAAGACATTGTCTGCGAATATCAGGGCATTTATTCTACTCTTATTGTCAATTAATATTCCTTCCACATTAAAATGTTTTTTCCATTCAATTAGAATGTGTCAATATAGATATTAAATAAAACAGTTGATAAAGCACACCCTTGTCTCACTCCTTAGTTTATTTTGCAAAACTTTTGACTGCTTCTAGTTAGCAAGGGGTCTGTACACACATTTGCCTCATAGTATAAGCTCTTACCAGTTTCTATTATTTGATTAGGGATACCTTTGTTTTCCAGGGTATTCCATAGTAGTTCTCTATTTACTCTATCAAACGCGTTTTCTAAATCTATGAATAATATATGTGTCCCCTTATTTCTTTCTCTTCTTTTTTCTATGATTTGTTTTATAGAAAATACTCCATCTGTACAAGATCTCCCTTTCTGGAACACACTCTGCTCTTCTCCTAATTTATTTGTAATTATTTGTTGTATTCTTCTGGCTATTATTCTAGTATATATTTTATACGCACTATTTAGAAGGATAATACCTCTATAATTTGATGGTTGATTTTGGTCTCCTTTTTTAAAAATTGGTTTCACTTCTCCTTGTCGCCATGTAGCTGGTATGCTGTGTTTTTCCCAGCACATATTAAGAAGGTGTAAAAATCTTAATTTAGAAAACATATCAGCGTATTTGATTAATTTAGAGTTAATCCCATCTGGGCCACTAGCCCTTCTATTATTTCTGTAATTTAGGGATTCTTCCAGTTCTTTCATTTGCAGTTTGTCTACGTTTAAATTATGATGGCTTGGTTCTTCTTCTTTTGTATTTTCATTGTACCATAGTTTCCTAAAATGTTCAATCCAATGCTCCTCTGTAATTGATGTTTGTATGTATGCTGCTTCTTTCTCAGATTTATTTAAATGTTTTATTATTCTATATGCTGTCCATTGGCAACCATGTAAATCATGTTCTAAATTAGATATGTACTAGTCCCAGCTGTCTTGATGGGCTTTTCCTACTATCTTTTTAACTTCATTCCTATTTTCATTATATGATATTTTGTTGTTAGCTAATGCTGGATTTCTGGCAATGAAGACATTAATCCTCTTGCTCTCCAATATTTTTCACCGATGATACTGAAGAGAGCAATAGCAGTAATAGTAACCGCTTTTTAGAGAGCACCATATTTTTATGTTTTGGCGGTCACATCACTCTCTCACAACCCCCAGAATGTCTGGAGGACCACACCTGTCGTTGGTTTACGGGTCTCACCGACCTGACCGGGAGAATTATCAAAATAAATTCACCGACCATATCCTCTGATCACCAATCAGAGGATGTATTACATGCCATGACAGGTCAGCATGTTAGGGGTTAAGATTTTATAGAGAAATGGAGAGGTTGGAAAAATAAAGACTCCCTAGCCCTCGGGAACCCTAATAGCATCGGAGTCGGAAGAGAACAAGAGATGGCCAAGATAAGGTCAGATAGAAAAGTTACAGTGAGGAGCAAAACACCAGTAAGTGGAAGTAATGTTCTGTTCAGCTTGGGTACCTTGCGGTCACTATTCACATATCCCCTAGACGGAGACCCCTGAGTCATATATGATATTTTTGATTCATCTGTTTTCTTTTGCAGGTATTTTAAGTAAGCCTTCCTCTTTTTTTCTATAGCCATTTTCATTTCATCATTCCATATTCTCAATCCTTTCTCCTTATGATTTTTTCTTCTTCTTCCTAATACTTCATATGCTGCTTTCTTTATTGCACATACTATGTTATTCCATTCTTCTTCAATATCTGTGCTTATTTCGTTTTGTAACATATATTGAGATAATTGAGAGGTAGAACTGGAAGTTAAAAATTCAATGCCACAACTGGGATTTGAAGCACTGACTTTCTGCTTACTAGGCAGGTGCTCTAACCATTGAGCTACTGTGACAACCTGCCAGAATGACATTGAATACTCAAACCAGTTCGTATTTTTCCTAGTAAACCACAAAGGCAGTCTCACATCAGAGACAATTACCCCAATGGTGACTTACTATTGCAAGTACTTTATGTCCTGGGATTAAATAACCTTCAGATGGTAATTATTATTTATTTATGCCAACAAACTTACTGTTGGTGTTTTTAAATGCACAAACTGTGTGTGGGCAATTTTTGAGAGGTAGAACTGGAACTTAAAAATTCAATGCCACAGACCTTCTGCTGTGTTCACCTTCTGTGGTTCAAATCCCAGCTGTGGCATTGAATTTTTAAGTTCCAGTTCTACCTCTTAAACATTGCCCACACACGGTTTGTGTGTTTAAAATCACCAACAGTAAGTTTGTTGGCATAAATAAATAATAATATATTGAGATAATCTGTTTCTGTACAGAATTCGTATACTTTCATCTTGTAATAGCTGGACTTTGTGTTTCTTCATTGTGAACCTCTTTCATGGTTGGTTTTCTCCATCTTTATGTAGTTTAACATTACATGTCAAAAGGAAGTGGTCTGTTCCAACATCAAAACCTCTATATACTCTTACTTTGGTGATCCAGGTATTAATTTTTTATTCACTAAAAAATAATCTATAATTGATTTCGAACCTCTGGCAGACCAAGAATACTTATGAATTTCTTTATTTCTAAAATAACTATTAGTGATTCCATATTCATTAAATATTGCAAATTGTCGAAGTTCTTTACCATTTTCATTTTGTAGTGTTTCTCCTTGTGTACCAATTATATTAGTTACAGGTTGACAACCAATTCTTGCATTAAAATCACCTCCCATCACTATATAGTCATTTTATTTATTCTATTTATAACTTTTTGTAAATCTTTATAAAATCTCTCTGTGTGCTCCTTCCTTCCTTGTTCCGGTGCATATACACCTATTGCAGTCATATATCCTCGTTGTATTTTAAAAGTACAATAATTATTCTTTCTGATATAAAGGTGTAGCTATGTATCTTCCTCCTTCATGTAGTGTCTACCATAATTGCTACTCCAGCTGATGCCCTTTGGTGTCTTTGTACTCCTTGATAGATTAGTAGATAACCATCTATCTCTTGTGTTCCTTTCAACTTTTTCTTAGTTTCTGTTAAGACCATTATGTTTGCTTTTTTCTTTTTCATCTCATTTAATATTTCTGTTTCTTTATTATTTAACCCTTGTGACGGGATAAACCGAATTGATAGTTAAGGGAAATTAATAAATAAAATATTTGGCTAGACCATATGCCTTATTTATCTAAAAGGGCTATATATACTAAACTTTGCAAAGACCATGGAAAAGGGTAAGGTCGCCAGACAATGGAGAACAAAGGATATGAAACTCCTTTTGAAACCTTTATAAAGTTAATA
Organism: Tenodera sinensis; assembly: GCA_030765045.1. Lineage (NCBI taxonomy): Eukaryota > Metazoa > Arthropoda > Insecta > Mantodea > Mantidae > Tenodera > Tenodera sinensis. The sequence continues at coordinate 113,150,914 of CM060965.1, read as the reverse complement.
GTGACGCTGTGTGCAGTGAAGCAAAAACCCCTCAAAAAGCACCCGCCAAGACAGGGCATGCTTATTGGTGGAAAGTCAAATGTCGTGGCCATAACATGGATTTCCACCAATGAGGGCAACCACATGGCCATGAAGAAGTGGTAATATGAGGGGAAGATTAAAATAACAAAACTAGCAAACAAACCGTGGCGATAGGCACTTCACACTCACAAGTTTGCAGTTATATACGCACTTACACATGCAGTTGCACACTCACACAGTCTCCAGTATCCTACCATCGACCGCATGAATATCAGTGCAGGGAAACATTAGCTGCGCCGGGTATATGGTTGTGAGGAAGAAAGTTATAAATAAATGTGGACTGGAATAAAAGGTTTCACAATAAGTGTGGTATTTCTTTCAACACCCACGAGATAGAGTCTCGGCCGTGGCAATCCAGTGAGACCGAAGAAGTATATCCAGCCGCATCCTCTATTGTTCCAAGTGGTCAATAGCACATTTTGATTAATTTTCCTTTTTTTCGTGTCCGTTATCAGTATGTCCATCTGGCTTTTGACTTCACTTACCGTAATTTAATTTTCATCTGGCTGCCTTACGAGGGCTGTGGAGATATAGTTAGGTGGTGGGGCTGTCACCTTACAGCTTCCTAACCTGCTTCAGCTTTGTGTTAGGGTGCCTTCCCTTAGGTAGATCACCTTCTCTTTGGCTATGAGTTCTACCTACCCATTTGCAGCTGCCCTATCTGGGTACAGATGCTGCTGCTGATTTTGGTTTGCCCCAAGTATTTCATTTCCCTGGACCACCTATATCTAGGAGGCATTCCCTTATCCACCACCCAGGGAGGCATGTTTTTATTTTGACCCATGCAGCCATCAGCGAAAAGTCTAATATTCGTGACTGAATGCTCTAAGTGGGTTTCGTTCAAATAAGAAATTACATCTGACGCCACCTTGTTTACCTGTCTGCCACCTTCAGTTTCATTCCCTGGCCTCCCTTAACACCTTTGGCTAGAGTATTAATTCTGGTTTGTCCATTCCAACTAAATTATGAAAATATTTTGAGCATACTGATTGCCTTTGGTCTCCTGTTTTCATCTGGAAAGATGCAACCAATTTATTGAAACCTTCTTGGGCTTCTAAGATACATAAAATAAATAAAAAATAGGGATAACTGCACAATCTGTAATTTGAAGCTGAACAGTGTAATAATGAACCGTGGAAGACGGGATAGCTGTACTGTATAATGTATTGTACTGTATAATGCATTCCTCTGGCACTAGTAATGCATGTTCTGCGACTGCAGACTTTTCTGTTTGTCCTAAATGGTGAGATAGAATATTAGAAGACCCCAAAAGAAAATCGTTTATGTGAATATTTGTTAAAAGTGTAATTTGTTTTTTGATGTTGGTATGAGTTGGTTAAATGACGAAAACGTGTTGCAAATGTTCATTGTTATGAACAACTAAGTTAGTTTAAAGACGTCATAAATATTTCCATATTTGATTTTAATATATATGTATAAATATTAGAATTATATGTGTACCATAATAAAAGTAAGGGAGGATGGTTAGGGATTGCTTCCCTAACAAGAAAGAACTATTTGATGGACGCATACGCGGATGTATACGAAAAAGGCGGTGTCGCGTGAGGTGACGCCATAATCTGCCCATTAGCGTGTGTGTATTCAAGGTGAAAGGACATATTTAGGTAGTGTGAAAATCGTAGAACATTTACCAGAATTTCATCAAACTTTTGTTCCACTTTAAATAAAAAAAAGTGAAACGATTTAAATCATTTAGAACAGTACTAAGAGGAATTATTTAATGTAAAATATCGAAAAAGTGTTAATAAAATAGTACATTGTGGTGAAGAAACATCGTGTGATTTTTCATTCCATCTGTTACCACGTCCTGAGATCACAAAGATCTCAATAGCTCAAAGACCCAATGAAGAATAATTATAAAAACTGCACCAAATGGCTTGCCCAACGTGGAACACGAATTTTGGATGGAATGGAAATTACGGGATATGAACTTACGCGAAATACCAAGCGACGCCATATCTTCGCGCCAAAAAGAAAGAAGACGCCATTAGACCATCGTTTGATATCGACTACATCAGAACACCGATGAACGGATAATCAACGCGGGAAAACACCAGAGATCGTCTAGCGAAGCCAACCGCCCAGGAGACGCACGTAACTGGACAAATCAACAAGAAAAAAGTAGGACCAAAAATTTTTATTTTTACATCTAGTTTATTTTTATGTTACTGCAAAGCGGCAAAATAGTAGGACTTCTAAGCCAAAGTGAACTGAATAAAGAAACTAAAATGTCGCAAAAAGAGAGAGATCTAGTAACAGGAGTAGGGGAAGAGGCAGATAGGCCTAGTTATCAAATAGGAACAGAAAGTGAGGAACAGGTAGCAATAAGAAAAGACCAAAGGTTATTAATGATCATGTTTGAAAGACTAGAACAAAATTTAGGTCAGAAAATGGAACAAAATAACGTAGAATTGAGACAGAACATAGAAGGAGTGAGACAAGACATAGAACAGAAAATAGAACCTAATAGGAAAGAATTAGAGCTAGATTTGGGAAAGAAAATAGAATTAGGAAGACAGGAGTGCAAAGAAAATACGAAAATAATGGAAACTAATTTGAAATTAGTGCATAAAAACATAAATGAGACAAAGGAAGCCTTAGAAGCTAGGATAGAAATCATAGGAGATAGGGTGGGAAAAATAGAATCAGAAATGAGAGAAAATAAGATTGTATTAGAAGGAGAAATTGGCAGATGTAGAGATGAAATAACAGAATGTAATGCAAGTGTAGACTGTAAGATTACAAATGTAAAACTGAGGAATTAAGGAAAGAGATTGAGGTAGTAAAGAAAGACATTATTAATGAAACTGTAGAACAAATTGTAATTCCTAAAATTAAGACTATGACTGATGTAGTACATTCTGAGCCAATCGCAGAGTATTTAAGTTGACTCGAGTGGTCTTGTTTGATTTGATTCCCGCTAGGAGCGTGACTGTCGGATGGCAGGTTGGTGCCTGAAAGCTAGCGCCTAGGCAGTCTCGGCGTGGGTTTTCAGGAGAGAGGTCTTAGGTCTTGGCATAACTGGTAAGTGGGAACTATCGAGTCTGCCGTCAATATTGCGTGTCTAAGTTAAAGGGGGAGGGCCTTCCTGATTCTTTGCGAGCTTCTTGATGCTCTGCGGATGGGCTCAATACGGGGAATTCAAATTGTTTGTAATCTAGAGCAAAATGTTAAAGGTACATGTATTGTAATTGTGATAAATGACTTTCAGGCAGCAATTATTCTGTTTAATTTATAAATAAAAAGGTTAAGACTGCCCACTACTTTTATTAAATAAAAAGGGGGGGGCATTCCACTCTCTTGTATAGGTGTGCCGGTAACCCACCCTACCCGGTCCGTATTAGTTATAGAGAGGCATTTGGAGAGCAAGCCACATAATGAAAATGGTTCAATTTTGGTAGCAGAGCGTGGTTTAAAATAGCCGGTAGTGAAGGTAGTGGAGTTTTTAGGAGGCCGAGTATTTGATTTTAGTTATGGCCGTATCGTCAGATTTTCACCTTTTGCGAAAGCATGAATTGCTTTTTGAAGTGGGAATTCGTGGGGGAGATTATTTAATTACGGCAGATGTACCTGCCCTATTAGACATTTTCCGTCAGGTCAAGGAGAAGGATTATGTTAAATTGGCCGAAACACATCCTTTAGTTGTAGAGTCCCCTTCATTATGCGAGGCAGCGAACTTAGAGTTTGCTGAATTGTTTGCTGATCCCAATGCCAGTTCTGGTTTTTCGAAAAACCAGATTAGGCGTTTAACTGCTAGAATTTTTCATTATGTGCAAAGAGTGGATTATTTCTTACGATTTCCACCGGGCATAAAATTTACGACACCATTAGCTGACTTACGAACCCAGTTTAGGAAATATCTAGATCAACTTTCGCAACAGCAGGGGGAAACCTCTTTAGTGTCTAATATGCCGTCTAATGCAGGTCCGACTGTGTCAGATTTCAAACCCTTAAAACTTTTACATCCACTTCAACAGCTGGCGGAATCATTTCAACCTTTTGAGTTAGTAGATGTTTCAACTGCGGTTGAGTTCCTAAAATTTTTGGTTCGGGCTAAAGAGCGTGCAAGGTTGTGTGAAGTTTCTGACTTACAATTGTTAGAAGTGATTATGTCCAGATCGGGAGATATGGTGCGCGATATCATTGGAAATGTTAAAGGGAACGCTGACCCGATAACTGACTTACACGAGAGGGTTTTGAGATGTTTTATTCCTAGTCGCGTTTCGCATAAGTTAATCCAGGATTATTATTTGAAACCCCAGGGTTTGGGAGAATCTTTTGCGGATTATGTGGCAAGAGTGAAATTGTTTGCACGTGTTTTGAGATTGCCAGACGCAGAGAGCAAGATTTGTGATTTAATTCTTACTGGCCTGGCTCCTGACACACGTTCAGCTTTGGTGTTTATGTCACGACCAACAAGCTTTAAAGATTTAGAAGCTCTTTTTCCTCATTTAGCGGAATATCACGCTTCAAATTCGGCACGTGGTGTTGATATGTCTCGACCTCCACCATTCGCGGTGAAAGACCACTCACAGCATTATGGTAGTGCAGTTCCCGGGCGAGGGAATATTCGGTCAAATAGGCCTTGTTTTCGGTGTGGATCTACTAGTCATCTGGTAAACCAATGTCCTGTTCCTCGTGGTCGGGGGAGGTATGTTCAAGTACCAAAAGAAAGGGGCGTTCCAACACGTCCCAGTTGACGCCAGGCGTCGGGGGTGCTTTCGGCTAGCATGACATTTCGTCGTCTGGTAGGCAAGCCAAAATATTTGAAGCCAACAGTGCAGTTGTTGGTTGGTAAACACCCACTGCTTGCCCTTTTAGACTCAGGAAGTTCATGTTCATTAGTTCACGAAGCTTACTATTATCAATACCTTGTTAAAGGCTCGAGTAAGCCCCAGAAATGTAATATACAGTGTATTTCTGTTAACGGTCGTAGCTTCCAGGTAAATACGAAAGTTCAATTAACGATTCGACTGTCGCGATTCACCTGGAAACATATTTTTTATCTGTTGCCAGATTTGCCTTTTAAAATAATCTTGGGCTCGGACTTTATGGTTCGAGTCGGGCTAAGGCTTGATTTTCATGCAAAGGAAGTTTCGTTTGATTTTGCGCCAGATGAGCGCGTTCGATTTCAGGACGGGCAGTTCTCCGAACAGGTCCCTGTTGCTCCAAGTGACCTGGTAGAGCAGGTTAATACCGAGAGTGTTTTCTCCCATTTGACCGCAGATCAGGCTCATGCATTGGAACAGTTGTGCGCTAAACACACGGCGTTGTTTACAAATCGATTGGGGGTCACGGATTTAGTTGAATATGACATCCAGTTAACAGACACCACTCCGGTGAAATTAGCTCCATATAGGCTGACTCCGCCCAAAATGGCTCTACTTAGGAGCAAAATTGAGGACATGTTGGAGAAAGGGGTGATTCGTCCGTCCGTATCTAATTATAGTAGTCCTGTATTTATGGTTCCGAAGGGCAATAACGATTTTAGGGTAGTGGTGGACTATCGACACCTAAATAAGAGGATCAAAATTGAGGCCCAACCCATGCCGCATTTAAACTCCGCAGCTCATTATTTTGCTGACGCGAAGGTGTTCACTACTTTAGATTTAAATAATGCTTATTATCAGATACCTTTATCAGAATCGTCTAAACCTGTGACGGCATTCTCAACCCCTTGGCGACTGTATGAGTTTCAAAGGGTACCCTTCGGTTTAGCAACCGGTGCCCAAGTATTGTCACGGCTGTTAGATCAATTGTTTTCGGATATTAAGTTTAAGTATGTTTTTCACTATTTAGATGATGTGGTGATTTACTCGCCCAATTTTGACACGCATTGCCACCACCTTTCAGAAGTCTTTTCGCGTATAGAACGTGCAGGCCTGACGTTACGTAAGGAGAAATGTGTTTTCGCTACAGGTCAAATTTCGTTTTTGGGTCATATCGTCTCTCCGGCAGGGATAACCATCGATCCCGATCGAACCAAAGCAATACGGAACTTTCCTCCTCCGAAGACCGTTAGGGCTTTAGCCAGATATATAGGAATGGTCAATTTTTTTAGTAAATTTATCCCTAATTTCGCTGCTCGCGCTGAACCGCTTCATCGACTCCGGCGAAAGGGAGCCCAATTTTGCTGGAATGAAGAACAACAACGCGCATTTGAGAATCTCAAGCAGGCTATTATGAATCCTCCCGTTTTGGCTTTTCCCGATTTTTCTCGTCGGTTTGTCTTACAAACGGATGCTAGTAAAGGATCATTGGCCGCTGTTCTGCTCCAGGATTTTCCGGAGGGGCGTCGCGCCATTGCCTATAATTCCCGCACTCTTACTCCAGCCGAACGCAAATACTCAGTTTATGAGCTGGAGACCTTAGCCGTCCTGTTTGGATTAGAAAAATATCAGGAGTATCTTGCACATGTGGAGTTTACGCTCGAGTGTGATAATCAGGCACTCACGTGGTCTCTGGCAACTCCTCGAACCACTGTAAGGTTAGCGCGTTGGGGGGTGCGTATTTCCGCGTTTAAGTTTGTTCCTGTTCATATTAGAAGTTCTGAAAATTGTGTAGCGGATGCATTAACTAGAGTGTTTACAGAGCCGGTGGAGAGTAAATCAGATAGGGATGAACTCGCAGCAGTGTGTACCTTTCCCGAATTGTTTGAAGGATTGTCAATACATCAGAGACGAGACTCGAATTTGCGGACTATTATCGACCAATTGGAGGCCGGTCAGACAGTGCCTTCGTGTCATCTTAAGGATGGTGTACTTTTAACACGTGCCACATTTGACGGCAAGGATAAAGTAGTTTTGCCGCGTGCTCTAGTGCCCATGGTATGCGAATATTTCCATTCATCACCAATGGGGGGACATTTGGGTATAGCAAAGACTAAAGGTAAAATTCGGGAACATTTTGTGTGGCCAGGGATGTATAAAGAGATTACTGCGCATGTTAAGGCATGTCAAATTTGTGCCATGGCAAAACCGGCACAATGTACTGTGTGGAGGGGATTAGCGTCTGAAGTTGCAACCAAGCCTTTGGAAAAACTGTTTGTAGATTTTGTGGGTCCTTTCCCGCGTTCGGTGCAAGGCAACACTTATGCGTTGGTTACGGTAGACGCATTCACAAAGTTCGTATGGCTGAGTGCTATTCCTAACGCCACGTCGCATAATGCAATTAAAGAATTGTCAAAGATTTTCGCTGCCTTTGGAGCACCCCGCATTTTGGTGTCCGATAATGGCACACAATTTACTTCGGGTCAATTTAGGAATTTTTGTTTCACGTGGGGCATTAAAGCAATTACAACTACACCCTACTACCCTCGTCCTTCTCATGCTGAGAGGTTTAATAGGAATTTGAAGTCGGCTTTAATAGCCTTTCACCATCAAAATCACAAAAGATGGGATTGTAACTTTGCGCATTTACAATTAGCCTTTAATACGGCCCGACATGAATCTCATGACACCACCCCGTTTAAGTTGATGTTAGCTTTTGCTCCAAATTTTCCTTTAGCAAATCTTTGGGCTTTGGACGATCTTCTACCCCAGCATTTTGATGCCGAAGTTATTCGTGCTAATTGGCAACGCGCTTTCAATAATCTTAAAAGAGCACAATTCCGTGTGAAGCAGAGACATGATGTAAATAAAAGGCCCTCTCCATTTGCGCTTGGCCAACGGGTTATGTGTAGGTCTTATCCTGTAAGCTCGAAGGCCAATGCGTATGCAGCTAAATTAGCGCCACGATATACTGGACCATGGGAAATAGTTCGTTTGTATAAAGGTGTATCTGCCACGATCAAGGATCTCTCTTCTGGACATACACGTCGAGCTCATATTTCCCAACTCAAACCTTTTCCTTGATTCCCATGGTTAGATGGAAGGGTTTATGTCCTGTGTTATGTTGCCTTACTTGTTGTGAAGTATTTGTGTAACTTCATTTAAATTGTGTTTTTCTGTGTCCAATGTTTTGATTCTTTTGGTCCGTTCTTGTGGGGACTGTAAACAAAAGCAAGCCACGCGCGTGCTTCCTGGTTTCCGAGGGCGCGTGTCCTCACCTCGGCACGCTTATGTGTCATTCGACGGCAGGTATGGAGCATCAGCTCTTGTCGAGTGACGTGTGCCAGCTAGCTGCCGTTTAGCCGGGATTTGAAGGGTGTGCGGGTTGCTCACCACTCGGGGCTTTGTTATGTTGACCGAGTTTACGGTAGGTGTTTGTTTGTGTGTAGATTGTCGCCGGCGTTTGTGTTGTAGTTTCGTTTTGTGTATGTTGTGGTTGTGCTATGTGTTTTGTTGTGGTAGTGGTTGTGATCTTTGGTGCAGAGTGTGACTCATATGGTCTAGGCCACAAAGTATTTTAGTTATTGCTAGCAAACTTACTGTGCACAGTATATATTATATGAAAGCATGTATTATTTGAATGTATATAATAAGAAAGGCCATTCACGTTCTAGTTTCGTTAAATTTTTTTTCTTCTCTGAAGTGTGAAAATTTATTTTAGTTAACATCATTTCTTGTCTCATGTTCCAATTTCTCTTAAGAATGGTACTTATATTAACTTAGATTACTATAAAGATGTTTATTGTGATTTATAATCGTTAACGCTTTCTGTTTGAAAGATAAATTTCCATTATGAAGTTTATTAAATTGATGTATTTCTTATGAATTTTAATCATGGTTTACGCCCTTGGCCAAATTTCATAATTATGGTTATATTGTAGCGGATTTAATGTATGCATATCATACACATTGTTGTAATTCTTATGTTTGGCCCAGTTTGCTGCTGTCTATTTTATTTTGCAGTGGGATTTTGAGAGTTTGTGCCGCCTTCCTTCTTCTCCATTCTCTTTGTCTTCGACGCCACTCCCTGGCGTGATCTCACCTATGCTACGAATTATGCTGATGGAAGACAGTCCTGGGAAATTGAGCCGAAACCAGCATTGGCTCTAGCTTGGTGGTCAACTAGCCTTGGAAGCACGGGGGAGACATACTTGGCTCAATTGGAAATTTACTTTCCTGTACTTTCATCTGGAATCTTCTGGGAGTGTAAGGTACTGCCTCCGGGACACACTGACATCTGGAATCTCCTGGCAGTGTAAGGTACTGCCTTCCGGACCCACTGACAGCTGGAATCTTCCGGCAGTGTAAGGTACTGCCTTCCAGACCCACGGATATCTGGAATCTTCCGACAGTGTAAAGTGATAGTGATCCGTCATCAAGTGAGGAGGGTGACAGTGTCGGCTTTCCTCCTGTTTGGGTGAGGTGGAAAAACCAAGGTTATTGTTGACATAAGTGAAGTGTTGGTGCCAGGGAGTGCTGAGACAAAAAAACATTTCCTTTTTTCCTATGCCTATTGGCGGCCCTTAGGCCGTGTTTTGGGGGAGGGGGGAGTGTTTGAGCCAATCGCAGAGTATTTAAGTTGACTCGGTCCTGCTCGAGTGGTCTTGTTTGATTTGATTCCCGCTAGGAGCGTGACTGTCGGATGGCAGGTTGGTGCCTGAAAGCTAGCGCCTAGGCAGTCTCGGCGTGGGTTTTCAGGAGAGAGGTCTTAGGTCTTGGCATAACTGGTAAGTGGGAACTATCGAGTCTGCCGTCAATATTGCGTGTCTAAGTTAAAGGGGGAGGGCCTTCCTGATTCTTTGCGAGCTTCTTGATGCTCTGCGGATGGGCTCAATACGGGGAATTCAAATTGTTTGTAATCTAGAGCAAAATGTTAAAGGTACATGTATTGTAATTGTGATAAATGACTTTCAGGCAGCAATTATTCTGTTTAATTTATAAATAAAAAGGTTAAGACTGCCCACTACTTTTATTAAATAAAAAGGGGGGGGCATTCCACTCTCTTGTATAGGTGTGCCGGTAACCCACCCTACCCGGTCCGTATTAGTTATAGAGAGGCATTTGGAGAGCAAGCCACATAATGAAAATGGTTCAATTCGCAACAGGATGCTATAAATGATATGAAACAAAGTCACTTAGAAATAAAGAATGATTTAAAATCAATTTGTGAAGAAATGAAAAAAGGAAAAGAAAGTTTGGCTAATGTAAATGATGTTGTGAATGCACTACAAAGGCAAGATGGGTTAGATGTGAGTAATGTACAAGATGAGAGTTATTTGAATGATGTACAAAATGTTGACTCACCATACAGAGAAAGGGGTTCACAATTAAACAATGACACAACACACAACACATGCTACACCAACAGCATACTACATGAAATCACACCACCTACATTTGACGAGGAGAAGGGAGACAATCCAAAACTATTTGTTAAAGAGATGGAAGAATATTTTAAAGTGAAAAGGGTACCAAATGAGCTTAGGATTATGATAGTCAAGAAAAGCTCAAAAAAACAAAGCGTTAGAATGGCTAAGGTTAATACTAGCTGATCATGAATCATATAGCTCATTCAGAAATCTATTCCTATCAAGGTATTGGGGCCCAGCTAAGCAAAACCAGACTAGGGTAGAGCTAGCGACAGGTAGATATGATCCGACCAAAGGGTTATCGCTAGTCGATTATTTTATGAAAGTAGCCAACAAAGAGAAGCTATTAGACTGTAACCTGTCAGAAGCAGAATAATTACCAGCATAACAAGACATTTCCCAGACACAGTGAGAACAGGGTTAATTGTTGCGAGACCAGTAGATTTTGCAGCCATGATAGAATTACTAACAGCCTTCGAAACACAAAATGGTCGGCCTAATGAGCAGAGCATAGAAACGGTCATCCAAACTCACCTATCTTAAACAGGAGCGCGACTACGAACAACCAGAATGAGAGAGAAGATAGAAATATTAGGAGCACCCATGACAGGGGGAGAGGGGCACACCATTTCCCACAACCACATAATCATGGCGGAAGAATGGAGAACACAAGACAGCGGTACCACGACACAATACCAAGGGGTGAATCGAGACACCAAACATATACATATGATCGTGGAAGACCAGGAGACCATACCCATCAAGTGAACTACATACGATTCTGTAGGGAATGCTTCAACAACCAAAGACCGTCATACAACAGGGGTTCACACCAAAGGGGCAGGAACCAATGGAACACCAGCAACATAAGACAACAAGAACAGGATGAAAATGTGCCAAATAGGGCAGCAACCACCACTAACACTCAGGGAAATTACCACAACTAAGTTCGCCCCAATCGAGTTGACCAACACAGATCCTAAGTGATTTACAATTGATATTGACACATGATGGCTACACAGAGAAGATGGAACTACTGTACACTGGACCACTGGTCATAACAAAACAGCTGGGTGACCATACGTATGAGCTACACAATTCAAATGGCAAATTGGTAGGAAGATATCATAAAAATAAATTAAAACCATACAAAGAAAGGACCAAATAGTCTTTGCCAACAAACATGTAAGGCAGGAATAGTAGAGATGATGAAAAATAATAATTTTTAATGGGTTACTTATAGAGGATTATGTTCAGATTGGAAAATACAACAAGAAAGAAAATCAACATAGTCATTGGCTATATTGACCATTTGATGGACGCATACGCGGATGTATACGAAAAAGGTGGTGTCGCGTGAGATGACGCCATAATCTGCCCATTAGCGTGTGTGTATTCAAGGTGAAAGGACATATCTAGGTAGTGTGAACATCGTAGAACATTTACCAGAATTTCATCAAACTTTTGTTCCACTTTAAATAATCATTTAGAACGGTGCTAAGAGGAATTATTTAATGTAAAATATCGAAAAAGTTTTAATAAAATAATACACTGTGGTGAAGAAACATCGTGTGATTTTTCATTCCATCTGTTACCACGCCCTGAGATCACAAAGATCTCAATAGCTCGAAGACCCAATGAAGAATAATTATAAAAACTGCACCAATGGCAAAACCTTTTTTGCTCTGCAATGCATGTGTTTACCATATGTTGAGTGGTCCCTACATACACAGAGTCATGCGAGCACAGAATTGCAGAAGAGAGTGGTTCTTTTGGAGCTTTTGTTGAATGTAGCATGTTCTGAATTTGCTGTATGGATTTGTAGATGTTGTGCTTTTTGAGAACTTTACCAGTGTGATCCGTAAGGCCTTTGATGTATGGAAGATATGCTTTATTCTTCTCTTTAAGGTCAATTTGCTTTGACGTAGACTGGGCCTCCCTTCTGGTATAACTATTGGCCTGCAAAGCACTATTAATGTGAGAAAGTTCCAGGGGGAGTAGTTGTGATTGGCAGATGCGATTGGCACACTCTACTAGTGTTTTAGTGACACCTCCTTTCTGGCTGGGAAGGTTGTCATTGTTCTCCATTTCCATAGTGAACTATATACATGGGTGAATAGAGTTGATATGTAGGAAATCTGTCAGGATCTCTTGGCTCCATGGCTTCAGATGGCAAAAACGTCATCTACATAGCAAAGACAGCACACAGCTTTTTGTTTAGTAGAATCCAAAGCGGTGGCCTCAAAATGTCCCATGTAATAGTTAGAAATAACTAAACTCACCAGACTACCCATAGTCACTCCATCATTCTTTTCATAAAACTCCTGGTCCCACTGGAAGTAAGTGGTTTCTAATACATGGTGGAACAAGTTTGCAATGTTCTCAGGGAACAATTGTTGTAGAAGGGTAACAGACTCCTGGATGGTTACCATTGTGAACAGAGAAGTAACATCAAAACTTATCAGAAGAGTTTGGTGTAGGAGTCAGTATTGCCAACATGTGGCTGCAGGAGTTTGGCCAGTTGTTTCGCCAAGTAGTATGTGGGAGATCCATTGGCACTAACTCTGGGGTGGAGTGGTAATTTCAGTTTGTGAACCATTGGTAGTCCATATAGTCTTAGAGGTTGAGCTTCTGTGCTTGTGAGTTGCCATTACTTTTGCACAGGTATTAAAGACTGCTTATTACTCAGGGGTCTCCGTCTAGGGGATATGTGAATGGCGACCACAAGGTACCCAAGCTGAGCAGAACATTACTTCCACTTACTGGTGTTTTGATCCTCACTGTAACTTTTCTATCTGACCTTACCTTGGTCATCTCTTGATCTCTTCCGACCCCGATGCTATTAGGGTTCCTGAGGGCTAGAGAGTCTTTATTTTTCCAACCTCTCCATTTCTCTAATTTCTCTATAAAATTTTAACCCTAACATGCTGACCTGTCATGGCATGTAATACGTCCTCTGATTGATAATCAGAGGATATGGTCTGTGAATTTATTTTGATAACTCTCCCGGTCAGGTCGGTGAGACCCGTAAACCAACGACAGGCGTGGTCCTCCAGACATTCTGGGGGTTGTGAGAGAGCGATGTGACTGCCAAACCATAAAAATACGGTGCTCTCTAAAAGGCGGTTACATTTATTGCTAAGTCTCTTCAATATTTATGTAATATGACTCGAGGGGTAAAATGTTCCAGAGTTAAAATAGTCCCCCATTCGGATCTCCGGGCGGGGACTACTTCTCGAGAACCAAAATATTATATTAATAGAAGATTTAACATCAGACTTCTACAATGGAATGTGGGTGGTCTCACACAAACAAAAAGAGTAGAACTGAATAAAATTGTATTTGACTGTAACATATATATATTTTTCATACAAGAAGCAAATCTAACAAACGACCAACTTAAATACTTCAATTTTACTGGCTTTCTACTACATCTACTATCCAAAAATAGACAGATAAGTAGTGAAATATTAGTTGGAGTCAAAAAGGATATTAAATCCTCCTTTGAAATTGTTAAAGAAATGGATAACACAGATAAAAGTGAATTAATAAAGCTAAGTTTTTGGGATAACAAAACATATACATTTATACAGTATTTACAATCCTCCCAGGAATGAACCAGATCTCTCACTTATTGACCAATTAAATAAAACAATCGTAATTGGGGATTTCAATGCTCATTCCAAAAGATGAGGTTATGAAAAAGTAGATCCTTTAGGGAAGATGGTGGAAGAGTTTTGAATACCACAACTTTTGAACTGATTTATAGTAAAGAAGATCCCACAACCTTCATACATTACTCTGGAGCAGGCAGTAACCCAGACTTCTTGTTAGCTACAACAGATATTGTTTCAAAAATTAAAAATCAAGTTATAGAAGATCCAAGTTCTGGTCACAGAGCGGTAATTGCTGATATAAAACTAGAGAATACAAATAACAGTCAAGGTCTCATGAATCTGTATTGGAACTTCAAAAAAGCAGATTGGAACAAATATAAAACTGAATTAGAACATAAATTTAAAGAACACACAAACTCACAGCTGCATGACCAACTAGATTGTATGAACAAAAATTTCTGTAAAGTCATTCTAGAAACTGCAAAAAAAACATATTCCTCGTGGAAGAATTAAAAATTTCAAACCCTTTTGGAACCCCCAGTTAGAAAAACTGAAAAAGCAAAGGGATATAGCTAGAAATACAGCTGAACAAACAAAAAACATATCGATACACAAATATGGCGGAAGAAATGTGCCTCACTAAAAAGAGAAATTAATACTGCTAAAAAGGATCACTTTAATAATTTCTTAGAAAAAATGGATTATAGGACAGATGGTAACAAAGCTCATAAGTTCATAAAAAATGTCAAGGACAGGAAAGAAAACAACAGCACACCTATCATACACAACAATAAAATATTAACTAATGATGCAGCCATAGCCGAAACATTCAATAAATATTATGCTCATTCACATAAAGTAACAAGAAATAATAAAAAGGAACATAAAGAATTTAAGAAAGATTTGAAACAAGAAAGAGAATGTGATCCTAACACTCAGTGATATATCTTTTTTCAAAATTTTAATATGCAAGAACTGAACATTGCAATAAATAATCTAAAAAACAAAAAGTCTCCCGGACCTGATAACATACATCCAGAGTTCATAAAAAAGCTTGGAAAAACAGCAAAACAACAACTACTGAAACTCTACAATCTATCCTGGCAAACCACTGTACCTGCTGAATGGCGAACGGCAATTATTGTCCCACTCTTGAAGAAAGAAAAAACAGCGTCGGAAATAAAAAATTATAGACCAATAGCTCTTACTAGCATAATAGCAAAAGTGATGGAAAGAATGGTGTCAAACAGGTTAAATTGGTTTGTAGAATCACAAAATTTAATTTCCAGATGTCAAGCTGGATTCAGAGAGTTCCACTCTACAAATACTTCTCAGTCAAGAAATCAACGACTCCTTCAATAGAAAAGAAGATAATTTATCAGTTTTATTGATTTCCAAAGTGCATATGATACTTTATGCAGAACAAAACTACTAAAGAAAGTAAAAAAATAGGGACACAAGGTCCAATGTTTTCATGGCTATGTCATTTCCTAACACAATGCTTTATTGCAACCAGATATGGAAGAAATATATCTATATACGAACAAGTACACCGTGGTTTAAAACAAGGCGCAGTGCTCAGCACAACACTTTTTAATATATTTATTAACGATCTGCCACAACAAATACAAGAATCAGGTGTGAAGTGTGCACTATTTGCTGATGGCTTAGTAATGTGGACTTCAAAACCAAAAAGCAAAAGTACAGAACTAGAAAAAGCCATGCAACAATCCTTAACCAACTTACAAAGGTGGACCAAAGAAAATTTAATGATTGTTAATACAACAAAATCAAACTACCAAATCTTTTCACTAAGAAAAAAAACACTAAAAAAAAAACTAAATTTTGAGGGTCAACAATTACCAGAAACAAAGGAAGCAGAGTATTCAGGAGTTACATTTGATACCAAACTTACATGGACCAAACAAATAGAAAATGTAATACAAAGAGCAGTGAGGTGCCTTTCACTGTTAAAATGTCTAACAGGAATGAAGTGGGGATGTTCCAGAGCAACTCTTAACCCAACATACAATGTATATACGAGGGCCGTTCAGAAAGTAACCTCCAATCGGTCACAGTGCGGGTAGTGGGAGGAGTAGCGACGCCATCTGTGCATTCACGCACTCAGCAGGTCAGTCGACATCAAGCCGTGGTCGAGTGAACATCGTACCTGCGCTAGTTTAGTGTTTGTGGTCGTTTGAAATGTGTGCTGCAACAGTAAACCTCGCCAAATGTGAAGTGCATGCTGTTATAAGGCTTTTTACAGCCAAAGGATATCCTGCAGCAGCTATTCATCGTGAGCTTTGTGCCGTGTACGGACCAAGAGTTATGAGTGAAGGAGTGGTCCGTGAATGGGTACGTTTATTTAAAAGTGGACGAGAAAACGTTCATGATGAAGAGAGGAGCGGTAGACCATCATTAGTGATGGACGAACTCGTTCAGACAGTTGATGCAAAAGTTCGTGAAAACCGACGTTTCACAATGTCGGAGTTGTCTACTGATTTTCCACAGATTTCTAGACAGCAAGATTGGGTTACCGTAAGTTCTGTGCATGATGGGTGCCCAAAATTCTTACTGACCACCACAAAACTCAAAGAATGGCCTCTGCATTAGACTTTCTGTCATGTTATGAGGACGAAGGTGAACCATTGTTAAACAGAATCGTGACCGGGGACAAAACCTGGATTAAGTACATGAACCCTGAGACAAAAGAACAATCAAAGATGTGGGCACATTCAAATTCGCCTACCAAACCAATAAAAACCCGGTAAGATTTTTCTGCCCGAAAATTGTTGGCAACGGTGTTTTGGGATGCAAAAGGGGTGTTGTTGGTTGAATTCAACCTTTAATCAAGACGTGAACTGTGAAACACTAAAAAAATTACGACAGGCTATACAGAACAAACGCCGTGGTATGCTGACTTCCGGTATCATTTTTTTGCACGATAACGCCCGTCCTCACTCTGCTTGCAGAACAACAACCCTTCTTGAGTCCTTCAAGTGGGACGTTGTCAACCATCCACCTTACAGCCCAGATCTGGCGCCAAGGGATTATCACCTCTTCATGCATATGAAGAAATGGCTCGGGTCCCAGCGGTTTGATGATGACGAAGAGCTCAAAGATGCGGTCACAGGCTGGCTCCAGGCACAAGCGGGTGATTTTTATGCAGAAGGAATTTCAAAGCTTGTGAACAGATACGATAAGTGCCTCAATCGTTATGCAGACTATGTAGAAAAATAGTGCAAAGATGTAGTTGTAAGATGTATATATTAAAATATTTTTATTTAACTTGGTGAATTTTTTGCAATCAACCGGAGGTTACTTTCTGAACGGCCCTCATATAAAGCCATTATTTACTTACTGCAGCGAAGTTCTTGTAACAGCAAACACAAAAAAAAATTCAAATCTTTCAAAACTAAAGTCTGAGATTAATTACAGGTGCTATCAAAACCACACCAATAGCAGCTATGGAAATACTAACCAACCAATACCCCATTGAATATGAAATAGAAAAAGCGGCTCTTATTCAACACGAAAAGTTGATCAGACTCACATTCAATAGATGGCACAAGAGAAATTTTGCACATACACTAAAGACTCAGGAGAGCTTTCTTTCCAAAATTCAAGACATCAAGAAAAATGTACACCTTCCTAATTCAAAGGAAAACTTCATATCTAAAGTCAATCCAACACATACATTAGACATCACATATTATTTACACCTGACAGAAGAAGTTAAAAAAAGTGATACTCCAACTAGTGTTATAAAATTATTGGTATTAGAGACAATCCATACTAGATTTCCAGAACAGGAATGGCTCCATATTTATACTGATGGATCATTGATATCAAACCAATGGAGCAGGTGCTGGAGTCACATGTCACCTCTTTTCCTATTACAAATCTTTAAGTTATGGAACTACTAACTTTGATGGAGAAATTGAAGCAATTCGAATGGTCCTACAAAATCCTTTGTACAGAATTTGACATTTTCATCAAGCAGTTATTCACTCAGATTCCAGGGCAGCAATTATAGCAATTACTTCCAAGTTGTCACCAAAAAACCAAACAATTTTACATAGTATGTTGGAAAATCCTTACCCATCTAACAGCAATTGAAAAACACCTAGTCTTCCAATGGATACCAGCTCACTGTGGACTGAGGGTAATGAGAAAGTTGACTTTCTTGCAAAAAAGGGTACCGGCAATGTGCAGAAATCAATAGTTATTCTACCATTTTATGAGCTAAAAGATTAGTCAACTCTGAATTCAAAAAAATTATTGCAAAATATTACTATGAAAAATCAAAGAATAAAAGATGGGAACTACCAAAGATTCAAACAGTGATTCCTGAGTATCCTCGAAAAACAGCAGTTGCAACCTTCAGGTTGATTACAGGACATGATTGCCTGGCAAAACATTTAAACAGAATTGGGATATATTCTTCACCACTCTGTCCTCTATGTGATCTGCAAGAGGAAATGGATTGAGACCACCTTCAAATATGCCCCGCCACTTCTAGTGCCCCATCCATCAGTGAAAAATATTGGAGAGCAAGAGGATTAATGACTTCATTGTCAGAAATCCAGCATTAGCTAACAACAATAAAGACAGCTTAATGAGCTGGTTGGTTTTTCGCAAGATGTGTGAGGTAGGGTCATGCGGAAGTTTGCTGTGAGTAGCCTGATCCAGTAATTTCTCTAAATTATTGGATCCAGCTACTTACAGCATGTTATGTTGGTAATCACAAACGTTCATGTTGACAGTGCATTTCCTTTATCTGTTGTACTCATGACAATATATTTGTTGCTGTTGAGCACTTTCAAGGCAGCCTTCTCCAGTCCAGAAAGATTGCCTTTGGGAGGTTTCCCTCATTGTAGAATCCTGGTACATTTGCGGTGTATCTCTTCTACAGCACAACCAGAGATGTGAATGCCAGAATCTATGTTGGCAAGGGTATCTTCTGTAGATATAGAGCTAGGATTGACAGCAAAGTTGCCACCCTTTGCCAGAAAAGTGGTTTCGTTCTCCAACAGTTGGTGGTTAGATAAGTTGATCACTCTGAACTTAGATTCATTGACATTGGAGCACTTGTCATATTTCTTCTGTCTGGTGGTTGCTTGGTTTGAGGTTGAGATCATAGAGCTGTATATGATTCTGTTCACCTTTTCCCAGTCCTGTCTGGATAGTATACTGCTAATCTGCAAGTGGAGAGGCATCATTGTGCTGTCATTGATTCCCAAATCAAAGGGAGTTTGGTAAATTTATTCCTAAAGTAAAGCTCTTTCTATGCGGTTGTAGATGCGATACGATGATGCTGAATTGAAACAGTACTTTCATTGAAGGAAGTGCGGGATAACACCATTGTCACAGTGCCGCAGAAAGTTCAGGGAGCATAGCAGACGTGCTTTCTTCTTCCGTAGTGCCTTCAGGCACAGAGTCACTGGGTATGCTCCCTTACCTTGCTGTCACTCCCAGCATATGGTCCAGAAGAAGTGTAAATGAATAACACTGCATGAACTTTACTAGTAATAGACAATTCATAACAATCAATTTAAGATAGGAAACCTAGGGTCTAAGATTACAAATTACAGAACTGTGTCTTAAAATTATTTGGGGGTGTGCGCACCACTGATCGTATCCACTGCGGCTGTAACGCATGGTGAGAAAACAAGTGGACAGCTTTTGTAACCTTGGTAGTTAGCATAATGGATATGTTGCTGGGCTGATGAAGATACACATGGATTAAGGCCTCGGGTTCAGATCCCCTAGATGGCATAATTTTTATGTTTTTTTTTTCTTTCTTTTTTTCCTTGTTTGTTTCCTTCTTTCTTTCGTTCTTCTTTCCTTCCTTCCTTCCTTCCCTCCTTCCTTTCCTCCTTCCTTCCCTCCTTCCCTTCTTCCATCCTGCCTCCCTCCCTCATTCCCTCCCTTTCTTTCTTTCTTTCTTTCTTTCTTTCTTTATTTCTTTCTTTCTTTCTTTCTTTTTTCTTTCTTTCTTTCTTTCCTTCTTTCTTTCTTTCCTTCTTTCCTTCCTTCTTTCTTTCTTTCCTTCCTTTCTCTCTTTCTTTCTTCTTTCTTTCTTGTTTTCATTCTTTATTTCTTTCTTTCTTACTTGCTTTCTTTCTTTCTCTCT